>CM077149.1:100811922-101147212 GCA_039583875.1 Platanthera guangdongensis
ATGAGATAGGTATGTTAATTTTGGGGTGCCTATAGTAAAACTAAAAATGGGAATTTAGCTCATTTGGACCATTGTATGTGCGTGAAACTCTGGACAGAGGCTTATAGGGATGAAATATACCTCCCATAGGAAGGTTGAGATTTTTGGGATCAAAATCCGATTATTTGGAATTATTGGAAAATGTGTTTTGGTTAGGAAATAAATTTGGAAAATAGGGCAAATTAATCATTAAATTATTGATTTTTGACACAATCTCTAGTAGGGCAAAGTTCACCTCTAGAAAAATTTATGGCACTATTTAATAATTTTTCTTTGGATTTTAAGTAGATTTTACCATTTTGCCCATTTTGGAAATTAATTAAAAATAAAGAAAATTAGTGTTTTAAAATTATGAAAAAATGTACAGAGGTTTGTTATTGTGTTTTGGTTCCTGATAAATTATTTGAGAATTATTGGATGTATGTACATGCTAAAAACCCTAGTAGTGACATTTTGGTAATATTGTATAAGTGGATATAAGCTAGATCAGATCATTGATTAAGATTGGGAAATCCTGCACTTAGCCTTATTATATCATCATGAACACCCACTAATTTTCTCAGAATTTTTGATTGAGTAGTTGAGGTACTTTATTTGGAAAGTGATTGAATTGGAATCTTAATATTAAATGAGAAATAAATAGAAATTTGCATGAAAATATTATGAAATCTAATAGACAACAATATTTAACCTTATAGAACACCTAATAAATTCCTTAGGTAGGTTGAACCATTATATGCAGCACTTCATGTTCATGATGAGCAGGTCGCACAATAAAAGAATTAATTTAGGCCCCTTAATCACTTGGACAAATAACGAAACCTAGTTCAATCATTATCATACATCATAACAACCATGATAAATATTTAGGGGCATCTGACCCAAGAGTTTGGATGACACGTCATACGGGTCAACATTAGGTCATGAATCCGCTTAGCTAAAATATAGCACATGTTACTACGACCCACATGGAATACAAAAGAAGATTGAGTTGATAACTATTTTGGGAAGACAAACCCTGATTGGTGTCTAGTAGGTCACTTCATATTATCGAGCGATAGAGTGTAAGACCCCAAAGACAGTAGCTAGAACGGAGACCGGCGGAAGACCGCTGATTCCCCAATAATAACTTAATTCATTAGGTTCGTTCCAGAGTAACAACGAGAGCTGGGTATGGATCATGGGTAGACATTAATAAAAATAAATATCCTTGCGAAATGGGGATTTGAGTTTCAACCCATCGTAGCTCCTAGTTTACTCGAAAGCCCTTCACCGGGCATGCCCTGAGCAGCACTGGGATTAACCCTAATCTGCTAGGTATAACAAACACTAGACAAGAGTAGTCTAATAAGCTAAGACATTGATGTTTATTCTCACCCGTGATGAGTTGGAGGGATTCAGAATTAACACATCGATGTTTATTTTCACCCGTGAAAGGTTGGAGGGATTCAAAATAAAGGTACCAATTTGCAATCTCACCCGTGATGGGTTGGAGGGATTCAGGACGGGTTGGTCGTGCGAGCTGGAGGCTCGGGAGTTTGATATCAGGACAGGTTTGGTCCTACGAGCTGGATGCTCGGGTTGAAATATCTTGCATGTACATAAAAATAAACTTGTGGCGGGTCATGCGGTACTGGGCCAATCGTCACACCGATGACAGTACGATGACTCTGGCGATGTGTGATGGTTTGAGGGGCCAGTGAGTTATTTTACACTGCGGTTTGGAGGACGATCCCCAAAAACGCACACTCGACCAAAAAGACTGGTAGGTAGCCAACAAATAGTACGCAGAGACTCTAGAGTGCACCTAGGACGTGTACAGAGGCGTATGAGAGGTCTAGGCCTGGTAGTGTGTATACCCGCTTAGGAGTGAAGACACCCGCTCCACTGCTGCTGTAGCCACAACAGTGGTACCAGAGAGTGATGCTAGCTCCAAAAAGCGGGAACTAAAGGTCTGTGATCACATAGTCGTGTGTGTGAGTTGCACTTGCATGAATCATAACCTGCATACATGACATACATACATTGTTAGGTCATACGCACCATGGATCCTTATCATATTAATTAGTATGAGCTCTTTTATATGATAAGTTATATTTCTGAAACCTTAACTTATAAGTTTGTATGAGCATTCATATAAGTTAATGTACTATTGTGATGTTAGTGTAGCGGTAGATAGTTTACTTTCTGCTCTTTATTTACTTTACTTACTGTACTCTTCTTTCAGTACTACTTACTTTACATGTGCTATATATATAGAACTGCTAATGTAATGACATAACTGTTAGAATATATCCATGATAGAATAGATCCACCGTCACCTGCTTCCATTTTGATACTGCTTTGTTGTCCTCCGCTTTCGTCCTCCCGCTCGGTGCCTAGGAGTCGCGGGGGTGAGGCGAGGACGATAATGACTTAGTTTTTATGACTAACGGTCGGTTGTGACCGTATCATTTTAGGAGCTCGAGGAGATGGAGCACCAACACGACTAGCAGGACGAGGTGGCAGGACTTGAAGAGCTGATACCACCTACTACTACTACTACTGCAACCCAGCGTTAGTTGATGACGAGTGTGTTTGTTTAGAGTTTGCTTCCGCATAGTATTATAGTGAGAGAGAGAGCTTTACTATTCATTTTTGGCATGTACGGGCATAAGCCCTTCTCTCGTTTTGTACTCATTGCGGACTGTTGTACCTTTTCATTATATATATGATGTTATTGATATGACTTGTGGACTTGCTAGTTTTATTTCTGTTGTACTTTTATTCTCAATTGGCCTACAGGTAAATGATCGTACTATCCGACAGGATCAGCGTCTTCCGGTGTCGACTAAACCGTGTGTTAGTGTCACCGTAAGGCGGCGGTTCTGAGCATAAGACCGGGTTAAATCCTTGGTAACGGGAGGGGTCTTACACGGAGAATGTTCGACATCTCTGGATTTTGGGCAGGAATATTATCGTCTCATGCCGCAAAATGGATAATAGTTCGTCTTTTACGCAAACACCTTGATTTATTTAAAGTTTACGAATCAAGATCGACACGCTCGTAACAAAAAATCCCGGGCTCATTATTTTGCAATCCACGATCCGCGAAAATTAGGGGCATTTGATGGGGTTCCCCTAATTCAATTCGTGTCGAGCCTGTTTGGACTTTGAGCATGTTGTTAAAACGGGCCAAGCCAACCAAGCGGAATGCACCACGATGTACAGACGCATGCCTCACCCCGCGCACGCACGTGCAATGCGCTGACGCGCACAAGCTCATTCGTCAACTCAAATTCCAGCCGGACGCAATTATCGGCGCTCCCCCAGAAAAGCTATAAAAGGCCCCCAAACATTTATTTGAAGACACACAACCAATGAGAGAAGACATAGCTCTGAAGTTTTTTGACGAAGACTTAGCACTCTGCTCACTCGTTCGCTCCAGAGAAGGCTCCGTTCGCTCCAGAGAACGCTCCTGCGAGCGTTGCAAAAGGCTTTTCCTCCTCTTCTTTCTTAAGGCTTGTAAACAGAGCAGTGATCTGTCACCCTCCTGGAATCTCTAACTCTTGTAACCACCAACAAAATTGTGGAATTTGGCTGGCATCGAACCAACCCCGTAGTTTTTTCCCTTTTTCGATTTTACCATGTAAACGCCTTGCTGTCATTGCCGTCGGTTCTTTTTTGACTGTTTGCGCGGTTGGCTCACTTTCCAGTTAAGGAGATTCGATTCTCATGATTGGGAGAGTACTAAGCATCAGACAATAACACTAAAGATACAATTACGAGATTGGGACCATAACATCCCATCCCGCCTTAAAATTGAGCTTGCCCACAATTTTGAGCATGACACGATTGGTGTGATCCTTCCCCCATTCCTTAACTTCACGCCGGGATAACTTTGTGTGGCATGAGGTCGGAGTAGATTCGTCATTGGGTAGGAGCTCATGGCATGCTCACATATGTCACAGAGCTCTGCAGAGATCTGGCGTGGCACGACTGTTAGTTGAGGGAGTCTGTCATGCCTAGTGGCCACCGAAAGGAATGACACCAGAGGGGTCGGCAAAACATGTAAGTGGAGCGTAGGGCACTGGATGGAGGTGACTAATAACATGGTAGACACGGGCAGCGGTAAAAAGAGTTTTGTAGAATAACAAAATTTGCTTTCCAAATAGCAGTTATGCCTCTTTTTTGTTTTCCCATCTAACAAAACAAATGCATACAACAATTTATTAATCCAATATAGAACCACAAATTTTTTTAATCCACACATAACTACAAATTTACAATTGATCACTGATATAAAATTCACAATTCATTTCACTGATATATAGTTAACAATTCATTTCACTGATATAAAATCCACAAAATTCAAATGCGAAATCAACAAGATCCAAATGCAAAATCAACAAGATCCAAATGCGAAATCAACAAAATCCAAATAACGTTTGATCCAGTATTTTCAACCAATTTGAATCATTACATTCTCATGATAAGCCTAAAAAAACCTATGAATTACTGTGTTTTGTATTTTTTACATATTAATAAATATGAACACCTAACAAATGCATACAACCATTTATATCATAGAGAAAACATGGAAAATTCTTCGCTACTCCATGATGGTGGAGTGCAAGATCTGTGAAGATTGGGGTGGGTAACCACTCCATGATGGTGGAGTGCAGGATCTGTGAAGGTTGGGGTGGGTCTACTCCATGATGGTGGAGTGTAAGATCTGTGTAGATGGGGGTGGGTAGCCGTAAAGACAGAGATGAAGTTGTTCTCTTTTTATTACCAATAACGAACAATGAATCCATCTCTCAAGCGAAAAACTATGCCTTCAAACACAGAGCAATGGGTGAGGAGGAAAAATGTGCCTTCAAAAGGAATGCTAGGGCATGTGGGTGAGTAGAGAGTTGAGAATAAAACCAAGTAAATATTATGAGCTCCCTTTACTCATATATATAGAGGAAGGGAGAAAAACATACAAACTCCCAAAATACCCTTATGCGGGTAGGACCAAAACAAACCAAAAAGACATTACATAATACGACTTGATTACAACTCTCCCCCTCAAGTCGAATGGTAAATATCCGTCATTTCGAGTCTTTGGATATCATCAATAAAGACATCACACCCTAAGCTCTTGGTGAAGACGTCGACCAACTGGTCTCTAGAGTTAACGAAAGGTGTAACTACGTTTCCTTTTTCAAGATGGTCTTTGATGAAATGACGATCAAGCTCGACATGCATAGTTCTGTCATGCTGGACCGAATTTTGAGCTATACTGATAGCAGCTTTGTTGTCACAGAACAGGGAAATGAGGGCATCCTCTTGGAGGTTCAGGTCTTGCAATAAAGTGGGCAACCATAGACCTTCACAGAGGCCTTGAGACATAAACCGGTACTCTGCTTCAGCACTATATCTGGCCACCACATTCTGCTTCTTGTTCCGCCACATGACCAAATTTCCACCAACAAAAGGTGCAATACCCAGTTGTATATTTCCTATCATCACGGCTTCCGTCCCAATCCGCGTCAGTAAATACATCAATCTTTAAATGATTGTTCTTTGAGAACATCAGCCACCCGGAGCGTTTTTTAAGTACCGTAGGACGTGGTAAGCAACATCCTGATGTCTGATCCTTGGGGCATGCATATACCTACTCAAGATCCCAACAACATATGTGATGTCAGTACGAGTGTGTGAGAGGTATAACAACTTTCCAACCAATCTCCGATAGCTTGAAGCATCCGTGCGATCCCCATCGTTGTCTTCATCAATCCTATGATTCTCCTCCATTGGGGTGTTCGCAGGAACACAACCCAACATCCCAGTCTCTGTTAACAAATCTAAAACATACTTGCGTTGTGAGATGAAGATACCTCGATCAGAACGAATCACTTCAATACCTAGGAAGTAGCGATGCTTTCCCAAATCTTTAACTTCTAACTCAGCTGACAGAAGAGTCTTCAACTTTGAGATCTCCTCTAAGTCATCCCTGGTGATCACAATGTCGTCAACTTAAACAATAAGGACAACTACTTTTCCCTCATTCTTCCTGACAAACAAAGTATGATCTGAATGACCCTGTTTGTAGCCAAACTTGATCATGACTATGTGGAATTTCCAAACCAAGCTCTGAGAGACTGCTTGTGCTCGTACAAAGACTTCCTTAGACGACAGACCAGGCCTTCTTGTCCCTTTTTCACAAAACCTGGGGGAAAGGTCATGTACACCTCTTCATCGAGATCATCGTGCAAGAACGCATTTTGACATCCTGCTGATGTAGGTCCCAGCCCAAACATGTCACACAAGACAGGATCACACACAGAGTCCATCTTTGCTACAGGGGCAAAGGTCTCCTGGTAGTCGACCCCCTGAGTCTGGGCATAACCACGAGCCACCAGACGGGCTTTATATCGCTCAACTTTACCATCCTGATTTTGCTTAACAGAGAAGACCCACCTAGAACCGATGACTTTCTTGTCAGGTGGAAGAGAAGAGACATCCCATGTGTGATTCTTATCCAAGGCGGACATTTTCTCCTGCATTGCTTGAGCTCATGCCGGAATACGAACCGCCTCCTGCCACGTCTTTGGGATCGTAATGACGGACATGGAAGATATAAAACCTTGATGAAGCTGAGAGAGATGATCATAAGCGACATGATTAGAGATATGGTGTGCAATACACATAGCCTTCCCTCTTAGCCCCGCAATGGGAACATGCAGATCAACATCAGAATCAGAGTCTGAAGACGGCACTGGAAGTTGCGGAACAATGGAGGACTGTTTACCTTTTTCGCGGCGATGATATATATGAGGAAACATCGAGATGAGGGGCGGATGGTGATATATGGCAGAAGGCGACATAGGTGTAGGTAAGGTAGGTGTAGGAGTCGAAGGGGGTGTAGTAGGAGTAGCTACAGTGGAAGGCATGCTAGGTGTAGCAACAGTCGAAGGCATGATAGGTGTCGGGGTGATCAAAGGAAGTGACACTGACTCGATGCCATCATTACTACTCTCCCCCTGACGAGTGGAGTGAGACGAATCCAAGTAGTAAGATTCCTCCTCCCTGAAGGTCATGTCCAAGGTACAGAAAAAACGTCTGAAAGGGAGGTGGTAACACGATACCCTTTTTTAGTGATAGAGTTGCCCAGAAAAGCACACCAGAGAGCTCGTGGATCAAGCTTGTCACGATGCGGCAGATGGATATGAACAAAACATACGCACCCAAAAATGCGTGGTGGAAGATGAGAGGTATAAACCACAGAAGTAGAGGAAAGACGGGTGAGAGGAGTAGTATAGTTATGAGTCTGTGAAGGAAGACGATTGATAAGATGAGTAGCGATTAGGATGACGTCACCCTAATATGATTTAGGGAGATGCATGGTAGTGAGAAGGCACCGGGCAACATCAAGGAGATGCCGGTTTTTCCGTTCAGCAACGCCATTTTGGGTGGAAGTGTAAACCCAAGTGGTTTGATGAATGAAGCCGTGATTAGCGAGGTAGGAGCCAAATGCTCCACTATTATCGTATTCCCTCCATTATCACTACAGAGAACACATATATTATCATTGAACTGAGTTTGCACCATTTTATGAAAGGTTTGAAAAACAAAAAACACTTCATATTTTTCTTTAAGAGATAAACCCAAGCAGTACGACAAAAACAATCGATAAAAGTAACAAACCAACAATAACCAGTTAAAGATACAAGCGGGGAAGGACCCCAAACATCAGAATGTATGAGAGCAAAATGAGTAGTGCTAGGGGAAGATAAATGCGACGAGGAATGTCTAACATGTTTAGATTGTTCACAAACATCACATTTTAAAGTTTTAACAAAAGGGTATAAAGTAGG
Organism: Platanthera guangdongensis; assembly: GCA_039583875.1. Taxonomy (NCBI): domain Eukaryota; kingdom Viridiplantae; phylum Streptophyta; class Magnoliopsida; order Asparagales; family Orchidaceae; genus Platanthera; species Platanthera guangdongensis. The sequence continues at coordinate 100,819,806 of CM077149.1, forward strand.
AAATAGTTTCTGACGATAGACTAGAGAGGGATGACCAAGATGCAAGTGCCAGTGTCTAACATCAACAGCAGTAATAGCGGTAGAAAAGTGCAAGAGTCGATGATGTAGTATCCAGATAGTACAGGCCACCATGATTCCTACCACTGCCAATGATCCGCTTCGTACCTAGTTCCTGAAAAACACAAGAATCAAGAAAAAAAGTTACCATACAATTAAGTGATCGAGTGAGATTGCTATTGAAAGAAGGCTGCAAGGAAATGAAGCGACATGCAAAACAGAAGTAAGGGAAAAAGACGAGAAACATGAAATATTCCCCTTGCCCGCAATGAGAGACAAGGTACCATTTGCAGAGACAACTTTATCCTTACCAGACAAGGGAGAGTAGGAAGTGAAACCTGAGGAGGAGCCGGTCATGTGATCGGTAGCTCCCGAGTCAATGATCCATTCAGACGAGGGAGTAGCAGCGGCATTGGCACTGGGTATAGCAGCTGTCGCAAAGGAAGTAGAGGTACTGCTCTGAGGAGTGGCAGACTGGGAGTGCAGGAGGCGGCAGAGAGCATCCAATTCCGAGGTAGTAAAATGTCCTGAGGGAGGACCATGCATGTCGTCGTGAACCTCAGTGGAGTAAGCAGCATCATAAGGGCCACAACCACGTCCTCGTCTCGGGCCGCGACCACGTCCACGACCACGGCCGGATCCAGGTGGAGCAAGGTGAGGATGGAGCTTGAAACACACGTCCCTAGTGTGGCCCCGACGACCATAGTAATCACAAGTAGGAACCGTGTTGGTAGGGTGGTGGCCACCTCGGCCAACAGTAGTAAGGGAAGAGCGATCAGAGTGAGGAGAAGCCGTGCTAAGGGATCTCCTACGGTCTTCATCACCAAGGCCCATGCTAAAGGCCTCCCAAAGAGATGAAAGTGGAGATCGGTGTAGAATATTTGTTCGAACCAAATCCATTTCCTTGTTCAAGCCCATCGGAAACACATGAAGATGAAATCATTCGTCCTTCTTCTGTAACAACACTGCATCGGCAGTACAGACGGGAGTAAATTGCTCAAAATAATCCAATTCCTGAGAGACGTTCAAATTCAGAGAACTAAGACGACACTGCCATGGTTCCCTAACGTAACTCCAGCATCTGACTCGTCAGCTCATAAATCTGAGTGGAGTTACCGATCTGGGAATACGTTTCATGTGCCCTAGTCCAGATCTCATAGGCAGAATCCATCAACATGTAACTTCGGTACACCTTCGGGGTCATGGAATGTAAGAGCCATGATACTACCATAGAATTTTCGGAATCCCATATCTTCAAAGAAGGATCACCCGAAGGAGGCGCCACAATGGTCCCATCAATATATCCAAATAGCTGGTGACTGCGAATAACATGTTGTGCAGCCCGAGACTACTCAAGATAATTCATCCCATCTAAGGGCACTGTGGTGATCTTCAGGGTGCCAGCGTGACCCGAAGACCGCTGAGGGTCACCCATCCGGGGTGCCACAACACTCAGCAATGCAGAATCAACGACCGCCGAAGAATCATCCATGAGAAAAAAGGACAGGATCAAATAATATCAACCTCAACAATGCAGATACTGGGCAAATAGCAGATCTGGCACTGGAACATCTTTTTGCAGACTCCAGGCTCCAGCCATAAGAGAAATCAGCGGCAGAATCTGGCACAGAAGCGGATTTGGGAGGGTAGCGTACCTGGAAGCAGCAGCAGGGATGATGGTGTAGCAGTCGTCGATCGCAAATAGCAGTGGATCTGGAAGCCGCGGATCTGGAAGCAACAGCAGGGAAAAATCAGCATAGCACGATGCAGCAGATGATGACATAGCAGTCGCCGATTGTCGATCGCAGAGGATGGCCGGCGCAGCAGCGAGGATGGCCGGCGCAGCAGCGAGGAGAACGGCTGGCTCAGACACAGTCGTTGAACGCAGAGAGAAGAACAAGAAACAGCGGTAACACAACACAAATCATGGGGAGAGGCGGCGGTCTCCTTCAGTGCGCACCACCGCCGACCGGAGAGCCGCGGTTCACCATGGAGGCGACGTCAAACCAGCGGAGGTGGGATGCGAGGCGGATGCGGGCGAGCGTTGACCGGAAGAGGCGAGCGACGAAAGGAAACATCACGGATTAGGTCGGATTAGGTTAATCCCTCTGATACCAAGTTGAGAATAAAACCCAGTAGATAATTATGAGCTCCCTTTACTCATATATATAGAGGAAGAGAGAAAAACATACAAAGTCCCAAAATACCCTTATGCGGGTAAGACCAAAACAAACCAAAAAGACATTACATAATGCGACTTGATTACAACTTTAGAGGACTTTCCACCACATGAGAAGAGGTGAAAAAAGAAAAGGTAACTCCTGCGGGACAAGAGCAACGAACTCCTGTGGGAAGAAGAAAAGTGCGAGGCCGAACACCCGCTGAAAGAAGAACTACCAAACTCCCGCGGGAAGAAGCACAGTGCGAGGCCGAACTCCCAACAGAAGAACTGTCAAACTTATGCGCCGTTCCCAAGGATTTTTGAGTCATGCTGGAAGAAGAATAGCGAGTCGTTGACGTCGATCCTTCTACCTTCGCACATTTCGCCTTCGCATACGCGAGCGTCTGGACCGTAGGAAAAGCATCTCTGGCCTACGGTTGGAACTATACTTATAGACAGTTTTTTTTAAAAAAAATTGTGATTTTGGTACCAGCTCTCTCAAACGCAGAATAAATCAAAACTCCGTTTTTTCCAATACGAAACGGAAGCCGAACGCTTAAATAAACATGGCCAAAGTCTTTCCAGTGACGTACGACGGCTTATTGAAAGCATACTTCTAGGGATGTCAGATCCGTTTGCATCATGTTCCTTAGTGTACTCATGTTATTATACGAGAGCTGTCGATGAAGAGAGCCTCTGACGCAGGACAAACGCGCGCAAGAGCCGGCGGATGTGTGACCTTAGATAGGCTGGTAGTCGGAAGATGGTGACGCCGGAGGATGCGATGATTGACAATAAAAAGACGATCCGGAGCCGTAGTCGGGAGCTGGAGCATCAAGACGCTTACGACTGTCGTTTTTGTGTACTGCAAAAGAGGGGACGCCTGCTGGAAAACCTGTTGTTGACGCCAGTGATGTAAACAACATCGATGTATGCCGAGCAAGGTTGTAAATATCGGATGTCGGCGACGTATCAGATTAGATTTTTAAATGTCGGATTTCGGAAGTCGAATAAATCCTGTTGGAAATCCTGTTGTTGACGCCAGTGATGCAAACAACATCGATGTATGCCGAGCAAGGTTGTAAATATCAGATGTCGGCGACGTATCAGATTAGATTTTTAAAATATCGAATTTTCATATCTCCTAAATAAATAAACAAAAAATCATGTATACTAAGTTAACAATTCCGGTCCGAAAGTTGCTCGTGAGCACCTTCTCCCAGTCCAAAACATTGCACAAGGAAGGCCATGGACATGGAGAATCTCTACGAAGAAGGTGTGGGCTACCCTCTCAGTTGTCAGTGGCATGCTCTGTGTGATGAAGTGCCCCCTTTGAAAAACGGCCAACCACCACCAAGAGAAGAGATTTACCACGCGAAGTGAGCAGTCCTTCAATGAAATCCATGCTGATGTCGGCCCAAATCTTCGTGGGAATCAAAAGTAGTTTAAGGTCTACTAGAGGAAGATGCTCCGTCATGTGGAGCAGACAAACTGTGCAAGTGGCATTAAAAGTCCGCTTCCAAAAGAAGTAGGTGCAAATGCGTTGAAGGGTCTTGCAAAGGTGCAAATGCGTTGAAGGGTCTTGCAAACTCCTTTATGACCCAATGTGTTTGTGTTTGCCACCATCTTGGGAATAATGTGAGAGGAAGAGAGAAAATACATGCGCCCCTTGTAACGCACTAGGCCCTCATGCACTGTCCAGTAGGCGGGAAGCCGCACTTTGGTAATCTGTCGGCTGAGCTCCACGAGAACGAAAGAATCCTTTGTCTCCCGACGTAGTTGATGGAGAATCTCGGGGGTGGGCAATGAGATGGCGCATAAGAGTCTGTCCTCCTAGTCGGGGCGAGTGAGAGCGCCGACAACACAGTTCTAGGCGCTGGCCTTTTACTATACTTGGAAGTCGAAGCCCAAAAATTTGCTCACCCAGCACTATTGATGAGTAGTGCTGAGACATTGCTTCAGTTAGTAATCGAGACTGAAGTGGTCCGTACATATCTGATAAGCTCGCCCCCATAAGTATGGCCTCCATTGCTGCACCGCCTTGGCCAGGCCGATCAACTATAACTCATATGGTGGTAACTTCTGATGGTGAGCTGCTGTCCTGTAATTGAAAAAGGCGATCAAGTGGCCCGCCTGCTGTATCACGACACCATAACCCTTCCTCGAAGCATCACACTCGACGAGGAACTACTGAGTGAAGTCTGGAAGATGGAGGACTTAGGCGGTGATCGAGGTCTGCTGGAGGTCCCAAAAGGCCATGGTGGTGTGGTCGCTCCAGAGGAACCTGCTATTCTTCTGCAGAGCCACCGAGGGTTCCACAGTGGTGCTATAACCTTGAATAAAGCGGCGGTTGTTGCTCGTCATACCAAGAAATTCCCGAAACTCCCTAGGGTATTATGGAAATGTTTTTGGGATCCGCAGAAACACCAGTGTAGTGGATCACATGACTTAAGTAGGCCACTTTGTCGGTCCCGAAGTGGTACTTAGCCGCTTCAAAAGCAGTTGATGTTGGCAGAAGAGTACGAAGACATCTTGAATATATTGCAGGCGTTTTTTTCATGTCTTGCTATACACTAAAATATCCTCAAAGAAAATGAGAGTATAAGAACGGAGAAGTTCGTGCAATACTTCATTCATCATGACATGGAAGGTAGAAGGGACATTGGTGAGCCCAAAGTGCATCACCAAAAACTCAAAGTGCCCGTGATGGTAGCCCGAACAAAAGTCAAGTTTGGAGAAGAATTTGGCGCCATGGAGCTCATCCAACAACTCCATCACTGAAATCAGAAATTTTTCCTTATTGTCTTGGCGTTCAACTCTCAATAGTCATTGCAGAACCGTCAAGTGTCATCCTTTTTTTGGACCAAGAGAGGGGCAGAGGAGGAAAATGGCTAGATGCTATGATGAATGATGCTCTGTTGTTGCATGACAGTGCACCGACGCTCGATTGGTTGAAGGGGTAGCGATAAGGCCGCACCACAACGAGGGCGGTGTTGGGTTGGAGGCAAATGTGGTGGATGTGGCGGTGCGGTGGAGGAAGTCCCCGGGGAGGGACCATTACGTCCTCAAACTCCTATAGGAAGTGATCGAGGCGATCATACGAGTCTCTCCTGCAATATAAGCAGAGGTCCCGATGTGACTTTCCTGTCAAACAACCCTGCCAGTGCCAGACTGTTTGCCTCCTTGATGCCATGTCACTGTGAGGTGATCAAAATTCCTCGTCAAGGGCCCGAGGGTGCAGTAAACAGACACTCAAGACCACCTCGAAACCCCGAAGTGTAATCACTAAGGCTCTGTTTGGCGAGGTGTTTATGGGGTGGGGGTGCCGTGGCGTTTGGAAAGCCCCGCCAAACAACAAATTAGAGTCAGCAACTGGAGTCGCCCCCGCTCTGTAATCGCCATTTTATGGCGTTTCAGAGTCGTGAAAAATTATCACGACTCCGGAAACGTGCGACTTGCGCAATTCATCTTTTTCACCCGAACCCTAGGAGGCGATTTCTACTTCCCGATTTCTGCCGGCAGCCCGCCCCGATTTCTCGCCGATGCCGAGCTCTCCTCCACACTATCGATTCGCTCTCTTCTCTTCCATCGCAGGTAAGCCCCCATTCTTGTCGACGACACCTCTCATAGCCCTCTTCTGCCATAGACAACCCCCTTCTACCTATCGACCATCTTCCAGGTTAGGGACAATGCTTCCTCACCATTTTTTTCCGGATTTCATTTCAGGGTTTTGGACTACAGAAGGTAACATCAAGTTCTCTGTTTTTCTTCTCCGTTTCCGGCCGCACCCGGCTGTGATTTTTTGTAAGGTATATTTCAAGTCTATGTAATCATCCACTGATTTTTTTGCAGGAGAACACTAATTCCATATTCATTGTTACTTTTTTATGTTAGCATTTGCACCCACATGTTCATATCCATTGTTTTAAAGTTAGCACAAATTTCGGTCATTGTAGTGGTTATATATGAATTGTTCTTTATTTTTCCCATAGATGGACAAATCAAAAGAGGGTGCTATTTCTGCAAATTGGGAGACATCACATGTTCTCCTATTTTGCAATTTTTGTATCCGAGAGATAGATATAGAGAATAGACCCACCACCCATTTCAATAAGGAAGGTTGGAGCAATTTGGTGAAAAACTTCAAGAAGCGTACAAGTTTGGAATACAGTCGCGCACAAATGAAAAAAAAATGCAATCAACTGAAGCGTGATTGAAAATTATGGTGTGAACTCAAAAGAAGTGAGACCGGTCTTGGTTGGAATCTTACTAAACGGACAATAGATGCGTCCGATGATTGGTGGAAAGAACCTATTGAGGTTAGAATTTTTTTAATTTTTATTTTGAAACTAATGGACAATTAGTTAGAATGTGCATTTATTTTTCATTGATCTTTTAATTTATAAATGATTCGAATGCGGAGAAATTCCGTTTTGGTGGAATAGCGCCCGCGCTTGAGGAAAGATTAGACAAAATGTTTAGTTTGGTTGTTGTCACATGAGAAAATGTATGGATGCCTTCTTCTTGAGATTTTCCTTCAATTTTTTCAGTCTGAAACCGTATTTGAGAAGTTGAAGACCATATCAATGAAAGCAATAATACATAGTCTTTTGCTAATGAAGATATTGACTCAGCTATACCCGGGCAAAGTTCGCAAAGTGGCGCAACTTTTAAACAAAAAAGAAGGGGGAAGAGACATGCAATGAGAACCAAACAGGTTTGGTTAACACACGTTGAGAAATTATTTTCCTCCTCAGAATCTATTATGCAACGCGTTACAACACCAATTGTTCCGCCTAGTATATATCTACTGCGAGAGACAATTCAAGAACTCAAGAAGTATCCTGAAATCTTTAAGAACCCGTTGTTGCACCATTTTGCCACGGTTCATTTCCAAACTCCGGTGAATCGCGTGACCTTCCTGAGTATCCCAGAGGATAGGATGGTGGAATGACTGAAGATCCACTACACGAATTCACATATATGATATCTTTTAGTCTATGAATTTCTATTTAAGACTTGTATGCTGTTGAAGTCCTGCCACTTATGTGTTTTTAGATGTTTTTGTGTGAAACTTGTGTGTTTGAAGCTTATTTTATATCTATTTTGCTGATATCTCTCATGCAATGATATATGTTACATCGTTATAATGTTTGTTGTTTCATATGTTTAGGCTGCTATAATGTCAAAAATGTAAAGGGTGATGAAAATGTTAACATGGATGATGATGAAAAATTGATGTTGAATTATTGTGCAACTCGTCAACAAAATTTCCCTCACTTTGTGAAACTCGTAACATCGAGTGTATGTTTAATCAATGATTATATCTATTTGTTTTGTGATAAAACACCTTGCATTACATCATCTCAAACTGGACATAAATGACTCGGAAAATTATTTGACGGACATCCTGGACGTTTCCATAATATGTTTCGAATGACTAAGGTCATTTTTTGATTTGCTAACATTGTTAGAACAACATCACGGTTTAAGAGGAACACAGGGGACACACGCTAGCGAAGTTTTGACAATAACAATTTATATATTGGGCCACAATCAAACATTCAAAAATCAGGTGAAAGATTCAAACATTTCACGGAAACCTTGAGTCATTTGTTTATGATCGGTCTAGAAGCTCTGACTAGTTTATCCATGCATAACATTGCTCCTATTGATCCCCAATTTCGTTCAATTCCTTCGCACATACAAAATAATGAAAAATATTTGCCATTTTTAGGGATTGTATTAGAGCAATTGATGGTATGCATGTTGATGTACGTTTAGTTGTTGAACATCAAGTTTCTTATATGGTCGTCATGGTAGCACGATTCAAAACGCAATATCGGTTTGCGACTTCAATGTGTGTTTTACATATGTTGTACTTGAATGGGAGGGCTTTGCACACGACACACGCATATATCATCATGCAGTAAGGGATCCGCTAAGCAAATTTTCATTTTCCCTAGAAGGTACGTACATGAGCTTTTACATTATGTTAATTTTTTGAGTTGTTTGCATTTAATAAATATCATATCTTCAATTGTTTAAACCTTTTTTACTATTGAAGGTAAATATTATCTTGTCGATGCTGGTTATCCATTGGAAAATGGGCTTTTGAAACTTTTTCCGGAAACTAGATATCACTTGCCGGACTTTGCTTGGGAAAATTGCCCAATTGAAGGACGAAGTGAAATATTTAATAAAACACACTCATCGCTACGTAGTGTGATCGAAAGGAGCTTTGGTGTATGGAAAAAAGTGGTCCATACTTGACAAAATGCCTCAATTTGAATTCTCAAAGCAGTGTGTTGTTGTGATTATTACGATGTCGCTCCACAACTTTATTAGAAGACATCCATCAAGGGATGACCTAGAGTTTGATGTATGTGACGAAAACGAAAGATTTTTTCATCCAGAGGCATATGAGTTGCGACCAAACAATCGTTCAAGAACTATCGATTCAAATCCAAACATTGCACCGAGCTCGTTTGAGTGGACACGAGCTACTAAAATGATAAATATCAGGGACTATATTGCAGATCAACTCACGGAGTATCACAAGTATACAACATTATGACATTTAAATTTATAGACATATATAAAAAATTCAATAATTACATTTATTCTTAATGTGCAGTTAACGGTCGATGATCGAGGGATAAGTTTCATCAGCATGACAAAACACGTTTACGATTTTCAAGACTGAAACAATATTTTTGAAAACAGTATGTTTTTTTTAATATTGTTATTGAGCACTTAAAGTGAATTAGGTTAACTTGTTCATTTTATGTTATTGTTGATTGTGTTAAAGTTTCAAAAAAATGAACTGCGCACCGTACAACTGTTTTGCCAAGCAGATTAAACAGCTTCTCTGTTTGAAACAACTTTGCAAAAACTGTTATTCCAAACAGTTTCACAGATTCTGCCACCACTCTGCAAAACAACTGATTATTCCATCATTGCTTCTCCAGTCGCTGCAGCCGCGCCACCAAACAGTGCCTAAGAGGTCCATCGTATAATGGTACTCTTCCACCACGATCAATGTTGGCCGTGAGGGCCTCTAAGGCATTGGAGTTCTTCATCATCAGTTTGTCGAACATTTCCATCACCTGGGCAGTAGAGACATGGGTGTCCTCCGTGGGAATAGACGAAGGCAAGGGAGAAATGAGAAGAGGAGTAGAGAGGAGTTCAAATTCCTGGAAGGACGGTCGAGTTCGGTGAAATTGCTCCAAGTAGGATTCCGAGCGAAGCCTAACAGAGTGGAGGAAATTCGATGCCGACTGAAAGTCTTGTTTTCAAGGTCAACTAAATACCTAGAGGGGGGGGGTGAATAAGTTTTAGGCCTTTTTAAATACTTTGGACCTATATCTGAATTCCTGTGCTTAGTGGTTAGTTGATTTGTGCTTTCAAGAATAATCACAGACGACACAGATATTTTTATAATTGTTCCCCAATCTTAGGTACGTCTACTGTCCCTCTCCGCCTTTCTAACAATGTGTTAGACAATACTCTTCACCAATTCCTCGGCTCCTTAAGAGCTTACAACACGATCCCGCAGGACCCCTCAGTTTTATCCAAGACCTACAACTTGGGCACTAAGCCTTACCACTCAGATCCCAACTGGATCCTACCTCGGCCTCTATAACATAGGCCTACACTCAGGCACTAAGCCTTACCACTCAGATTCTAACACGAATCATACCCTCAGATCCCAGAATGGATCTTACTCTCAGATCAACAACAGATCTTACCTCGGCTTTTATAGCACAGGCTACACTTAGATTCCCTAAAGAATCCTACCCTCAGATCCCAAATTGAATCTTACAGAGAAACATACAGAGTTGAAACACTGAGACACCAAAAAAAGTTCTCTGTGTCTGTCTTCCTAGACTGAGCAGATATCAGCCCTATATTCTTCTTCACAGCAACAAGTTGAGAAAGAAATCTTCAATTGAAGCACGACTTGTTTTGGATGCAACTCCAGAAAACTCTGCTTCTTCGTTTTCTTTATGGAGTCAACCCCGATCTTGCTGTCGCAGATGTGTATTGCAACAGCTAACTCTTTTCGCGTTCAGGTTCTCTGAGAAGAACTCCTTCTGGCTCGGCAAAACGAGGAAGAAGACGTCGTCCCGCCGCAAGATTCCGAATCAGAGAACCCTAATTACGTCTCTTCTTGATGTTGATTATTGTTGATTATTGTTAATCGTTATTTTTTTCGATCTGATCCTGCTCCTTTTATAGTCTGCCGATCAATGCCTCATTGAGCAGTGGGCCCCACCAGAATTGGTGGCTGTGATTTTGCCATTCAGCCACCTACTTTCCATTGACGACTGATTCAACGGCTCTTTGCTTTGTGTGGGCCCCAGCGAGAAATTCCTTTCCTAGTGCATAAAATCATGACAGCTGGCCCCCAACGCCTCTAACAACATTCTCGCAACATATGAACCTGCTTTGACTGTGTTGACTTTGCTGATGTCACCATCTCTCTGGACTTAGACAAAATCAAACATCAGTAGCGAAGGCGTTGAATGAATGACCATCACTCAGCGCCAAAAGACTTCGACGAACGCAGAACTCAGTTCGACGAACTCAGAGTTCATCTCGACGAAAAGTGAAAGCTTAGTTCGACGAACTCAAAGCTCAGTTCGACGAACTCAAAGCTCAGCTCGACGAAAAGTGAAAGCTCAGTTCGACGAACTCAGAGCTCAGTTCGACGAAAGTGAAAGCTCAGTTCGACGAACTCAGAGCTCAGTTCGACGAAAGTAAAAGCAATCAACGCATTTTGACTTAGCCAAATTTTTTGTGTCTGAAAACACAGTGGCTCTGACTGACCAGGATTCCGTCAACGCTATAGTCTTATGGCGTTGAGTGAGTAAGCATCACTCAACGCCTAACTACTTAGACAGATTTTGTCCCATGACATTGAGTGAGTAAGCTACACTCAACGCCTAATTACTTAGACAGATTTTTTGTCTCATGGCGTTGAGTGAGTGAGCTACACTCAATGCCTAAATACTTAGATAAATTTTCTGTCTCATGACGTTGAGTGAGTGAACTACACTCAATGCCTAAACACTTGGACAGATTTTCTATCTCATGTCGTTGAGTGACTGAGCTACACTCAACGCCTGTGGACTTAGTCAAAATTTTACACAGAATTTTTGTGGCTTTGACTGATTGGGCAACACTCAACGATTTTGATGTTATGACATTGAGTGAGTGGACTTCACTCAACGCTTGTGGACTTAGCCATATTTATGCCTTATTCTCCTTAGGCATAAACTCTTACAACTTTTAGCTGTATGACGTTGAGTGAGTAGACTTCACTCAACGGCTGTGGATTTAGCCACATTTTCAACTTGCCAATTGTTTGGCTGACTGTACTCAACGATTTTACTTACCTGACGTTGAGTGAATAGACTTCACTCAACGCCTGTGGACTTAGACAAATCTTCTGCCCTTCCAGCCACTTTTTTGAGTCCACATGCCTAATCTTTGTCACACGGACTATCCTGCAAATATGAACTTACACACACATCAAATACAACTGTGTGTATTTCATTGACCTGTTTGACATAATCAAATCAGGGTCATTGAGATTAATGGACCCAACAATTTCCCCCTATTTGAAGATGTCAAAATCATTGATCAACTTACTTAGTTAATGAGATACACATCACATAGACAGTAAAAAAAACTTATTAAATTCAGTGAGATGAATTTTTTACCTAGATGAAGTTTTACTTAGATGAATTTTTACGTACTCCCCCTGAATTGTTGCAGGGTGTGTGTTACCTTAGAGGTTTACCTCTCAGCTTGATCCTTTCTTGATCAATTTCTTCTCCCCATGACTTTCTCCCCTATCCTTCTGCCATGTTGGGGCTTGATCCTTTCTTGAGCTTGTCTCTTCCCCTTGGATACTACTTGAACTTGATCAATCTCTTCTCCCCTTTTTGACTTCTTCAGATAGTCAGGGAGATGCATTCATTTTTTCTCTCTCATTGTGTTCTCCCCCTAGCTGATATAGATGAAGCCAGTAGTGCAACTGCCAGCTTGCTCCTTATACAGGGCTGACTTTAGTCCGGCAGTTGCTGGGCTTGCTCCCTCTCAATAGGAGCATCTACTCTCATCTTATTCTTGATTTCCACTAGGTCTGCATCACCTGCAAGAAAAACAAGTTTGTACCCCCCAAAAAAAACTTTAGGGAGTATCTAAAGCTATTCTAAGTTCAACACACTCAATTCAATCTTGAAGGTGTTGAGCTTGAATTCATCTAGTGGCTTACTGAGAATATCAACCACTTGTCAGTGGAGACAAACTCTAGGTTAATGTCTTTTTTCTCCGCATGCTCACTAATAAAATGATACTTAATTTCTATGTGCTTAGTCCTGCTGTGTGAGACAGAATTCCTAGTAATAGAAATGACACTAGTAAAATCACAATAAAAAAGAGTTATACTTATAATCTTCAAGCTGATGCTGAATCCACTACAATTGAGCACAACAGCTGCCTGCTGAAATGTACTCTGACTCTACAGTTGAGATAGCAACACTGGTTTGCTTCTTTCTGCTCCATGACACCAGTCTTCCACCTAAGAATTGACATGTACCAGTAGTATTTTTCCTGTCTTCCTTGCAGCCTGCAAAATCTGCATCTGAAAATCCTGTTAGATCAAAATCTCTATTCCTAGGGTAGCATATGCTAAGATCTGGTGTGCCCTTAAGATATCTTAAAATTCTTTTTGCTGTAAAATAATGAGATTCTTTAGGGCAGACCTGATATCTAGCACAGACACATATATCATACATGATGTTAGACCTACTAGCAGTTAAGTATAAAAGAGAGCCAATTATCCCTCGATACAAAGACTCATCAACAAGTTTCCCTACCTCATCTTTGCCTATAGACATATTTGACCCCATAGGAGTTCTCATGGTGGAGGCATTCTTCATACCATATTTCTTAATAAATTCTCTGGTGAACTTTGACTGGGATATGAACAAGCTATCATCAATCTGTCTTACTTGGAGTCCCAAGAAGAACTTGAGCTCACCCATGCTGCTCATCTCAAACTTCTCTTGCGTAAGTTAGCAAACTTTCTGCAAAGGTTGTACTCAGTAGATCCAAAGATAATGTCATCGACATATATCTTGGCTATGATGATCTTGCCCTTAAATTCCCTTAGGAATGAGTCTTGTCTATTTTCCCCTTGAGAATTTGTTCTCAATGAGAAAATTAGGCAATGTTTCATACCATGTTTTAGGGCCTTGCTTCAACCTATATAGAGTTTTCCTAAGTTTATAAACAAAATCAGGAAGGTGAGGGTCTATAAAACCTGGTGGCTGATTTACATATACTTCCTCTTTTAAGTCTCCATTCAGGAATGCTGACTTCACATCCATCTGGTAGACTTTGAATCCTTGATAGACAACAAATGCAAAGAATAACCTTATTGCTTCCAGCCTGGCTACTGGGGCAAAAGTCTGATCGAAGTCCATTCCTTCTTCTTGCCTGTATCCTTTTGTCACCAATCTGACATTGTTTTTGACAATAATGTCATTCTCATCTAACTTGTACCTGTAGATCCACTTAGTTTCTATGACATTATGTCTCTTAGGTCTGAGAAACAGCTTCCAGACACTACACCTCTTGAACTGGTTCAACTCTTCCTGCATTGCTACAATCCAGAATGTGTCTTTGATAGCCTCTTAAAGTTTCCTGGGCTCTTCTTGAGGTAGGAAGCTTGAACAAAGAGCTGTGTTGATGCTCTTGCTTCTGGTCTGGACTCCATGTCTTGCATCACCAATGATTTGGTGTGCTGGATGGTCCCTCAGATGTGTCCTAGCTAGAGGCAATCTTGCCTCAGCTGGCTGTTCTTCATTGCTCTCAGCTGGCTGTTCTTCATTGTCTTCAGCTGGCAGTTCTTCATCCTCAGCTTGTGAGTCTTGAGCTCCCCCTGGACAGCACCCATCTTCTTTCTTATCTTGTACTGCTGGATCATCTTCCCTGATGGTAAACTTGTGCATCACCTCCTTTAAACCTGCAGAGCTAAAAGAGGAGCTAGGAAGCTCACAGTTAATCAGATTTGACTCATCAAAGACAACGTGGGCTGATTCTTCTATAACTTGACTAGTCAAGTTGTAGATCCTATATGCCCTACTATTGTTGTTGTACCCAAAAAAATATCCCTTCTTGAGACTTGACAGTAAAATTAGTCACATAAGACTTACCATTGTTCAGTACAAACACTTGCTATCAAAAATCCTGAAGTAGGATAATTTTGGTTTTCTGCCTTTCAGAATCTCATAGGGAGTCTTCTTGTGGCTTTTGGTAATGGAGGTCCTGTTGAGGACATGACATGCAGTGCTTACTGCCTTAGCCCAGAAATATTATGGGAGACATATGTCACTTAACAAGATCCTACCAGCCTCTATGAGAGTTCTGTTTTTCCTCTCAGCAATTACATTTTGCTGAGCTGTTCTAGGAGAGAACTCTTGATGAATCCCATGCTCTTCACAGAACCTTGCCATGCACTCAGACTGAAACTCAGTCACATGATCACTTCTGATTTTGACCACGGTACTGTTAAATTCATTCTGAATTTGCTTAACAAATGTCTGGAAGAAATCAGGGGTTTCAGATTTCTTCCTTAGGAAGAACACCCAGACAAATCTGGAAAAGTCATCAACAACCACAAGGGTGTAGACTTTCTTACATAAACTATGAACTGACATATGGCAAAATAGATCCATATGCAAGATATATAAACACCTCATTGAGTCTTTTGGTACCAAGGCTTTTGAAGGAGGTCTTGGTCTGCTTGCCTGTTTGGCATGCAGAGCAGATACCCTCCTTGGTGTACTTTACCTGAGGTCCATTTCTCACTAACTTTTCACTGAAGAGTTTTTCTAAGGTCTTGTAATTTAGGTGAGCTAGCCTCTTGTGTCATTGGACACAATATGAGGCTTTCTCATCTGCAACTAGGCATATGGGAGAGTCCTTACTCTCACAAACAAAATTTAGACAATAGACATTTCCTCTCCTAGTGTCTGTCAAGATGACCCCTTGGTCACATGACCTCCTAATTTGACACTCATTCTTGAGGAAAGAAATGTCATAACCAAGATTAGATAGTTAGCTTATGCTTATCAGGTTGTGTTGCAAACCTTTCACATATGCTACCTGTGTGATAGTGATTATGCCATTTGATATCTTACCATACCCTTTGGTTACTACCTTTTCTGAACCACCGAAGATGACTTTGGTTCCATTCTCTACAGGAGTGTACTCCTTAAGAATGCTCCTTGTTCCAATCATGTGCTTGGAACATCCACTGCCCAAGTACCATATATGGGTATGAATATTTGGACTCATCTGCAAGATAAATAATTTAATGTTAGGACTCCAATTCTTATTGGGTCCTAGGTGCATGTTAGACTGAAAATGAATATGCCTGCTTGCAGCTCTTTTGACAGGTAAGCCGACATTAGCTCTCCGGACACTATTATTGTGCCAGTAATCAATGACATAGTGACCCACTTTGCCACATCACCAGCACTCATAGATGTACCTTCTTTTAAGGGCTGGCTTTACAGCAGTGCTGTCAGCAGCTCTCAGTCCAGCAGGTACAATAACAACCTTTTTCTTATGTCTTCCGGCCACAGACTGATTTGGGATATGTCTGGCAGCAGAGGTACTTGGGGTATCTTGGACCCAACCAGCAACTGCCTTCTTTTCAGAGAGCATGCTCATGATGACTTCAGATATGCCCAAGTTTGGTTTGCTAACAGACTTTCCTTTGGTCTGATTGTGGACTGACAGATTTTGAGAAGGGGCTGCAGCCTTATTCTTGAGTTTTGGGGCTTGTACACTAAACACAAATGGTCTAGGATGGACCATTTGGATCTCCTCACGGGCTTCCTTGTAGGCACTAACACCCTTACCATACTTACCACCATGATGGTGAACATCTTTGTTCCCATTGGTGGATCTACCATTCTCCCAGTGACCATAAATGCTCTCTTGGTCATACCTGTTAGATGGTAACAACACTCTCCTGAAAAGAATAGGAGGCTTGGAAGCTGTCATTCCTTTTGGAATTGGCAGCTCTAGTGTTCCCTTTGAAGCCTAACCCCTTCTTACTTTTTTGAGAGGAAAAAGAATCTATCAAACGCAACACAGAACATAGCTTTGAAAATTTAACCTCTAGCTCCTCCTTTTGGAGTTTACCTTCAAGATTTCTGATGTGGTTATTCTTGAAGGCTATTGTGTCTATCTGAATAATAGTGATGTTTTTCAGCTTCAGGTCCAACATGTTTGCCGACTTTAAAGCAGCAACCTGCAGAGATGCAATCTCCTGAGCCTGCTTTTTGACTAGGAGCCAACTTCTCTTTAGTGCCTGCAAGAGTTCACCATAGTCATCAATCAATTGATTGATGTCTCCTTCTGATTCAGAGCCATCTTCATCACTTGATTCAGATGCCTCTAATCTGGACCTGTCTCGTAATCTGACCCAGAGGATAGAGAATGTACTTTGGTTGGAACAGGCTGCTCCTGGCTGGGTTCTTCATCAGTCAAAGCCATCAACCCAAGGCAGTGACTGTCTACTTCTCCTTCTTCATTCCTGGCAGCATCATCAGCTTCTCCAGCAACAACAGCCGACATCTCTAAGAAGTCTGCCTCTACAACATCTTCTTCAGCAGTGAATAGCCCGATGTAGGCTTCATCTTCATCTTCCTCTTCTGACTCTGATGATGAGGAGTCAGTCCAGTTCTTTTGCTTCTTAGCAATGAAGGATTTCTCCTTCTTGCCCTTTTTTGTTGTTCCTTCTTTTCACCAACACCATTCCTTTTGACAGGGCAGTCAGCTATAACATGCCCTGGCTTCCTGCAACAATAACAGACTATTTTAGAAAAAAACTAGTTTATTTGGTTTAGAGCCATACCTGTCCTCTTTAGAGGTTTTCTTCCTGCCCTTGTAGTAGTCTTCTTTGGGATAAGAAGAAGAGGAGGGTCTGCTTCTCCAGTGCTTCTTTTTCATGAATTTCTGAAATTGCTTGGAGAAAGCAACAAAGTCTTCATCAGACATGTGACAGTTTGATGTGCTGGTTTCTGAACTTTCTGAATCAGATTCAGCATCCCTCCTTGGCGGAGAAGGTGTCTTTCTCCTGCTCCTCCTTGTGGCTTCAGCTTTGAAGGCCACTGATTTGTCCTTGACTGCAGACTTGTTGATTTTCTCATTCTCCTTTCTGGCTGTCAGCTGCATTTCATAGGACAACAATTTTTCAAACAGAGTTGGTGGTGGTGTATCTGCAAGTCTTGCCACTTCTCTGATGACACAGTCTTTAGTTAGAGACCTGAGAAACTTGTCATTTAATTTATATGTGCTGAAGGCTCTGCCATATGACCTCAGCTCATTTACAATCCTGAAAAACTTTTCATAACACTCAGCTATGCCATCTGTCTTGTTCTGCCTGAAGCTCATTCACTTCTTCTGTCCCCTCCATGTAGACAACTAGTGTGTCCCGCATCTCCTTAGATGCCTTGCAGTGAACTAGGTTTTGGAAGGTGGAGTCATCAATGACACTGACGATTATATTTTGTGTCCTCTTGTCCATTGCGGCAAAGGTGACTTCATCCTTAGTCATTTCAGAGTATGTCTTTGGTGTCTGGACATTAACATCCAGAGCTGAGACCTTCATAGGGATGAATGGTCGCTCCTTGGCAGTAATAAAATTTTTTGGGTCAGCTACCTCCATAAACAGTCTAACCATCTCCTTCCACATGCCAAACTCTTCCTTCCTACAGATAGGAAGCTTAATGGCCCCTAGCTCCTTGTGGTTCACTTCTGAACCCATAAGGACTGTCTTTCCTTGTTGACATTGGAGATCTACTCAGATTGTTGAATTTTTAACGAGCAACCTCCCTTTTATAGCACTTGAAAGTCTTGTTTTCAAGGTCAACTAAATACCTAGAGGGGGGGGTGTGAATAGGTTTTATGTCTTCTTTTTAAATACTTTGGCCCTATCTTCTTCTTCGCAGCAACAAGTTGAGAAAGAAATCTTCAATTGAAGCACGACTTGTTCTGGATGCAACTTGCAGAAAACTCTGCTTCTTCTTTTTCTTTCAGGAGTCAACCCTGATCTTGCTGTCGCAGATGTGTATTGCAGCAGCTAACTATTTTCGCATTCAGGTTCTGTGATCAGAACTCCTTCTGGCTCGGCAAAACGAGGAAGAAGACGTTGTCCCGCCGCAAGATTGCACATCAGAGACCCTAATTACGTCTCTTCTTGATGTTGATTGTTGTTGATTATTGTTAATCATTATTTTTTTTTCGATTTGATCCGGCTCCTTTTATAGTCTGCCGATCAACGCCTCATTGAGCAGTGGGCCCCACCAGAATTGGTGGTTGTGATTTTGCCATTCAACCACCTACTTTCCATTAACGGCTCATTCAACGGCTCTTTGCTTTGTGTGGGCCCCAGCGAGAAATTCCTTTTCTAGTGCAGAAAATCATGACAGCTGACCCCCATCGCCTCTAGCAACATTCTCGCAACATTTGAATCTGCTTTGACTTTGTTGACTCTGCTGACGTCACCATCTCTCCGGACTTGGGCAAAATCAAGCATCAGTAGCGAAGACACTGAGTGAATGACCACACTCAGCGCCACAAAAGACTTCGACAAACGCAGAACTCAGTTCGACGAACTCGGAGTTCAGGTCGACGAAAAGTAAAAGCTCAGTTCGATGAACATAGAGCTCAGTTCGACGAACTCAGAGCTCAGCTCGACGAAAAGTGGAAGCTCAGTTCGACGAAAAGTGAAAGCTCAGTTTGACGAACTCAGAGCTCAGTTCGATGAACTCAGAGCTCAGTTCGATGAACTCAGAACTCAGTTCGATGAACTCAGAGCTCAGCTCGACGAAAGTAAAAGCAATCAACGCATTTAGACTTAGCTGAATTTTTTGTGTCTGAAAACACAGTGGCTCTGACTGACCAGGATTCAGTCAACGTTATAGTCCTATGACGTTAAGTGAGTAAGCATCACTCAACGCCTAACTACTTAGACAGATTTTGTCCCATGACGTTAAGTGAGTAAGCTACAGTCAACGCCTAATTACTTAGACAAATTTTCTGTCTCATGTCGTTGAGTGAGTGAGCTACACTCAACGCCTAAACACTTAGACATATTTTCTGTCTCATGACGTTGATTGAGTGAACTACACTCAACGCCTAAACACTTAGACAGATTTTCTGTCTCATGACGTTGAGTGAGTGAACTACACTCAACGTCTGTGGACTTAGTTAAAATTTTACACGGAATTTCTGTGGCTTTGACTGACTGGACAGCACTCAACGATTTTAATGTTATGGCGTTGAGTGAGTGGACTTCACTCAACGCCTGTGGACTTAGCCACATTTCTGCCTTATTCTCCTTAGGCATAACCTCTCACAGCTTTTAGCTATATGACGTTGAGTGAGTAGATTTCACTCAACGTCTGTAGACTTAGCCACATTTTCAGCTTGCCATTTGTTTGGCTGACTATACTCAATGATTTTACTTACCTGACGTTGAGTGAATAGACTTCACTCAACGCCTGTGGACTTAGACAAATCTTCTGCCCTTCCAGCCACTTCTTTGAGTCCACCTGCCTAATCTTTGTCACAAGGATTATCCTGCACACATGAACTTACACACACATCAAATACAGCTGTGTGTATCTCATTGACCTGTTTGACATCATCAAATCAGGGCCATTGAGATCAATGGACCCAACACCGACCTCGCCGAGCAACTGTTGCAGGGTACATCATTGTTAATCGGCTTTGGTAGAGCACGAAAGCATAATCCTGTCCTGGCATGGGATGCAAATGTGGCGAGGAGACCGCAGGTGCGGCGGTTGGCCTTGATAGAAAGATTGTAGGAGCCCCCGATTGAGACCGTAGGTGCGGTAGTGGGGAGAGGTTCATGACTTGGTTGACAGTTAACGTTTGCAGGGTGTGGAGGCGGGCTCAGATGTGGGGTTGTAAGCCGTGGATTAAGTAGGCCAAGTAATGGTTGAGTGGAAGACCTGGCACATGGGTGACCAACTCGATAAATGTATCAACATACAAATCAATGGATTAGGTCTGACGGACTCCACAAAGGCATTCAATGTTGGAGCCGGAGTAGCACTGATCATATCATTGAATGGGGCCTCTGTGAGAGCTGTCCAGGTGAGGCCGGGAGAGGATTGACATAGCCAGCGGACCCAATGGAGGGCAGACCCTTCCATGCCAATATTTGTTGTGGAGACCTGCCGCGTCTGAGGAGTCTGGTGAATGTCAAAAACTGTTCGACGTGGGCAATCCACCCAAGGGGGTCAGTCCCGTTGAATGTGAGGATGTCAAAGCGTGAGAATTGCGGAGAAAATCCCGTCAATGCGGGATCTTTGGGGACCAATGTGTTGGGGGATCCCAAGGCAGAGGCAGCAATAGGCCCGGAGTTCTGGCCAGGTTGTAAGTTGTGGAGCATGGCCATAATCGACGTGAACTACTCAGCTTGGGCCTCTAGACGAGAGTTGATGGTTGTGAGGTCGTGTTCGAGGGCTTCCACGCGGGATTCCATCCGGGCCTTTGGCATATGAAGAAGAGTTCATAAGAGCTGGAGGTTCACAGGAGAGCGCCAGAGCCGACAGAGATGCGATAGTTGGCGGTAAGTGGATGGGAGGAGTGGAAAGACGACTGCGCAGCTGCTGCAAGTTAGGAATTAATTGGGTTGCCGAGAGGAAACGACAGACTGCTCTACTGGTCGGTATCGAGTGCTGACCGAAGGAAGCTATGACGGATCAGGAGGGCGCTGTCTGGATCTGACGGAAGCGGGCTGGGCGTCGGAGGCTACAACGATCTGGACGATGGAAGGTCGCGGGGCGAGCGGTCGGAAACTAACGGAAGAATGGAAGCGGGGTGGGATCGGTCGATGCAGGCTGGTGTGCGTTTGTCGACAAGGGCTGAAGCGGACGTCGGTTCGCTGATATTGACAAGGACATTGGCGACTCGATTGGAAGAAGATGCTGGGTCGCTGATGACGAGAACTACAGCTGAAACCCGGCGACACGTGATGTAGGCGGGGAGGCTAGGCCGGACCAAATGTTACGAAGGAGAAAACACTTGCACCAAACTAAATAACTGGATACAATCATTAGGTATGCTCGTGCCCAACTTCAGGAGTCTGGTTCCTCCTACAAGCCCCTCTCCAAATGAGAGATCTCAAACCTAATGATCCAAGAGATAAACCTATCTCACAAGCCACTTCCTTGTATAGGGAGGGGGGGGGGGATTCACATGTCAAATCCCTAAAGCATACAATTTAAAATAGGAAATACAATAATAATAATAATACACGCATGTGTAGCAACCTTCTCCTAGTTCATGCATGTTGACCTACAATGGCGGTGGTAGGTTACGCCCCTGCCCGTGTTCGTAACAAGTAGTTTAATGGTCATCGAGTAGTGAGGCGCTTGTGAGATTTTCAAAGTTAATAACTTATTCGACAACATTTAGGTTCTTTTGCTTTTCAATGGGGGGCTTTCTTTTATATTTTTCAGTCATATGGAGATATTAACAGGGATTAGCAGAAAGGACTTGCCACAATATAATATGCAGTACTCTGGTTGTTGTGATCTCTGCTCTGTTAATCTTCGGTATAGTTCCTCACTTCCCTAGCTTCCCTAGATTCCTTTAAGGTTTGGAAGCCATGTTCTGTATGAGCAGTGAGTATATGGAGTGAGGGAATTTGTTCTCCGTGATCAAGTAAGATCACACAATTAGGGGGGAGTGTTCTCCTAATGTGCATCAAGGACTAAATGGGGCTTGCATCTGTATTAGTGTTCTCCTCACTAAAGGTGTAAAAGCTGGTTACAACAACTGTTGATTCAAGGTAACAAAATGGACGGTGATAATTTAGACTCAGTCATGGGGTCAAGGGAAAGACTCCATTCAACAATTAAAGCAAACAAAATGGGCTGACCTGAGGACCAGACTAATCATTTAAAATTGATAAATGCAGACCCAATATCTTGACTCAAAGATCCAGTTTATGCATAATCACGTGATGTTCCATGCAAAGATAACCCAAAATTCTGTTGTTATATTTGTAATAGAACTTGAAAAGTAGATTATGTAAAAAAGAACCTAAAATTAGTTCGTCACTTTCGCAAATTCAATTGTCTCTATCTCCTTCCTCTTAAAATTTATTTCTTCTCTTTTTGAAATTTTCTTTATCTCTCTCCGCCAGTATACAATTGGTGCCTTTGTCTTGAGCTCATTCCTCCATTTGTCACTGGAACATGATTAAAAGATATCCAACAGCATATTTTCGACATTCAAGAAGAAGTCTAAGACCACAACATCATGCATTTGATTTGGTTTAATATGGTCTATGCCGATTTTTCGTGTTCATGAAGAATATTTGGGATGGGTTTCAAATCTGGTTCCTTTTACTCTAATTTGTGGTTCCAAACCCTGATTATCACATCCATGCGCATTATTTCTGCAGAGAAAGACGCAAGAGAAAGAAAATAACTTAGAAGTTTATTATATCTTTAAATACATGAATACATACACTTATATAAAGAGAAAGAGAGGAGAGCCTTCTACATCTACAATGTGAGACTAAATAAAATATACATGAGCTCCTCCTAATGCATTTTTCATTACATCTTAACACTCCCCCGCAAGTTGGAGCGCACACGTCGTAGGCACCAAACTTGGATAAGAACTGATGATATAATGTCCGAGAGAGTTTTCGTGAATATATCAGCAACTTGTCCTGACAAAGAGACATGCTCTAACTCCAGCTTCTTCGATTGAACTTTTTCGCAAATGAAGTGACAGTCAACTTCAATATGCTTTGTTCGCTCATGGAATGCGGGATTCTTGGCAATATGTATGACTGCCTGACTGTCACAGAACATGGTGGCCGGAGAGGAGAGTTTGAGGCCCAAATCATTGAGAAGACTCTCAAGCCAGGTGAGCTCAGAGACAACCACTGCCATAGCACGATACTCGGCCTCAGCAGATGAGAGAGCAACAACCGACTATTTCTTGCTACGCAGTTAATAAAGTGTCCCCCAAGGTAGGTGTAAAAACCAGTCGTGGAACGTCTATCATCAAGGGAACCTGCGTAGTCAACATCAGAATACGCAACAAGAGACAGCGAAGAGGATGGTTTGTAAACAAGTCCTTGTCCTGGAGCAGTCTTCAAGTATCTGAGAATCCGCTCGGCAGCTTGGAGATGAGATGTTCGAGGAGCATGCATAAATCGGCTCACAACCCCAACAACAAATGAGATATCAGGTCGTGTAACTGTAAGATAGATTAGTTTCCCTATGAATTGTCGGTAGTACTCTGGATTTGTAAGAACAGGACCAGTTCTAGATTCATGTGCAGACAACTTGTGATTCACATCCATAAGAGTGTTTGCAAGTTTACATCCTTAGTAGCCTGTATCTTGTAGAAGATCAGTGCAGTACTTCGTTAGGATAAGACAAGTTCATCAGGTCTCCTTGCAACCTCAAGTCCAAGGAATTATCGAAGATTGCCCAGGTTTTTTGTCTGAAAAGCTGAGTTTAAATGTTGCTTGATGTTTTGGATTCCGGTGGTGTCGTCGCCCGTTATTAGAATGTCATCGACATACACAAGGAGAATTACAGTGCCTGTTGGTTGATGACGAGTGAAGAGAGAGAAATCATCAGATTGTCGTGAGAAACCAAACTCGTGAACCACTTTACTGAATTTGACAAACCAAGCGCGATGAGATTGTTTGAGTCCATATATGGACTTCCGGAGATGACATACACGAGACTCCCCCGTGGTCTCAAACCCAGGTGGTTGGTGTATTTTAAACAGTCTCTTGGAGATTGCCATTGAGAAAGACATTTTTGATGTCCTGCTGATGTAGGGGTTACTGTCGATGTACAGCAAGGGAGATCAGGACTCCAATAGTATTCAACTTGTCGACTGGGGAGAATGTTTCGTCGTAATCAAGGCCATGTTGTTGAGTGAAACGTCTGGCGACAAGAAGAGATTTGAGACGTTCAACAGTGCCATTTGGAGCATGCTTGGCAATAAAGACTCATTTGCAGCTATCACAAGACTGGCCGGGAGGGAGAGGAACTAGGTCCCAAGTTCGGTTAGCCCAGAGGGCTGTCATTTCTTCGTCCATGGCCGCATGCCACCCCGGGTGTTGGAGAGCTTCCTGCAAAGAGTGAGGAACAGAAATGGTGGAGAGAGAGGGCAAATTTGAGAAGAGGCGGAGATAGGCGATGTAGTGAGACATAATTCACCATTGGATGAGCCGTAGAGGGTGATGCTAGATCGTCAGGCCGCGAGATAGCATCAGTAGAGGGGAATTGCTGTAAGGCATTTGTCCGGGATGAACGACGAGTATAAACACAAATAAGTGGAGGAGGAGGTGGAGGTAATGCTGGCACTGAGAGTGGAGGAGGAGCTGTGTGGGGGCAAAGTCGTGACGGGAACAGCCAGACGAGCAATAGTGGAAGGTGGAGGCAATGTAGAAGAGGTGGAGTAGAAGGGCTGATCCTCAAGAAAGGTGACATCAGCAGAGACGGGCACCTTTTCATCCGCAGGAGAATAGAAGACATATCCTTTTGAGTGTGAGAGTAGCCAACAAACATACATTTTTTGGCTCGAGGGGCAAATTTGTCATTCGGTGGTCCAAGAGAGTAGACATAGCAGGTACAACCAAAGACACGGGGCGTGAGTGAGAATGAAGACTTGGAAGGAAACAAAAGGCTGAACAGAGAAGCAAAGTCAAGCACGGAGGAGGGCATGAGATTGATGAGATGACAAGTAGTAGAGACAACAAAGTTCCAATATTTGGTGGACACCTGCATTTGCAACATAAGAGACCGAGTGACATTAAGAAGATGTCGATTTTTCCACTCAACCACACCGTTTTGCAGGGGGGGTATAAGCACACAAGGTCTAATGGACAATCCCAAACTCGGTGTATAAATTTGAGAAGGTGCGGCTAGTATATATTCACGAGCATTATCAGTGCGAATACCTTTAAGATAACAAAGAATTGCGTACGTGTCTCAATAATTAAGTCACGAAAGACAGATGCTAGTTCAGTACGATCACGAAGTAGATAAAGCCACGCGAGACGCGAATAATCATCAATAAAAGTAACAAAATATCGATAACTAAAAACACCGGGGACTTTATAGGTCCCCCAAATATCAGAATGTAATAAAGAGAATGAAGTATCACTCCGATTACATGTAGGTTAAAAAGAAATACGATGCTGCTTGCCAAAGATACATGATTCACAAGAAAACTCATGTAAGGAGACACCAGGAAGAGCCTTCTTTAGTATCGGGAGAGGAGCATGGGCAAGACAATGATGCCAATCAACGAAGAGGGCTGCAGAGAGGATGGTAGGGAGAACATCCAAGAGATAAAGTCCATTCGACAGTCGTCTTTTACCAATGATATTCCGCGTTCGACGATCCTGCACAACAAAAGACGAATGAGAGAAGATTAGACATCAATCAAGATCCTGACCAAGCCTACTAATCTAATAGAGAGTAGATTGAAGGGTGATCCCGGAACATAAAGGACCGAGGACAACAAGAGGGTAGGAGTGAGCCGCAGGTCAGCAGCTCCAGACACATAAATTGTGTCACCATTTTCCACAGTGATGAACTTGGGATAATCATAGTGCATGTACTGAGGTGGCTTCTGGGAGGTAATGTGGTAACACCGGAGTCCACGATCCAGTGAGAACTATGAGAGAGACAGGATATACCTTCGGTGGAGAAAAGAAGCAACCGAGCTAGATGAGCGATTAACAACGCCTTGGAGCTGCTGAAGCTAGAGGCGAAGGTCGTTGATATCTTGCTGGGTAAACGAGCGTGACTCGGTTGCAGTAGAGCCTGGGTGATGAGGAGCAACAACAATTGTAGCAGTAAGATGAGGAGGCAATCCATGCTTGCGGTAGTAGGTGACTTCAAGATGAGCATCCGATCACAGTGGGTACACTTGAGAGTAGAGTGCCCTGCATGCCCTCGACTTCGAGACATGAAGCGACCTCCCCAATTAGAAGAGCCACGAGCTGGAGGAGCAGGAGTAGGTAAGAGGAGCTTCTTGAGCAGAGCGGGAGAGAAGCTGGGAGGAACCTCAAATGGTGGTATGACCTTGAGCAGTATGGAGCAAACATCAGACAAAGATGACGTAGTGGAAGAGGAAAGAATCTGAGCCCTGACGCTGTGAAGATGACTGAGAACACGGGCCATCATCATAGCGATCCCAACAATTCCTTCTGTTCCCGTTGAGTTGCAAGATCTGTGGAGGGGGGCTGATGTTGTATCCAGGCTTCCACCAGAGTTTAGCCTTCGCAACAAAGTAAGTCAAGTTTCCTGTGGCTCCAAGGTCCAGTAATTAAAGGATAGAGATAATGTCAAACAGGTGTTGTAAGCTGTTTTTGCCAGAGTAGAGAGAATGCAACTCATCCTACATTTCCTTGGCCGTTTCATAATACCTGACCATTCGGTATGGCTCGACGTCCATGAAATTAAGCATCTAGGATTGGACCCGACCGTCATCACGTAGCCAATCATCGGTAGGGTCAGCAGGTTGAGCCCGAGTGAGATGATGGAGAAGACCCTTGACCTGTAGAACACGACAGACTGAATGTACCCATTCAACAAAGTTGACCTTCCTGCTGAGAGAGATGGTGGTTATGCGAAACTCATCACGAACTTCAGAAGGCGGGGAAGCAGCACGTGCAGGATGGGAGGGAGCTGCTGTAGAGGACATGACAGCTTGAAAAGAACGGTCGGGCGGCTAGGAAAAGCTGATCGGGCAGCTAGAAGATGGCGACCTGTAGGATAGAAGCAGGCAAAACGCAGAGTGGGCACAGAGGAAAAACAAATAAGGAAGCCCGCAACGGACTAGCTGGCAGCTGACAGGCTGCGACTAGCACGGCGGCAAGAGAGCAAATGTCGCCGGAAGCAGAGGCCGCAACTAGCAACATGCATAAGTTACAAACCGTGCGAAGCCGACCGCAAGTCAAGCCGCATCGAGTAGAGAGCAGCGATGAGTAAGTCGCAAACAGGGGCCGCTGCGAACAAGGCAAGCGGCTAGCCAACGAGGACACTGTGAGTAGAGAGCAGTGTGCAAATGCGCGGTTGAAAGAGAACCCGAAGTTTAGAAAGTAGAGAGAGAGTAGTGGACAAGGATAGCCAACGAGGCCGCTGCGAGTAGAGAGCAGAGAGCAAATTGACAATTAAAAAGAGACAAGCTGCAGAGAAGAGGAAGCCGCGAAAGCGAGGGGCCCACTGGTTAGGAGATTATAAAAAATTAGGGGAAAGGAGAAGAGAGGTGGATGCCACGAAAAAGAGAAGGAAGCGGCTAAGAAGGGAGAAGGCCGCCACCCGGAGCGATTAAAAGGGAGGTCTGGCGGGCGGGAAAAAAAGAGCCGGCAAAGGAGCGGATAGGCTGGCGGTCTGAGGAGAGATGACGGCCTGGAGTAGAAACCACGGGAGGGAAGGATTGAGGTGGAACCACGAAAGAAGGGGGGCTGCGGATAGGAGAGAGAGTCCGTAGAAGCAGGAGCCAGGAAGACGTGGAGTTAGAAGAAGTCTAATCGCCAGAGAACGATGTGGAGTATAAGCCGGAGGACCGTATCGCTCTGATACCATGTAGAGAAAGACGCAAGCGAGAGAAAATAACCCAGAATTTTATTATATCTTTAAATATAAGAATACGTACACTTATATTGAGGAAAGAGAGGGAGAGCCTTCTACATCTACAATGTGGGACTAAATAGAATATACATGAGATTATACATGGGCTCCTACTAATGGATTTTTTCATTACATCTTAACAATTTCCATCTTTACATGCGCCATAGGGCACTTAGCTTCATTAACTTGAATTTTCCAAAATTCTCTTCAAGTAATCAAATTGATTTGGTCTTTAAAACCAGCATTATTTCTCTTATGGTCTTCTCATAAGGCACTTTGCTTCATTAACTTGAATTTTCAAATTTCTCTTCAAGCATTCAAATTGATCAGGTCTTTACAACCAACATTACTTCTCTTACGGTCTTACCATAGCATTCCACTACAAGAACATGCCATTATCACATCCCTGCACTTGAAAAGGTCAGCCTCTCAGTAGTTTCAGGGCCTTGCATGGGAAGGCCTCTACAAAGATTCGAAATCATTCTTATCAATACTGAAGAAAATGTTTGGAACACTCATAATATTATGATCTCCACTGGTAATCTTATTCTTGTAAGGAACTAGCTAGCCGAGTGTCCAGTTTATCACAAGAATTTCTCAGGAGCATGTTTTTTCCAGCTAAAATCATAAATATGATGAGCAACTCATAACACCTCTTTTGTTTACATGAATTGTTGCTCTTACTCTACTTTTTGAAGATCAGTTTCTGGAAGATAAATTATTTTTGACTAACAAAGAATAATTCTGAATGCTGCTCATCAAGAGATATAACCTACTAAAAATTATCCCCATCTGAAACTGAAACTCATTGCGAGAAGTCTTATGTTACAAGTTTTACTTGAAATTTATTGCAGTTATAATGTGAAGGCAAGTGCATCTTATTGTACTTGTATAATTTTCAAGACGACATCAAATATTATGTAAAAGAGCTATAAGAACTTGATACCGATTCACTGTTTACTCTACAACTAGAACTTAGTTATAATGCTCTTTTTGAGCAACATTCCTCCAACCTCTTTTCAATGATTGAACATATTTCTCATGAGCCTGTTCAAGCTTTTAGTAGATAGTACTAACCAATAAATTTATCCTTGTCAGAATTATAAAGTTTCTCCACTTTCTCATATGAGTGATACAATGGAATTCTAGGTTCATGCCGGCCATGGTGAATCACTACATTGTAATGGGCTGTGTCTGCAAACCCCGATTGAAAATCCAAATCATCTGAGTTGACCTGTTTTTGTTCGATTTACATGTTTTGTTAATTTTGGGCATACAATTGTTATAAAATCTCGGACCAATTGTAACTATACCCAAATGATTCTGGATTTGAATGGGGAAATCAGAAGGTAACAATTCAAAGGTTAGAGATTTATGTAGTGGAGCTTTTAGCTCATCACAACTAGATAAACTCATCAGTCAAGCTTCTATTTCATATTATCTAACGTGCTTACTAGTTGAATCAACCAACAATGAGTTGCAAAACATTATGAATAAGTTTGAAGAATATCTGAGGAACTTGCTATTTTATCGTCAAAGAGATTTTTAAATCATCAATCCAACTTAAAAAAGGTACTGAAGGTATCAGAGTGCAATCTCACAGTTACTCTCTTTGTTAGAAAAATGAAATATAAATACTTACAAAAAAGATGTAATATTTCATAAGGCCTACATTTTTTCAGTTTAGTTCCCCAGTGTCGGTCCTTTAAAAAAAATGGTGCTTGGTATGTTTTTTGTGAATTGTAGAGAATTGAATTCTAATATAGGAAAATGTTGTTCTCCTTTTCCAATCATTGATGATCTGCCAAATAACTTAAATAATGCAGCAATTTTTTCCAAACTGGATCTCAGACAAGGGTATCACCAAATCTGATTGTAAGAGACAAATATTCATAAAACTATGTTAAGGACACACCAATGACAGTACTAGTTTTTGGTGCTGTGTGGGTTAAACAACACTCATTTTACTTGGCCTATGATGAATGATCTTTTAAACGCTATTTCAGAAAATTTATGATTATTTTATTTGATGATAATTTAGTTTACAACAGTTCTTTGTAAAATCATCATGGTCTCTTAAAGCTTATGCGCCAGATATTGAGAAAACATATGTTATATTTTTCCTAATTCAGTAATCCTATTGTGTAATTTTAGGGCATTTCATAAACAATACAGATATCTAAACCAATCCAGCAAAATACTAAAGCGATCACAACCTGTCTTGCACCAAGAAATCAAAAACAAGTGCGGGGATTCCTGGGCATGTTAAGTTACTATAGAAAAATTGTAAAAACTATGCCACTATCACCGAGTCCTTAACATATCTACTCTTCAAAGATGGTCTCATTTGGACAATACAACAAAGTGGCATATTTAAATTTAAAATGAGCTTTGACTAATACTCTAGTATTGGCCTTATCTATCTTCAAAACCTTTATATTTTAAATTGACACTTCTGGCATTGGCGTATATGTAATGTTGATGCAGGACGAACAACTAACTGCATGCTAGCTAAGGCAATCTATGGCAAACATACTTACGTAAGAAAGATGTTTGAGTTGGATTATTGAGCTGAAACAGATTACTAATTCATTCCATAGTAATGCCTATAAACATATAGGTATTTCACATATTACACTTCTCAAATTATTGTCATCACCAAAATATTTCAGAAATACCACATACTATAAGTATTCAACTCTCCCACTCTAGTTAGGAAAGTATATCAATCAATTCCAACTTGAATATATCATCAATGAACATGTATCAACTAAGAGCTTTGACATATGTTAGCTGGTCTTTAGAGTGAACAAACAAATTAGCAACATTTCCTTTTTATAAATGATCTTTGATGAAGTTTCTGTCCACCTCCTCATGCTTAGTTCTATAATGTTGCACTGAATTTTGGGCTATGCTAATAGCAACTTTGTTGTCATAATACAACAAACCAAAGGTCCTGTAGAATAGGTTTCATCCATATCCTTGGACAGAACCCTATATTCTAATTCTACACTGGTGCAATAGTCCAACATGGATTTTCTATTATCTTTGCTATCTGCCTAATCAGTACGAGTGATCGCCTCAGTTTTCATATGGCCATTCCTAGGTAAGCCTTCTGACCAATCTTTGTGTGAGAAAACCTTGTATAGACTTCTTGAATGCCAATTTACAAGTGTGAGTACAACTATATATATATATATATATATATATATATATATATATATATATATAGCGTGAGAGAAACCCCTATTACAAGATGTGGGAATAAACATCCTAATTAAGAGGCTAAATGGGCCTTTACTAATGGACTTTTACATATATCATTCAACAGTTAGAAATGTTGACCTTATCTCCATCTTTATCTTCATTAAATTTATTTTGACTTTTATTAGGGTGTCACTCGGGCACAATCAAACATCCCGATTTCCTGAAGAAGATCTAGTGAGAAATAAAAATCCCTCTATTAGATCTTGTAGTTTCAAATCCAATAAAATACATCAGCTTTCCAAAGTCCTTGACCTCAACTTTCTTGAATAAGTTAGTTTTGAGGGTTATAATCTCCAAATTTCTAGAATAAGTGAGTTTTGTGGGTGATAATGATGTAGGGGTATGCTACGGGGTGCACAAAACCTAGACTGGTAGGGGTAGAATGTAGATGTGACACACTAACCCTTATTATAAATGCAACGATACCGTCAAAGACGACGACAAATTAGTTCGAGCAAATGAAATTTCAACCCACGCAAATAATTAAAAGACAGAAATAACATTCAATAAGCGAATAATTAATGGCTTTCCTCTGTTCGGAGGGCCAAGTCTAAGCGCGCGGCGAATAAATCCCACTTGCAAATTATAAGTGTATTAGAAATAAATTTCTACAAACAAGATTCCAAACAAATGCTGAATAAAATAGTCTGGTACAACAATTAACTCACAAAAGTAGTGGCTGATCGAGACACTGAAGATTCCAGAGCCGAATGCGTGAGACAGCGATCTAATGTGGAACCGGTGGCGTTGAAATAATGTAGCTGGCTGCCCTCGGCTATGGAAGGTGGAATCAGACCGGAAATGGATAGATCTGACTACGTATGGGTAGATCCGGACGAGAAATGGATGAATCCGATGTTTGGTAGCGGATCCAAGCTAAGAGATGGAGTATGGGTGGAGGGAAGGACGAATTAGGGCTGAAATTCTCGGATCTGGACTGATCCGGAATGCGGAGCGATATGGATGGTGGTTCCATGTGGGGAGGGCTGGCGTCAAGGAGTTGAAGGGCATACAAGGGGCGGTAGTAGGGAGACAAAGGAGGAGGCCGACGGTGCAGGGAGGGTTCCAGGTAGGCGGCCGGTGCTGGGTTTTTGTGGGATGATGGCTGACAGTGGTAGAGGGAGTAGGGGACGGATGGTCGACTTGCTGGAAGGGGAACACATGAGAGCCGACGACTGGAGATTGGAGGTGGGTGGTCGGCTGCAGGGAAGGTCACCCAGCAGGGTGGAAACAGATTTAGGGAGTTGAAAGGCGGCGACAAAGTGTTTGGAGGGGGGAAAAGATGGCTTAGGGTTAGGGGAAGGCTTGGGGAAGAAGATACCAACCTAGGAGTTGTCACCTATGGTTCCACGGAGTCGACACCGTGTAGGGATCACGGGATTCCGGGATTCCGGGAGTACTATCACCAAATTCTGCAATGCCCTAAAACCAGCCATTACTTATCTATTTATAAGAAAACAAAAGTTAGGACATCTCACCTTCTATGGCTATGATTGGCCGAAGGTGTGGCCCTTCAAAATACACTAAAATAAACCAAAAAAATAAAGTAGTATATGATTTTGACTCGCGACGCGAATCCGGACACATCCGCGGAGTCGGATCGGCAATCCGATCAAGCCTTCCTGTGCGAATACAGGAACGTGGGTCCCTCCTTGTGGCGAACCCCCTCCTGGTGCATGATCAAATGGATCCCCATCAACTCCCCCCGACTGAAAAGCCTTCATCTCCGATGAATGAGGACGATTATACTGAAGTCGAAGTCCAGTGGCGAGTCGACCGAGCTCTGCGGGTAGTATCCTAGCGTCATCTGTATCTGGGCGGCCCTGCCAATGTATCTAGTAGCGGCATCACGACCCGTCTGTGGTAGGAACATCTGTAATGATCTCATCGCTCATCTCTTGAGTGGTGGATCCTGGTGCGATCGACGATGCTGTCAGTGAAATCAGAGAAGACGAATCCCTAGGTGGGTGGATGTCAGCAATGGGTGCTGTGGTGGCCATCAGACGTGGAAGGACTATGAGGGTGGTAAGGTAACAAGAGTGGATGTGGAGGCGGCTGGGAGTAACTACTACTCTGATCCACATACTCGTAAGGCTCGTAGTATGACGTCAGATCTTCAACATTGAATACTGGATGGATTCCCATACTTGCAGGGATATCGAGCTTGTAGGCGTTCGTCCCAATGCAATTTATAACTGAGTTGGGGCCCATTCGTTTGACGGTTAGTTTTTTGGCAGGCCCCCAAGGGAGCCTCTTAGGGCGGATTCACACCTTACCCGTTCACCTTCTTGAAATACTTGTTCCCGCTTTCGCCCATCTGCATGAGTTTTATAATTTTCATTGCTCGTTATTATTCATCGACGGACTGACTCATGCAACCTATGAAAATGCCGTGCAGAAGACTCAGCAGATTCACTTGGCGCGATTCCATGAGATTAGGAGTAACGTCTATAGGTTTCTTATGGTCATATCCTGACACTACATGAAATGGTCTCAACCTAGTAGACATATTGACTCAACTTTATATGCAAAGTCCGCTACTGGAAGATCAAGGTCCCAACTACCTACATGCTCACCCACTAAACACCTCAATAGGTTTCCTAAGCTATGATTTACTACTTCAGTCTGCCCGTTCGACTGTGGATGATATGCCGAGGAGAACCTAAAGGTGGTGCTAGTCTTGTGCCACAGGGTCATCCAGAAATAGCTCATAAATCTCACATCACGGTCTGACACGATAGATTTGGGTAAACCATGCAGCCTAAAAACGTCCCTCATAAAGATGGATGCTACATGTGAAGCATCCACCGTCTTTCGGCACACAATAAAGTGCGCCATCTTTGAGAACCGATCGACCACCACAAAGATGGAATCGTGTCTCCGAAGAGTACGAGGGAGTCCGAGCACGAAGTCCATGCTGATGACCTCCCAAGGGCGTGTGGGACAGGTAGAGGTGTGTATAGACCCGTGTTTTGCTTGGTGCCTTGGCCATCTAGCAAATACTGCAGTGGTGGACAACGCGAACCATGTTCTTCTTAAGGCTGGGCCGGTAGAGGCGGTCCTCAACAATGGATATGGACTTATCCCACCCAAAGTGCCAAGCAGCCCTGCCCAAAGTGTAACTCCCGTATCAAATAATCACAGTAGGACGTTTGGGGTATGCACAGGAGGGAGCCTCGGTACAGATATACCTAAAAGTTCTGATAGCCCTCAACAGAGTCCGGAGGGTCTCCGGACAAGGCGGTATAAATCTCACCAAAGTCAGGGCATGTTAGATAATCTAGAATCACTCTCTCAAGCCCATCTACGCATGCAGTCATTGTATGTAACAAGGAGACACGACGACTCAACTCATCAGCCGGCTTGTTCTCAATACCAGCCCGGTGTTTGAGAACGTAATGAAAATCCTGCAGGAACTTGGCCCACTTGGTGTACCGGTGTCCCAACTTGCACTGCAAATCTAGATATCGTAACGCCTGGTGATCCGAATAGAGTGCAAACTCCCGGGGGAGGAGGTAGTGCCTCCAGTAACGCAGATACTGAAAAATCGCATAAAATTTCCGATCTTAGTTCGAGTATTTCTGCTTGGTCCTCGTTCAACTTTCTCACTAAACGAAGAAACTGGATGTCCCTCTTGGCTCAATATGTCACCAATACCTACACCAAAAGCATCACACGCAACCTCAAACGCACGGATAAAATCAGGAAGTCTTAGGGCGGGAGCCGTCGTCAATCTCTCTTTGATCTTTTCAAAAGCCCCAGTGGCCGCGTGGGTGTACTGAAATTCTCCCTTTTTAAGGCAGCTAGTGAATGAGGCCATGATCGTACTGAACCCCTGAAAAAACCTCCTATAAAAGGTGGCATGTCCATGGAAGCTGCAAGCCTCATGGATGTTCGCTGGCACAGGCCAGTCTCGAATGGACTTGACCTTTTCAGGGTCAACAAATACTCCAGTAGATGATATGATGAATCCTAGGAAATGAACAAACTCAAAAAGGAAGAAGCACTTCTTCAAATTCACATACAATTTCTCCCGACAAAGGGTGCGAAAAGAAGTCTCAGATGATCGAGGTGGTCGGCTTGGGTCTGGCTATAGATCAGTATCTCATCGAAATACTCCACCAGGAACTTGCCCATGTAGGGCCGTAACACCTGCGTCATGACTCTCATAAACGTGCCCAGGGCGTTATAGCCCAAATGACATGACTAGCCACTTGTACAGACCATCCTTGGTCTTAAAGGCCCTATTCCACTCGTCCCCCTCACAAACTCGTATCTGATAGTACCCACTATGAAGGTCGATCTTGGAAAAGATCTGGGAACCAGACATAGTATCCAGTAGGTCATCAAGTTGTGGGACAGGGAAACAATATTTGACTGCGATTTTATTAATGGTGTGTCTATCAATGCACATACACCAACTACCGTCCTTCTTAAGGGTAAGAAGGGAGGGAACCACACACAGACTCAAACTCTCACAAATAAATTGCTTCCGAAGAAGCTCGTAAACCTGCCTCTTAAGCTCAGCGTGCTCATCAGAGTGCATACGATAGTGGGGCAGGTTCGGGGGAGAAACCCCCGAGACCTAGCTTGTTGAATGTCCCACGGAGGGGGCAGCTCATCGGGGAGCTCATCAAGCATAATATATGTAAACTCATCCAAAAGGGGATGCACCGCTGGTCGGTGTTCGTCGGGGGTGCACTCAGAATCCTTAGTGGCTGACACAACATAAATGATATCAGACTTAATGCTATCTCGCAGAAACTCGACTCACCTCAAGATATGGAGAGGCCTCGAGGCCCTCGTGCTCATAGAATGCTCAATCCGACCCTTGGATTTCTCCTTGGGTTGGGTAGGCGTCAACGTAATCTTCCTCCCCTTGTCATAAAAGACATCGCGATCAAATAGCCAGGGTCCGCCAAGCAGTACATGGGCGACGTCCATGAGAATGACATCACACTAGGCCCGATCCTGAAATGAGGCGATGCTAATCCGGATGAGGCAACGCTGGGTAACCTGAATCGCCGTCTTATCAACCCAGACAACACGATAGGGGTGGGGGTGAGGCTCAACCTTCTTCACCTACATACGGTCAAGACTCTTTTGTGCCACAATATTCATGGAACTCCCACTGTCGATAGCCAACTTGAATGGACCACCTGCACTAGGAAAGTACGTATTGAATATGGTAGTGCGACACCAGTCCTCATCTACACGTGGGGTATGTATGAGGCGCCTAATCACTCCCATCTTTAAAGATCCTCTCAGCGTCACTCTCTCATCCTTCCTCGATAGTAGCTGTGATCTCCTAAGTAACCTCCTCACCTTCCTCTAAACCTTTGTCCTCGTCCTCAACTAGCAGACTTCGTGCGGGGCACTGTGCTGCCACGTGGCCTCTGCCAGAACATCTATAACACAGAATGCCCTTAGATCGCCGACCATCAGTGGTGACGACCTTGCCCTTCGTGTCCGCGAGAACACGTGGGGGGTGAAGCCGTGGTGGTCTGGAGCAGAGCGGGTTTTCTATAAGTTGAGGAATCAGTCCGAGAGGAGAACTGACTCGTGCTAGATGAACAGATGTGCTGCTCCTACTCCAGGGCGAGCTGAAAATTCTGATCAACTGTCTCTAGACGGTGGGGAATCAACTCTCTCCAAATCTCAGAGCGTAGGCCAACCTTGAAACGAGAGGCGATGACAATGAGCTCCTTCGAGATGTCTCTCCTAACGACGGGCTCGCCGAAGCGAGCCATATACTCTGTGACAGTAAGTATCCCCTGCTGTAAGTTTTGTCACTGATCAAACAACTGGTCTCGATAGAATGCCGGGAGATACTTCTCTTTCAGTCTTTGCTTCTTCTCATCTCATCGAGTGATAGGATGATAACCATCTCGCTCAACAACTCTCTTAACGCTAATCCAAAATATTTTGGCCTGTCCGACCAGCTTCATTTTGGCGAAGCGAACACAGTGCTTGTCGCTCATGTCGTACCACTCGAAGTAATGGTTCCATATCGAGGAGCCAATCAGTAAAGGCTTTCGGGTCCAGACGGTCATCAAATGAAGGGGCATCAAGGCGAATATGATGAGTGATGTCGTAGTGGTGACCACTTTTCAGTGAGTTAGGATAATCCTCTGGGTAATTATCATGAGCGTAATCATATCAAGAAGGTGGGGGACCACGCTCTCTCCGACCCGGGGGATAATACTCATCACGGTGATGGTTGCGGCGACTGTGTGGGGGCACACGATCTCGTGGGTCATGCTGAGGCTGAAGGGGCATACGATACTCATCATGCTGGTGCGGGGGTCTATCACGAGCCGGAGCTTGTCTACTGATGGTTTAAATTAGAGCGTCATCATATCAAGCGGGTGGGGGACCACGCTCTCTCCGACCCGGGGGATAATACTCATCACGGTGATGATCGCGGCGACTGTGTGGGGCACACGATCTCGTGGGTCAGGCTGAGGCTGATGGGGCATACGATACTCATCACTCTTGTGTGGGGGTCTATCATGAGCTGGAGCTTGTCTACTGATGGTTTAAATTAAAGCTTTTGAAAGCTTTTGTGAAATTTATCCAAATCTATATTCGATGTAGGCAAGCATACATTATCACGTATAATAAAAGATATTTTTAGAAAATATCAAGGTCGTATTTTTCCACGGATCGTGTTGATTATTTTTACTTGTAAGGAACAGGGCATTATTTTATCAGAAAAAGATGTTGATTTGGTTTATAATTTTTAGAGAGCGATAGTGATAAAATATTTAGGGTTTAAAAACGATGAGGGGATAGCGCCTGATATCGAATTAACTGGAGACAAAAATAATTTTTAAGAAGTAAAATTCCGATTTTTCATTTAATTAAAACAGCTTGGTCGTGGAGGTTCCACAAGTATGAACACACCTATGTCGAGGAATATGCCCACCTGAGATTAAGAATATTCGACCGAACTCTCGTTCTTTAATCAAAGGATCCTAATACTCGTTTTATGTTGTGAACCCCGCTATTGGGTTATTACTCCAATCCGGGAGAGTTTCACTCATCCTCTCTTGAGGGTAATGCGCAATTCTCTTTACCCGCGAGTGATCGATTTGTTCACACGAGACTCTCGGCTAACTAGTGTACGAAACGAAAATGAGAGTCATATACATCTATATGAAATCACTCGATAAAAATCAAGGGTAAACCTCAAGCCTCTTTTATTTAAAGTGAGATTTTTAATTTGAGAAAACAATTATTTTGTCCTAAGGCACCTTTTCTAGAATCACCCTGAGTTTGTAAAAGTCATCAAGATTGTTAGCCGATAGAAATCCGGACGAAGAGCAGGATGCTTATGAAGCTCCGTAGTGTGGGCTGCGCACTATGGGTGAAGACCCAAACGTATGCTACCACCACTACCACCACCCATCCACATCTACCAATTCCCCTATCAGGTGGGCAAGATGGGGGGGGGGGGTATAATCGATAGCAAGATACACATCGTCCCACATTGGTCATATGAAGGAACATAAACACCCGTGTGTTCGATCAATGTAGTAGAATGGGGATCACTGTCAAAACCCGCAAGAGCAGAATGCTCAATCAATGTAGTAGATAGAGCTTATGAATCTCTGTCGGATCTCATCACCCATGACCATGAAAATGCCTCTCAGAGAGGCCGTACAAGAGTACGATGTAGACATGCGTTATCATATTATCAAATTCCTTATTTAACCCATGAGAAATACATACACTTGAAAGTGATCTTCTTTATTCCACAATTTGAGTGCATCTGTATTGCCATCATGATTAAAATCTTCAAAATAATCCATCTCCCAATAATAACATTCAAATTTAGAAAAACAGGTAGAGATAGTCATGGATCCTTACTTCAACTCGAGTACTCGATGGGTGAGCTCATCCACCTGAGTAGAACTCACAATTTGGGAGGTCTCAAGCTGTAACGCCACGAAACTCAAAAGAGGGACGAACAACGTTTAGAGCCGAGTTTGGGGCCTGGTAAGGGTCACACGGCCTGGGACACGGGCGTGTCCAGGGCCGTGTCGTGCTCGGGTTCGACGAATTTTCCGAGTGGTCGACGAAAATGCGCTTGACGATCGTCGAGGCAGCAAACACAGCCTGAGTCACGGGCGTGTCCAGGGCCGTGTCCTGCTCGGGTTGTTAGCCGGGCTGTGTCGGGGGAGGAACACGGTTAAGATCACGGGCGTGTCAAAATTGACACGGGCGTGTCAAAATTGACACGGGCGTGTCAAAATTGACACGGGCGTGTCAAAATTGACACGGGCGTGTCAAAATTGACACGGGCGTGTCAAGAACCGGTGTCCTCTTCGAGATGTTCTTGGTCCTGTGTCGATTGTGGGACACGCCCCGCAACACGGGCGTGTACATATTGACACGGGCGTGTCAAGGGTAACACAGGCGTGTCTAAGCCCGTGTCCTATTCGGGATGCGACGGTTTTGGCGTCGATTGAGGCACACGGCCTTGGACACAGGCGTGTCACAAGCCGTGTTCGGCCCAGGAAATTGATTTTAAGTGCGAATCGTGACCGTCCGTTTCCTTCTTTTGTGATCTAAGGGCCCAGGCTGGTCCTTGCTCTGTTAAGGCCGGGAATAGGGTTTGAAACCCTCATTTCTTTTGATTTTTCTCTTTCCAAAAGCCTTAGTGAGAGGGGAGAGCAAGGAAGAAGGAGAAGGAGAGTTCCGGCCGCCGGTGGAGTTTCGGAGCCCCAAATCGCAAGCCGAGTTCAGATCTACGGAGGCAAGGCTGTTGCGGTGTTTTTCATCCGTCTAGATCTTCATGACGCCAAAGAGAAACGCAAGAGTAACGATTCTCTTCTTGGACATTTGAAGTCCTCTTTCCTTTTTGCATAGGAAACCCGCTCTCCTGAGTATGCGGTGAGTGTGAGGTATTCCTTCAAGTAGACATAAATAGTCCCCGTTATTTTGCATGTAGAGTCCGGAATCGAAGTACGAACATAGGCATGGTGTGTGAAGTCTACCCAGACAAGTTGGTCTGGATCGGTGATGTTTCATTGAATGAATGGCCAGAGAAGACTCCGCGCCGATGGTTATTTTTTGGGTTTTCTACGCGTTAGATTGCAACAGGGAACCTTGGGGACTAGCTCCAAGGTGCACCCGAAAAATTGGGCAGAAGCGTGATTTTGCCATCTTGGTGGCCAGAGAGCCAACTTGCACATAACTGGGTTATGTAATGTGTGTGATCGATTTGGGACTCGGGGATGCTTGATGCGCATATGGCTTAAATTGACGTTGCGGTGTGAGCAACGGTTAGACGGAACCGTACCCGCTCTATGTCGTTCGGTACAAGCGACCTAAAGTACGTGGGACTTGCCGTTGGCATAGATGGTGGGTCTTAGGCTTAGGCCGTAAAGACCAAAATGCTCACGAGATTTGCCGTCCAAAGGGGCGGTGGTGAGACCGCGAAATTGACCGGGTTCACCGAGAATGTGCCTGAGAGCACGGGGTGTGTGGCCGTGCGTGCCTACGCCTGTGGTGAAGTGTAATATTCACTATATTGTTTGGCTATGCTAATAAAGTGCAGGGAAGGAGCATCGCCGCCCCGAGTATAGGGGCGGGGTCGTTATAATTTGTTCAGCTTTAGCTGATCGTTGCTTTTGTTTGCCACCGTTGCGGTGGATTGTTGCTTGCAGGTGCTGCGAAGTCTAGTGGCAAATAGCGGGCAAAAGCGCTTGTTGTTGAGCCTGCCCTCGAAGGCCTATGCTAATGTTTACTTTTATTCTTATGCGTGACCGGCCTGCTTGCCGATGTTTGGAAGACACTATTTGTTTAAAGTAAACTCTTGTAAGGCCATACAGCCAAATACTTGTGTATTTGTACGCTCATTCTTTTGGGTTATCTTTATTGGACATTCATGCTGTGGCTGTGTTCTTTCGTTGCAACTTTTAAAACGCTTCCGCTAGAATGTACTCTGTGTAGGACGTGTGTTATTGGAAGGATGGTTTCATTTAGTAACTCCACGGTCTGTCTGTGGTATATGGCGTCGGGCCCCGACCGGACCTACTGCTATATGCTATGTGACAGATATGAGTGTTACAATTTGGTATCAGACTACCGGTTTCGGTCATGCTTAAATGAATTCGTGGACGAATTCTTTTAAGGGGTGGGAGCACATGTGTGTGCGTCATCGTTATAACATAAAAAAACCCATGAATGTCCACTTAGGAATGAAAATACACATGTTTGAGGAACCGCGTGTTCCTATAATTGCTTTTTGCAATATTGTTCGGTCACTTAATGATGTTTTGTACGACTATAGGTGACCCGGAGTGGTGCAGGGCCGTCAGAATGCCCGGTTTCTGAGGCAAGTAGCGCACTGAATGATGTACCTGCAACACCTCCCTCGACAGAAACCATAAGATTGGTGGCTGAAGCGGTGTTCGCTATGATAAATGCCCAGCCTGCAAGACAAATGCAGCAGCCTGCCCCTGCAGTGGAGCAGGTACCGCTTCAAGCGGCAGAACCGAGAAGGGTGGAGCAAGTGGTGGTGCAGTCATTGTTACCTAGGAGAGCAACTGAAAAGCAGCTCAAGCATGTTATGAGCTTCAATCCTCCGGTGTTCTCGGGGACTGAAACCCCATCCCAAGCTGAAAATTGGCTCTCCTGAGTAAAGTGAGTCTTGACAACTACGGAAACGGAGGAATGACAGAAGATCAACATAACTACTTTCCTGTTGGACAGAGATGCAAGGCTGTGGTGGGAAGGTTTAGAGCTACATCACCTGAGGGGAAGGCAACTCACGAACGTCTCGATGGAAGAATTTTCGAGACTATTCTAGGCAAGGTACCTTCACTCGGCTCAGAGGATCGTGATGAAAATGAATTACAGAAGTTGACGCAAGGAGGGAGTAGCGTGGACGAGTATCTCCACGAATTTACACGGTTGGGTCGGTACGCTAGCTCTACATTTGCTGATGAGGAGCGTAAGACAAACCATTTCTATGAGGGTCTGAGTGATGACCTGAGGCTACTGCTCTCGGGGCCTATGACGCATGGCTTCTTGACCCTGGTCAATACGGCCCGGTCTTTGGAGAAGGATCTGAGGAATGTGCAAGCGAAGAAAGACTCTAGTGCTAAGAAGACAGAGTTTAAGGTGCCGACTACCTCAAAATCTGTGACGGATAGGTGTGTTATACAAGCAACCAAGTGCAGATCTCATATGCAGAGTCCATAAGCGTGCGACTGCTATGTATGATAAATGACAGAGTGGAGAAGCCACACGACCTTGAACAAGTTATCTGAATCCTACTTCCTCCACATGGATCAACTCGTAGTGGCTCAACTACCATCCCGTCAATATTTTCATAAAACTGATGACTCCAGCTAACATGTTGGGATGCTTGTGACCATTCATGCTCGTTATTGCCATCCACGGTACGATGATAATCTTCAAAGAGCCTGAATGATCATGAGTTCACTAGGGATTTCTCAATTAAGGCACTTCAGATACCTGAATGCTAGATGAAGATCCAGAAGAATCCTCCATAATGATAGAAGGACAGAGCATCGTTGATAAGATCCGAAAAAGTAAGATAATGGAGGATTTGATCGCCTCACCATTCTAAGACACCCTAGAGCTTCACCTATCGGAGATGGCAGTCTGTGGGAATCCCATGAGGATGTTATAAGTCGCCTAATGGACATTAAGAGACGAAGGACCTAATTATTGTTGAGGCAGGCTTAGTCGTGGACTAGAAGACCTAATGGAGGTCAAGGATTTGAACTAAGTCATTACTGTCTGATGAAAGGCTTGAAAACAAGAAAAAAACCTCACTTTTCTTCTTTAAAAGATAAACCTAAGAAGTATGAGAAAAAATAGTCAATAAAAGTGACAAACCAACAAAAATCAGATAACGAAAAAATAGGAGATAAACTCTAAACACATGAATGTTTGACAACGAAAAGGACTGGTACTTGGAGAAGGTAAATGCAAAGAGTTATGTCTAACATGTTTAGAAAACTCACATACATCATAAGATACAAATTTAATAAAAGGCAAAAAAGAAGGAAAATTTTTTTCGAGATAAAGAGGAGAGGGATATCCGCGCCGCTGATGCTATCGTCGGACATTCGTAGTAGTAGTAGATGAAGGAGCCTGTGATGGTAGCTAGGAATCCAGGAAGTACTGACCACCACTATTCCTATCACTGCTAATGTTTCGCTTCATACCTAGTTCTTAAAAAACACAAGTGTCAAGAAAGAAAGTTATTGAGCAATTAAGGGATCTAGTGATATCGCTAATCAAAAGCACATAACGAGTAAAAGAGGGAACATGCACGACAAAAGAGAGAGAAATGGACAAAGAGCATGAGATGTGGCCTTTACTCGCAATGGGGCGCAAGGGGCCATTGGCAGAGATAACCTTTTCCTTGCCTAAGAAAGGAGTGTAAGAAACAAAATCCGAGAAGGATCTGGTCATTTGATCGATGTCCCTTGAGTCGGTGATCTAATCAGATGGAGTAGTGGTACCAACATTAACTTTGGGCATAGTTATGGTGACAAAGGTGGTAGAAGCCCCATAAGACACATCTGTTCGAGAATTAAGTAGTCCCTATAGAAGGAGCAGGAGAGGGCTCCCCATACACTTATGTGGAATAACCAACAACATGAGGTGTTGAACCCCACCCCCCGGTCGAGAACCCTCCTTGGCCAGGAGCACGACCACGTCCTAGTGGAGCGAGATGAGGATGGATTCTGAAGCACACATCCCGAATATGTCCTCTACCGCCACAATAGTCACATGTAGGAACAGAAGGTCTGATATTGCCCCGACCCACATTGGAGAAGATGAAGCGATCAGGAGGTATAATCGTGCTGAGAGATTTGAGATGGTCTTCTTCCCCAGAACCATACTAAATGCTTCCTGAAGGGAAGTGAGAAGGGAGCGATGGAGAATATGAGTCTGAACTGTATCTGACTCCATGTTCAAATTCTTCAAGAAGACATGAAGGTAGCATCTTTCTTCCTTGCTCTGCAATTAAATCGTATTTGTAGTACAAGTAGCGGTGAAGTGCTAAAAAAAGTACAGTTCCTGATATAGTTACTCAAACTCCAAAATATATGAGACATTCAAGGATCCTTGACGCAATTCCGAAATTCAATAAGCTTGTAAATCTTGGTGGAGTTATTAATCTGTGAGTAGTT
The DNA here is from genome assembly GCA_039583875.1 of Platanthera guangdongensis. NCBI lineage: Eukaryota > Viridiplantae > Streptophyta > Magnoliopsida > Asparagales > Orchidaceae > Platanthera > Platanthera guangdongensis. The sequence continues at coordinate 100,864,223 of CM077149.1, forward strand.
TTCGCGTGCCCGAGTCCAGATCTCATAGGCATGGTCCCTCAACATATAACTCTGATATACCTTCACAGACATTGAATGTAGGAGCCAAGAGACGACAAGAGAATTCTCTGAATCCCAACGCTTCCAAGAGGGATCGGTCTTGGATGGCTCCATGATGCAACCCTTGTTTGCATCTTTATTTTACTTTACTTCTAGTACTTTTTGTAGCGCATGTGTTCACGCCTTTTTTTTGTTTTATTTTCACTCATATTGTATCACGCTTGTTAATTGCGAATTGTCGGTTGACTTACTGGAGTGACCGACCAATAAGATCATGAATGGATAGGTCCGTCAAATTTGAAGTAGCGTTAAATTAAGCAAGCAAGTGAGATTCATAACAAGGAAAACATTAAGTTATTATTATAATTATTTTTCTGAAATTATATTTGAGATTGACTATTATTTCAGAATTTGGTAATTGGGGAGTTATCAAAGTTAGCCAAATTAAATGCGTGTGAGAGTTTTCTTGAAACCAAAAGCCTTCATTCCCTTCATGTATTTTAATTAAACCCAGCCTGGTAACAACCATTTAATCCGGTAACATCCATGAATTAAATGGCAGCCCCTCCTCTGATTAATGTTCAAATTTGATTCCTTATGATTTAAATGGCAGCCCCACCTCTGTGAACGGCAGCCTAAGAAAAGAAGAAAATGACGAGACAAACGAAGTCTTCATCGTTTTCCTCTTCCAGCGCACCTGTTACCATCTACCTCAGCTCCAGCGCCTTTCCCGACACACCTTCCCTCGACAGCTCCAGCCGCGGCCTCGGGCAGATCCAGCGGCCTCCGATGAGCCCCTTTCAGCCCTAACTAGACGGGGCCGGGCGTCCTCTGCCCGATCGGCGGCAGAACTCATTGACGCCTCCGACCCCCCCCCCCCCCCCATCCCCAGCCTGGGACAGTCGATTGTCGACAACGTGATTCATGGCCCTCCTCCGGCGTCTTGAGGCAAGCCGACCGATTGCTCCGCTAACCCCGACCTGTGATCCCGATTCTCCTCCACCTAGCCTGCTTCCACGATTTTTCCCACTCTGGATCCCGCCTACCTCTGATTGGGATTTCTTGATGGGCTGGAATAACTCTTACAAATTTCATGCCTCCCTTATTATTAATTTGCGATACTTATGTTTACTACTACTTGACCAGTTAAATCAGAGCTTGCTTAACATAATCCTACTCTTATTTGCTGTTAATTTCAAACTTGTGCTTATTCTCTTTCTAGCTAGCATGTGGATGCGTTAATCATATCGTTGAATGCGAGCGAGTGTTGGACATTTTTGCGGGCTTGTGAAATCTTGGACGACTAACGACTGCAAACACTCGTAAAACTTCCTCTAGCGTCACTTAGTTTAATTTTGATCTCAAATTTTATCTTTTTAAATCAAATTTCAGATTTTGGAATGCGTCAGTTTGGTATCAGTTCTCGGTTCGATTCACTCCTATTGTGAATCGAACGATCCTGTTTTAATTTTTTGTTATCCAAAAAAAAACAAAAGAATTTTTTTATTTTTTTTAAAAATCTGTCAAAAAATTCGAGTTCTCTTTTTGTCAAAACAAAAAACGTTATTATTAAGTTTTATATTTCTTAAAAAAATGGAGAGTCGCGTAGATCGCATAGATCGCTAGCATAAGTGACCTAGCTAACCGAATGGGTGAGCTGATGAAGACGGTAGAAACACTCACCGCCAACGTGAGAGACACAAATCACATAGTAAACAACTTGAGAACCACCGTTAATCACCTAGAAGCTGAACGTCTCCTGGGGTTAAATCAACCTCCTCACCAAAATCCTAGGCAAGAGGAACAAAATCCTAGGCCCGCAGATCCTGCACAGTCTGACCTTGGACTCCATCGCCAACCCCGTTGGGACGAAGGAGTTAAGCTAGATGTAGGTGATTTTGAGGGCCACGTAGAGCCCGAGAAATGCCTCGATTGGTGTGAGCATGTGGAAAGGTTCATGGCGTGTAAACAAATGCCCGTGATTTAATGATTCCTCTGTTTCATGGCGTGGAAATTGAAACATTTAAAATAATTTTTACTCCTAAAAGGAATACACGTTTTAAAGGATTCCTCTGGTTGGTTTTACAAGGTAAATTTGTGGACAATTTTAAAATTTGTCGTGTTAGTCGAATTCTCACGAGTGTTATCATTGCGATGATCGGTCTGGATTTTGTAGTCGCCCAAAGGTGTCTAGCAGGAGCGCGTATCACGTTGTATGATTTAATGATTCCACATGCTAATCTTGCTTACTCTCTATCGTGTTTCTCACTTCGCTCATTTGTTCCACCCTCCTCCCCACTTTGTGGTCTCCTTTTTCTATTGCTCTGTTTTTTACTGGTCATTTACGTATTATGCATAAAATTGTGACTAATGGTTTGAGAGTACCTTTGAAAAACTATAACGCCATGACTGATTTTGTCACCGGGAGTTATCTTTTTGCAAGGGAGTTTGGTTTCCTGCAACTTTCAGGAAAGTGGTTGTATCTTCAGGTCACGTGCAACGACGACGAGTCTTTCCCGTGTTCCACCATCCATCACAACACGGCAGTGACGCAACAATCTCTCAGATCAATCTTTAGCTGTTTCAGTGGAGGGTTTAATCATATTCTCGGTGGGGTCGAGTTCTCTCAACCCTGAGAGAATTGATGCAATACCTTGTTTGCATCTTTATTTTACTTTACTTCTAGTACTTTTTGTTGCGCTTGTGTTCGTGCATTTTTTTTGTTTTATTTTCACTGATACTGTATCGCGCTTGTTAATTGCGCATTGTCGTTTGACTTGTTGGAGTGATCGACCAGTAAGATCATGAATGGATAGGTCCGTCAAATTAGGAGTAGTGTTAAATTAAGCAAGCAAGTGAGATTCATAACAAGGAAAGCATTAAGTTATTATTATAATTATTTTTCTGAAATTATATTTGAGATTGACTACTATTTTAGAAATTGGTAATTGGGGAGTTATCAAAGTTAGCCAAATTAAATGCGTGTGAGAGATTTCTTGAAACCAAGAGCCTTCATTTCCCTTCATCAATTTCAATTAAACCCAGCCCGATAACAACCATTTAATCCGGTAACAACCATGAATTAAATGGCATCCCCTCCGCTGATTAATGTTCCAATTTGATTCCCTATGATTTAAATGGCAGCCCCACCTCTGTGAACGGTAGCCTGGGAAAAGAAGAAAACGACGAGACAAACGAAGTCTTCATCGTTTTCCTCTTCCAGCGCACCTGTTACCATCTACCTCAGCTCCAGCGCCTTTCCCGACACACCTTCCCTCGACACCTCCAGTCGCGGCCTCCGACGAGCCCCTTTCGGCCCTAACCAGATGGGGCCGGGCGTCCTCTGCCCGATCAGCAGCCGAACTCATCGACACCTCCGCCCCCCCAGCCGGGGCCAGTCAACTGTCGGCAACGTGATTCCTGGCCCTCCTCTGGCGTCTTGAGCCAGGCCGACCGATTGCTCCGCTAACCCAGACCTGTGATCCCGATTCTCCACCGAGCCTGCCTCCACGATTTTTCCCACTCCGGATCCCGCCTACCTCTGATTGGGATTTCTTGATGGGCTGGTATAACTCTTACACATTTCATGCCTACCTTATTATTAGTATGCGATACTTATATTTAGTACTACTTGACCAATTAAATCAGAGCTTCCTTGCTTGCTTAACATAATCCTACTCTTATTTGCCGTTAATTTCAAAGTCGTGCTTATTCTCTTTCTAGCTAGCATGTGGATGAGTTAATCATATCGTTGAATGCGAGCGAGTGTTGGACATCTTTGCGGGCTTGTGAAATCTTGGACGACTAACGACTGCAAATACTCGTAAAACTTCTGCTAGCGTCACTTTGTTTAATTTGATCTCAAATTTTATCTTTTAAAATCAAATTTCAGATTTTGGTTTGCATCACTACATGAAAGTTCCATCAATGCATCCAACCAACTGATGTTTGCAAATCACATGTTGCGTTGTTCGGGACCATTCAAGATAATTTGATCCATCAAGTGATAAGTGGTAATCTTTAATGAGCTATTGTGGCCATGAGTCCTCTGAAGGTCATTCATCTGTGATATCAACACGCTTGACGACGAAACTAAAGAATCACCCATGTTCACACAATTTAATTGGAACGGGGAATACCCACGCTTGGTCAAACGAACAAAGCGAAGAGGGAAACACAAAATCATAGGCATCCAAGTGATATTTGAGAGGAAATCAACATCATACAACAATAGAGGGAGTTTACGGGCTCCAACAACAAGGGAAGGAGAGGCCTCGGTATTTCAGCAGAAGACTCAGTATTTCAATAAGGAAAGCATAAGCCAGGAGAACCAACAGAGGGCTCAGCATTTTAGCAGCTTTAAAAAAGACGCAGGAGAATCAATGGAGTTGGAGGGATCCACCGGGGCATTGCTTAGATGACATCGGCGACAAAGGAAGTACAAGTGGGCGAGAAATAAGCGTCATCAAAAATTGTCAGTGTCAACTTCTTCAGGGAACGACGGCGGGATAGTCCGCCTATGGACCGCGCAGGCTCAACATCAGGTACGAGTCTGCAAACATCGGCTACGGTGTACGCTAGAGGGAATACACAGTCACCTGGGGCTATCGATTGAAGACTGAGCCTCAACGAGTAGAGAGCAGCCAAGACGGGAGCATGAGCGAGTGTTTGGACACGATGCTCTGATACCAAGTTAAATGAAATATTCTGATAATCAATTTAGTGATACTAGCCTATACTCATACATATAGATGAGTAAAGACACAAAAGACAAAATTACACTTAGTAGGTATTACAAACACGACTTGATAATATATAGGTAATTATCTAATGACAACTATTATTTGCATAGTTTATGTTTAATAAATTCTACCATTATGAATATTTATAGACAACAACACTCAAGCCTTTATCTCTGTGGAGAAAACCTCAAAATTGTATATACTATCTCAATAATGAAATACAAGGTATGAATACACATTTATAGGTGGGAGAAAGAGAGAAGAGATCTCTATACATGATGTGGTACTAAAGAGGAGAGAAGAAGAAACATAAACAAATGGGCTCCATCATGTGCCTCTATACATGGGCTTTTCCAACACTCCCCCGCAAGCTGGAGCGTACACGTCATAAGCACCCAGCTTGGACAGGAATTGTTAAAATAGGGTACTCGGTAGGGCCTTTGTGGATATCAACAACTTGTTCAGTACCCGGAACATGCTTCAATTCTATCTTCTTCATTTGAACTTTCTCCCGGATAAAGTGACAATCTACTTCAATATGTTTCCAACAAATCGTCGATAATATTCAGAATTTTGGGGAGGAAGATCTGTATCGGAAGTATGTGCACACAGCTTATGATTTGCATCCATTGGAGTAGTAGTCGGCTTGCATCCAGAGTAGCCAACATCTTGAAGGAGATCAAGGCGGTACTTCCGTTGGGAGAGGACAAGTCCATCCGGACATCTCGCGACCTCAAGACCAAGGAAGTATCGAAGGTGCCCCAGATCGTTTCTTTGAAAGACGGAGCTAAGATGCTGTTTGACCGCTTGGATTCTCTTTGAGTCATCTACAGTGATTAAGATGTCATCAACATATACTAACAGAAGAACCGTTCCTGTTGCCTGATGTCGAGTGAACAGAGAGAAGTCTGATGAGATCTGAGTAAAGCCGACTTCCCAAACTGCCTCACTGAACCTGTCAAACCATGCCCGAGGGGATTGTTTGAGACCATAGATGGACTTCTTAAGATGACAAACTCAGGACTCCCCCGTGGTCTCAAACCCGGGAGGTTGTTTCATGTAGACTGTTTCCTGGAGTTCGTCATTCAGAAGCGCATTCTTGATATCCAGTTGATGTAAGATCCAGTGGCGATGCACAACCACGGAGAGGACACAAACGTTATTGAGCTTGGCTACTGGAGAGAATGTTTCCTCATAATCGAGACCTTGCTGTTGGGTGAAGCCACGAGTCACCGGTCGGGCTTTCAGACGGGCAATTGTCCCATCAGGAGCATGTTTGATGACAAAGACCCATTTACACCCAACAGGTGTCTGACCGGTAGGTAGAGGTATCATGTTCCATGTCTGGTTAGCCCAAAGAACAGTCATTTCTTCTTCCATGGTTGCCCGCCAGCCAGGATGTTGGAGAGCCTCCTGCACAAAGTTACGTACAAAAATCGAGGATAATGAAGTGAGAAATTTGTGAAGCTGTGGGGATAGGCGATGTAAGGATACATAGTTTGCCATGCGATGAGCGGTTGATTCTGGTGCTGGAGCAGCAGGACGCAGAGTGTCAAAATTTGAAGCCGACTGCATTGGGGCAACAGAGCAAGGATGACGACGAGTGTAGACATGCATAAGAGGTGGCTTGGGAAGAGAGGGAGCCCGGTTAGAAATTGGTGGTGGTGGAGTGGTAACGGGGATGACAGGTCGTAGGACGTGTGGTGGTGAGGGGTTGGATCTAGTGTGGGGGAGAAGAAAGGAAGATCCTCCCGAAAGGTAACATCAGTAGAAACAGTAACCTCGCGGGTAACAGGAGAGTAGTACACATAGTCTTTTTGAGTTCGTGAATAGCCAACAAAGATATGTTTGACCATCCAGGGATCCAACTTATTCGTGGACAGACTAAGAATGTGAATGTAGCATGTACAACCAAATATGCGGTGTGTGAGAGAGAATGCCGGAGTAGAGGGGAACAGGAGGCTGAATGAAGTGACATTGTGGAGTATGGGGGAGGAGAGACGGTTAATCATATATCATGCCGTTGAAAGCGCAAAGTTCCAATAGGCTTTGGGGACCTGCGTGTGAAGCATGAGAGAGCGAGCAACATCAAGCAGATGTCGATTCTTACGTTCTGCGACTCTGTTTTGTTGGGGGGTATAGGCACACAATGTTTTATGTCTTATCCCAAATTCAGAGCAGAGATTCGCAAAGTCGTGGCTAGTGTATTCGCGAGCATTATCGGTGCGAAGAGTTTTGATGTTCACGGAGAATTGCGTGCGGGTCTCAAGGATGAATGCCCGAAAGACACGGAGAATCTCGGAGTGATCACGAAGTAAATATAGCCATGTCATACAAGAATAATCATCAATAAAAGTTAAAAAATAATACCCAGAAATGTTAGTGTTTTTGTACGGACCCCAAATATCAGAGTCTACTAAAATAAAAGGAGCAAAGTTCGGAGTACAATGAGATGAAAAATATGAACGGGGTTGTTTGCCAAAAATACAAGATTCACACTGAAAAGGAGGAAGAGATACATCTGGTAGAGCCTTATGGAGGACCGGTAAAGGGGCATGCCCAAGACGCCGATGCCAATCGACGAAGGAGAGGATAGTAGGAGAGTCATCAAGAAGGTAGAGCCCGTTCTGCAGTCATCCCTTACCAATGATATTCCGTGTCTGTCGATCCTGTATCAGAAAAGAAAAGATGATGTAAATGTTACAGAGCAGTTTAAATCAGCATTGAGGCGGACAACAGAAAGTAAATTAAACGGGGAGCCCGGAACATGAAAAGTCGAGCGTAGGGATAGAGAAGAAGTGAGGGGGATATCAGTAGAGCCGGAGACCGGAACAGTGTCCCCATTGGCCACTGTGATACACTTATGATGATGAGAATTCAGGTACTAATGTTGCCACATGGAGGTGATGTCATGAGTGGCTCCTGAATCCACTATCCAATGCGGACTATTGGAGAGACAAACGATACCTTCATTTGAGATGGATGCAGCAGAGGCAATAAAGGCAGGTGGGCGACTGAGCAGACCTTGAAGTTGTTGAAGCTAGAGCCGGACCTCTTCAAGGTCAGTACGAGTGACAGATGAGTCATTGACAGCAACAGTGGCAAGCGGAGGAGGTGGAAGCCCATGCTTGCGGTTGCAAGTGGCCTCAAGGTGGTCGTCCTTACCGCAGAAGAAACACTTAGGTTGTGGCCGACCACCCCGACCTCTGCCCCGAGAAACTGAACGTCCCCCACGAGCAGGAGGATGGAGAGACAGTAAGGGCGCAAAAGTCTGCTGAAGGAGGGCCAGTGACGGAGGTCCAGAACTGTCAGGAGGTGGTGAGACCTTCAACAATATGGAGCACACATCAAAAAGTGACGGAGTAGTAGCAGAGGGGATGATCTGAGCCCGAACACTCTGAAGATGAGGCGGGACACGAGCCATCATTATGGCACACCGACAGCTTCTTTTTGGGCACGTTGGGCAGCAAGATCCATCGTATGGGCATGATGTTGAATCCAGGCTTCAACCAGAGTCTTGCCCCGAGCAACAAAGGAGGTGACGTTGGCGACCCCGCTAACGTCAAGAGTCTGAAGAACTGTTATGATGTCATACAGATGTTGGAGACTATCTTTGCCATAATAGAGAGAATGGAGCTCATCCTATATCGCCTTAGCCGTCTCGTGATACATGGCCATGCAATAAGGTTCGCCATCAAGGGAGTTGAGGAGCCACGTCTGAGCGCGACCATCGTTGTGCAACTAGTCTTCAGTAGTAGCAGCGGGAACAACTTGAGTCAAGTGATGTAGAAAGCCTTTGGACTAAAGAACACGGCGAACAGAGTGCACCCACTCCACAAAGTTCTTCTTCCGGGCTAAATAAATAGTGGTGATCCGCAATTCATCCCAGAGTTCAGGGACAAGGGCTGGGCGGTCTGCAGAAGAGGAAGTTGCCTGTCCGGTAGAATCAAGAGAGGAACCCATGGCAAGACGGTCAGGAGGCTAGATCAGTGGCAAGAAGACCAACGAATTGAGAGTAGACCGTGCGAGCAGATCAGGCGATCAGAATAGCAAGCAGGAGGCCGCATCGTGAATCGCACGAGAAGACCACTCGGTCTCGGTGACAACACATCAACGACAAGGCAATGAAGGGGCCGCGACTAGAATGCAAAGCGGTTAGAGGGGAGAAGTCGCCGCGACTAGAGAAGAGGAGAAGATGCACGGTCACGGTGATAACACACTAACGATAAGACAAGGGAGAGGCCGCAACCAAAATGCGGAGCGGATAGAGAGGGGAAGCCGCTGCAACTAGAGAAGAGGAGAAGCCGCACGGTCACAGTGACATCACACCAGCGACACGGAAGATGCCGCGACCAACATACGGAGCCCGCAGTAAAAAGGAGAAGCCGTAGTGATAAAACAAGTCGCAGCGAGCAAGCAGAGAATAAACCGCTGCGAGAAGTCTACACGGTCACGGTGTGCCCACTAGTGGAAAGGAAAGATGCCGCGACCAAGATGCGGAGCTCACAGCGGTTAGGGAAGTCGCAACGACTACGATAAGTCACAACGAGAAGAGAGAAGACAGCAGCGAGAAGGCAGGTAGAATAAGCACGTGACGAGAAGGCTACAACGAGGCGGCAAGGCGAGTAGGCAAGGAGACCACAACGAGTAGAAAGGGAGCGGGTAGATGGGAAGAAACCACGTGATTAAAAGGAAAGGGGAAATGACCCCACCTGATAAAGATAGAGTAATAAAAAGGCCCATGAGGAAGAGGAAGAAGGGAGGTGGAATCCATGAGAGAGAGAGAGAGAGTAGGAGGAGCGGTTAGAGAAGACTTAACCGCACGGGAAGCAGCGGTTAGGGACGGGCTTAGCCACACGGGAAGCAACGGTTATAAAAGGAGTTAACCGCACGAAGGACCTGTTTGACTTTGATATCATGTGGAGAAAATCTCAAACTTGTATATACTATCTCAATAATCAAATACAAGGTATGAATACACATTTATAGGAGAGAGAAAGAGAAAAGAGATCCCTATACATGATGTGAGACTAAAGAGGAGAGAAGAAGAAACATTAACAAATGGGCTCCATCATGTGCCTCTATGCATGGGCTTTTCCAACAATCCCTATAGCGGGGTCGGCTACGAATATTTATAGACAAGTGACATAAAAAATTAAGAATTCTACAAGTCCATGAAGTTTCATATGTATATAGACGAACATGAAAATTAATTGCATAGTAAAAATTCATACTTCAAACTTTGAGCAATAGAAATTTGACATAAAGCATTGAAAAACATACATGCATTCTTCATGAACTATCCATCTCGTCAGTCTTTGCTATCTCTTACGTAGGTCTTCTTCAATGCAAATATCTTGGTATGTTATCAAAGTACTCCTAGATTCCAAACATATGTTTTAATAATACTCCCTTTCACGTTATAAATATGATGTTGGAGAAACCCACTTCCTGAAAATGTATTTTATTGGGCTTCATGTATTTTTTTTAAAGATATCACCTAGCTTCTATTGCTACAAATTGGGTTGTAGTAGTTCCATCCACTTTTTTTCGAACAAAATGACGATCCAATATACATTGATGTTTGATTGTCTTGAATTTGTGAATTAACCTTGTAGTAAACCTTTTCTTAGAAACTTCTTGAGCCAAACTTGTTCATGAGTAGTATGTGTTGCCGCTCGATATTCTAGGTCTGCATTATATCTCGCCATTGTATTATTTCACACTCTTTTGAGATAAAGCTTCCTCCAACAAAAAACCTACAATATCCAATTATATATCGTCTATCATAAGGAGAACTGACCCAATCTACATTAGGGAAGCCAATAACTGTCATTGACATAGTTCCTGTATATCAACCCTACTCTTAGGCTCTGTTTGGGAGAGCTGTTGCGGATTGAAAATCTATTAATCGAATAGAACTAATTGTACAGAGCTTCTTTAGAAGTTGTTTTGAAAAGCTACAGGCTGTTTGGATCTCAACTTGTTTCTCAGGTTTTTGAAATAAGCATTCCAGGTAGAGAGCTCCCCCTTGATTAGGGTTTAGGCTTGTTGTTTCTAATCGATGCTATGAGAATAAAGATGGGCTTGTTCAGCGATTGGCCAGATACGACAATAGAGAAGAAAGACAGGGATCGACAACTTAGGGTTTAGGCTCCCCTTCCGATCATCAACGAGAACGAGCTTGCACGTGCAACGGAATTGCAGAGATCAACGACAACTTCTTCTCAATCGGCGACAGGGACTAGAGGCTTCCCTAGATCGCAAGTCCTTCTCGATCAGTGACAGGGATAAGCACTTGCCCGAGATCGTGATCTCTTCTCGATCGACGACAAGGACAACTCTCTTCGATCGAGCGCGCGAGAGCTTTGCGTGTCAGCTGATCGAGCGCGCGAGATCGGCGACAGAGAATCGCAGTGATTGGGCTAGGGAAGATGACTCGTTGGCTAAAGAGGAATCGCTTTTATGGGAGCTAGACGCAGGGGTGGGCAGTGCTCCAGAAATCTACAAAAACGTAGCTATTAAAAAACCGCTCTTCGAAAAGCAGTCAATATAAACAACTTAAAAACAGCTGTGGCGGCTGGAAAAGAACTTTTACAGCTGCCAGAGCTGCGCCAAACAGAGCCTTAGAGGTAACTCAATATTTATATTGCATTTTCCATGTGAGAAGTACAAGGTGAGGCCATAAATTGAGTCACTACATACACTTGGAAAACAATGTTTGAAAGAGAGCTAAAACAGCTTACCACCAATATTTTCTATCTACTTGCACCAAAGATCAGCTCTTCATCTTTCATCAATTTAACATTAATGTCAGTAGGGTTTCTTCATTCCTGTAGTCTAACATCATTGTTTCTGTTAATAAAAATCATATATTTTTTCATGATCATATTTGTGCAAGGCCAATACTCTGGATGCTGAATGAAGGAAGCATGGTTATGTGCACATAAATCAAAATGGATTCTTGGGTCTGCCGTCTTGTGATACATGGCCATGCAATAAGGTTCGCCATCAAGGGAGTTGAGGAGTCACGTCTGAGCGCGACCATCATTGTGCAACTAGTCTTCAGTAGTAGCAGCGGGAACAACTTGAGTTAAGTGATGTAGAAAGAACACGGCGAACAGAGTGCACCCACTCCACAAAGTTCTTCTTCCGGGCTAAATAAATAGTGTTGATCCGCAATTCATCCCAGAGTTCAGGGACAAGGGCTGGGCGGTCTGCAGAAAAGAAAGCTGCCTGTCCGGTAGAATCAAGAGAGGAACCCATGGCAAGACGGTCAGGAGGCTAGATCAGTGGCAAGAAGACCAACGAATTGAGAGGAGACCGTGCGAGCAGATCAGGCGATCAGAACAACAAGCAGGAGGCCGCATCGTAAATCACACGAGAAGACCGCACGGTCTCGGTGAACACATCAACGACAAGGCAATGAAGAGGCCTCGACCAAAATGCAAAGCAGTTAGAGGGGAGAATTCGCCGCGACTAGAGAAGAGGAGAAGATGCACGGTCACGGTGATAACACACTAATAATAAGACAAGGGAGAGGCCGCAACCAAAATGCGGAGCGGATAGAGAGGGGAAGCCGCCGCAACTGGAGAAGAGGAGAAGCCGCACGGTCACGGTGACAGCACACCAGCGACAAGGAAGATGCCGCGACCAACATGCGGAGCCCGCAGTAAAAAGGAGAAGCCGTAGTGATAAGACAAGTCGCAGCGACCAAGCAGAGAATAAACCGCTGCGAGAAGTCTACACGGTCACGGTGTGCCCACTAGCGGCAAGGAAAGATGCCGCGACCAAGATGCGGAACTCGCAGCGGTTAGGGAAGTCGCAATGACTAAGATAAGTCACAACGAGAAGAGAGAAGACACCAGCGAGAAGGCAGGTAGAATAAGCACGCGGCGAGAAGGCTAAAACGAGGCGGCAAGGCGAGTAGGCAAGGAGACCACAACGAGTAGAAAGGGAGCGGGTAGATGGGAAGAAACCACGCGATTAAAAGGAAAGGGGAAATGGCCCCACCTGATAAAGATAGAGTAATAAAAAGGCCTAGGAGGAAGAGGAAGAAAGGGAGGTGGAAGCCATGAGAGTGAGAGAGAAAGAGAGCAGGCGGAGCGGTTAGAGAAGACTTAACCGCGCGGGAAGCAGCGGTTAGGGACGGGCTTAACCACACGGGAAACAACGGTTATAAAAGGAGTTAACCACACGGAGGACCTGTTTGGCTTTGATATCATGTGGAGAAAATCTCAAACTTGTATATACTATCTCAATAATCAAATACAAGGTATGAATACACATTTATAGGAGAGAGAAAGAGAAAAGAGATCCCTATACATGATGTGAGACTAAAGAGGAGAGAAGAAGAAACATTAACAAATGGGCTCCATCATGTGCCTCTATGCATGGGCTTTTCCAACAATCCCTATAGCGGGGTCGGCTACGAATATTTATAGACAAGTGACATAAAAAATTAAGAATGCTACAAGTCCATGAAGTTTCATATATATATATAGACGAACATGAAAATTAATTGCATAGTAAAAATTTATACTTCAAACTTTGAGCAATAGAAATTTGACATAAAGCATTGAAAAACATACATGCATTCTTCATGAGCTATCCATCTCGCCAGTCTTTGCTATCTCTTACGTAGGTCTTCTTCAATGCAAATATCTTGGTATGTTATCGAAGTACTCCTAGATTCCAAACATATGTTTTAATAATACTCCCTTTCACGTTATAAATATGATGTTGGAGAAACCCACTTCCTGAAAATGTATTTTATTGGGCTTCATGTTATTTTTTTTAAAGATATCACCTAGCTTCTATTGCTACAAATTGGGTTGTAGTAGTTCCATCCACTTTTTTTCGAACAAAATGACGATCCAATATACATTGATGTTTGATTGTCTTGAATTTGTGAATTAACCTTGTAGTAAACCTTTTCTTAGAAACTTCTTGAGCCAAACTTGTTCATGAGTAGTATGTGTTGCCGCTCGATATTCTAGGTCTGCATTATATCTCGCCATTGTATTATTTCACACTCTTTTGAGATAAAGCTTCCTCCAACAAAAAACCTACAATATCCAATTATATATCGTTTATCATAAGGAGAACTGACCCAATCTGCATTAGGGAAGCCAATAACTGTCATTGACATAGTTCCTGTATATCAACCCTACTCTTAGGCTCTATTTGGGAGAGCTGTTGCTATTTGAAAATCTATTGATCGAATAGAACTAATTGTACAGAGCTTCTTTAGAAGTTGTTTTGAAAAGCTATAGGCTGTTTGAATCTCAACTTGTTTCTCAGGTTTTTGAAATAAGCATTCCAGGTAGAGAGCTCCCCCTTGCTTAGTGTTTAGGCTTGTTGTTTCTAATCAATGCTATGAGAATAAAGATGGGCTTGTTCAGCGATTGACGCAGATACAACAATAGAGAAGAAAGACAGGGATCAACAACTTAGGGTTTAGGCTCCCCTTCCGATCATCAACGAGAACGAGCTTGCTTGTGCAACGAAATTGCAGAGATCAACGACAACTTCTTCTCAATCGGCGACAGGGACTAGAGGCTTCCCTAGATCGCGAGTCCTTCTCGATCAGTGACAGGGATAAGCACTTGCCCGAGATCGTGATCCCTTCTCGATCAACGACAAGGACAACTCTCTTCGATCGAGCGCGCGAGAGCTTGGCGTGTCAGCTGATCGAGCGCGTGATATCGGCGACAGAGAATCGCAGTGATCGGGCTAGGGAAGATGACTCGTTGGCTGAAGCGGAATCGCTTTTATGTTAGCTAGACGCAGGGGTGGGCAGCGCTCCAGAAATCTACAAAAACGTAGCTATTAAAAAACTGCTCTTTGAAAAGCAGTCAATACAAACAACTTAAAAACAGCTATGGCGGCTGGAAAAGATCTTTTACAGCCGCCAGAGCTGCGCCAAACAGAGCCTTAGAGGTAACTCAGTATTTATATTGCATTTTCCTTGTGAGAAGTACAAGGTGACGCCATAAATTGAGTCACTACATACACTAGGAAAACAATGTTTGGAAGAGAGCTAAAATAGTTTACCACCAATATTTTCTATCTACTTGCACCAAAGATCAGCTCTTCATCTTTCATCAATTTAACATTAATGTCAATAGGGTTTCTTCATGCCTGTAGTCTAACATCATTGTTTCTGTTAATAAAAATCATATATTTTTTTCATGATCATATTTGTGCAAGGCCAATACTCTGGATGCTGAATGAAGGAAGCATGGTTATGTGCACATAAATCAAAATGGATTCTTGGGTCTGCCCTCTCTGATGTCTTTGGCTTTGATTTGAGGGCATGATTCCGCAACAAACGTGGCAGTATAGGGGGCCATTATTTCAGTGGTATCTGTGAGCAACCACTTTGTGCATTTATTGTCAAAGGTTAGGTCTTTCTTCTCTGAGAGAAGCCACTTTGTGCATAGTGACAAAGTTTAGGTCTGTTTCCAATCTTCCCCCGCCCATACCTCCAATTATTGGGGACTATATGGGTTCTGTTGTTGTTGTTGATAGTTTTCGATGTTCTAGCAACCTCCATAACCAAAAGATCCCTCAATTTTTCGAAGAAACTCGTTCAACTCACTGATTCTCTTACTATCATCTCCTATAAGAACTGTATCATCATAATACACAACAAATAATAATTTATTAATAGATGTATGATGCTAGAACACTGAACGGTTACCTAGCATTGAATTATCCCAAATCATGTTAACAGTTGAATAATTTTTCAAACCATGTTGTAGGTGAGTAGTATCTCGGACCATATAATGACTTCTCAACTCGGAACACTCCCCGAGCAATAAATCCCTAAGCTTACTTGATACAAACTTCTTCGTCTAAATCACCATGAAGGCATCTGAAACATCTAGCTAATACAATAATAAGTTGTGAGAAGTAATAGGACAAATAATTAGTTGAATAAGTCATTTTGGTAACAGGAGAAATAATCTCTAAATAATTCCTATATATTTGACTACCCTTTTCTGACCGAGTGTTATGGGATCCGGATTGCAATCGAGTGAGTGGTCTTGAAAGGGAGAAATTCCACATGGGATTGGCGTCGAGATTTCCCAGTTCATGGCAGAGTAATGATGAGGGCGGCGAGATTTCCCAGCGGTGGTATGGGAAGAAGCTCTAGTGATCAGACGCACGATGCGAGCAAGGGTGGGAGCTTGGGTTATCAAAAGGAGAAGGGAAGAGAGGTTTTTTTGGGGAGGGGGGAGAGAAGAAAATTAGAAATTTGATAATGATTGCCCCAACCCCCCAACTCCCCCACCACACACACACACTGACCCTTGTACTGTATCCAAACCGTGGTTCTTGCCCGTCACCTAGGCTTACTACAAATGAGATAAAATTAATTAAAATGTGTGGAAATAAAAGAGCGTGCGATAAACAAAATAAAATAACGCTCATGCCACCAAAATTAAAAGTAACCCTCATGCTTTCGGCGCACGAATGCGGCGTTGATATGTGCGATCCCACCGTGGATCCGTCATATCCGAGTCCATAACAACAAGCTTTTACACGAACTAAAGAACTATTCAAATTTACTTTACTGTATTAAGGGTCTGTTTGGCTAAGCTGTTGCTGATGATAAGCTGCTGACGGAAAGCTGATGATAAGCTGCTGACGGAAAGCTGATGATAAGCTGCTGACGGAAAGCTGCTGACAAAAAAAGTGTTGTTTTTTAAAAACAGAGTTTTGTTAAAAAACTGTTTGGGTAAAATGGAGTTTGCAGAGCTTATCCATAAGGTGTTTTGTAAAAATTGTTTGGATAAAATGGAGTTTTGACAGCTGTTTTTTTATAATGAAATATAATATTCTTTTTTGAATTTTAAATACTTAAAAGCAGTTTAAAATTACTACTACACAAAATAACAAATACAAATTTCATGTTTTTCAGACAACAAATATCAAAATTATGCTAAAACTCTCAACGCTCTGATTCATCGGTTGCTTGCCAGTAGTGTCTTGTATCAAAATCGAAAAGATCTGAATCGAAAAAATCTGAGAGAAGAAATGGAAGATCTGTTCAGGGCACCTGTACAGGAGGAAAAAATTTCAGAAATCAAAGAGGAAGAAGCTTACCAGAGGTAGGAAAGCCGGATTTGGCCGCGATCGATAGCAGGTAATCGATCGTAGATGAGGACGAAGGACTCTCTGTGGAGGAGGAAGAAGATTCGTCGAGGAGGAAGAAGCTTCCGTCGAGGAGGTCGATGTCGTCGTCGGCTTTCGTTGAGGAGAAGCAGCTCTCGTCGTCGGCTGCCGTCGAGGAGAAGCAGCTGTCGTCGAGGAGGAGATCGTCGACTAGCGTGGAGGAGGAGGAGATCGGGGGCTGTCGTCGAGGGGGAGGAACACTCGCGGGAGAAGCTGCGAAGTGCGGCGCGGTTCGGCTGGAAGAAAGAGCCGCGGATGGATTTTAGGTTAGAATAGGCGTTTAATAGAAACCACCGTTTCCCAGCTTTTAATTGCCAAACACAACTTATTGCTGAAAGAGCTTAGCTTATCTGCCGCACCGGAGCAGATAAGCTGCGCTAAACGGCGCCTAAATCTATTGGCAACCACTTTCGTTCCTTTAGGGTGAGAGAGAGAGAGATGATCTCCCAAGTACCATTAGTCTCTATGGGAAATATTTTCTTTCGTTTAGGGAGACAATCTCCCAGGTACCATAGAAAACATAAGCCAAAAATAAGATGTAGTGCAAGTTTGCTTACCCTTCTTGAGAACAGTGGATAGGTCAATGACTTGGATCATTGTCGCAGGATGCATATACAGGTGACGGACTCTCAATGCTCTAACCCTAAATAAAAATGCAAGCACTCACAATCAATGGAATGGAGCCAATGACAACCCTAAAGATGTGAGAGAAATGCAAGCACACACAATACAATGAACAAGATAATATGGCATAAACCCTAAACCCAATCCGAATGCAAAAAATTTAGTCAAGCAATTATTTTCAACGACATATTAATTAAATAATAAAATTTAAAACACGTGTCTTTAATTACAATTAGCCACATATATTCAAATTAAGTAATTAAAGACCATTGCAAATTAATTGGGAGTGCATCATAATTCAAAGTACTTGGTGAATAAGAAATACAGTTCTTTTGAAAGTGAAATAATTAAATTTATTTGGTTAAAATATTATTAACAATACAAGGAGCTCGAACAATGTGGAGAAATGAAAATGGAGGTAAAAAACTCACCAAACAATCAATGATGGAAGGGGTGGGGAAGATCCGACGGTGTTGGTGGTTGTCCATAGGTGACACTGATGTTTGGGGGTTGTTGGAGGGGAGAATGGGATTTTGTGGGCTGGTATTGTAGGGAAGGGCCTTTGAGGGGGCCTGTATTGAGGTGAGGATGATAGAGATGGCTTTGGGATGTTGTTGGTGGAGGTAGAATGGGCTAGACTGTTGTTGGCGGTCTGAATGTGGCTGGAACGACGGTGGAGGAGGGAGAAATGCTGCAGCTGGGTGGGGGTGGAGACACCGAATGCATTGGTGGCTAGGATTGGCAGCGACGACGGCGTTGGGGGCAAGGGAAGGTGGCAACGACATTGGAGGTAAGGGTAGACAGAGGAAACACTTGAAACAAGGGATGGGGGTGACAACAGAGATGAACTTTGTCCGAGGAGGCGGTTGTCGGTGTTGGGGATGAGGAGGGAGAGACAGATGGATCATACCTAGTCGCTAAAGGCAGGAGTGGCGGCACACATGAGAGCCGGTACCTCCAGAGGTGGGATTTAGGAGGCTCTGCGTCCCACCAAACCCTCGATCGAGCGGCTGTCTCCCGGGGAAAATTGTAAATCCTTGGTGTCCGTATCTTTTGGCCGTTGTTCTATTGTGTGTGTTGGGGGGGGGGGGTTAGATTACATTTATCTGATGACCACAATCTCTCAATGGATAATTTAACCTAACTCTCAAAATATAAGTACAAAAAAAAAAAATTAAATACATAGAAAATATGAAAGAGAACGACGAACACGATGATTGTGTCCGATAGGCCATTTGAAGATCCAAAAGTCATCAATCTCATAATTCTCTAAAATGCGGTGCAATCGATCTCCATCAATCATGGTCAGCGAATCATTCAGAGATTGGAAAATAAGAGGATGCTGAGTCTGGAGGTTCATCCACTTCTTTATGTTGTTGGCCCGGTTGTTAGTTGTTGTAAAAGTAGCGAACAAACGACTAGAAAACAAGCCGGAGATTTGAATAATTGAAGTTTTATTATCCAAAAAGCTATCATTTACAAATGTATGACCTCCCTTTTATAGAATGGAGGAGAAGGGAGATAGTACATGTAAACAATGTGGGACTAAAAAATACATAGCCGTGCGGCTAGAAAATAAAGAGACCGAACAGGACAAGCGGTTAGACAAATGGGCTAACCGTTCGGAAACACCAGAAGGAAGAGCACAAGCCGAAATAGGAGACCGCTAGACCGCCCGGTCTCCACGTCGCCTGAGAGAAACCGCTAGACCGCTCGGGTACCAAACAACAACAGTCTGGATATCAAACTGCTGGAGAGTAACCGCTAGACCGCGCGGTCAACAACCCGCCAGACTTAGACCGCCAGTCCGCTCGGTCTCATACTTCAACACCCCCCTCAAGCTGGAGCATAGATATCAATCATGCCAAACTTGTCACAAATGTGGAAGAAGGAAGTAAAAACCGGTTTTGTGAAGATATCCGCCAACTCTTTGTCGGAGGTGACGAACATAGTACAAATCTGTTTCTTGAAGACCTCTTCCCGAATGAAATGGCAGTCAACTTCTATATGTTTTGTTCTCTCGTGTAAGACCGGATTTTTAGATATGTATATAGCAGCCTTGTTGTCACAGAACATAGCAAGAGGATAGTCGTAGACCTCTCTTAGGTCAAACATGAGAGCACGCAACCATTTTAACTCACACGTGATTGACGTCATACTCCGATATTCGGCTTCTGCACTGGATCTGGAGACAATAGACTGTTTCTTGCTCTTCCAGCTCACAAGATTTACTCCAACAAATATGCAAAAACTTGATGTAGATTTACGATCTCCTTTATCATCCGCATAACTTGAATCTGAGTAGGCTTCCACCCTCAGATGACCATTTTTCTGAAAGAGTAGCCCTTTTCCTGGTGTTGCTTTGACATACTGTAATATCTTCAAGGAAGACTGAAGATGACATTCCCTGGGAGCTTGCATGAACTGACTAATCTTGCCTACAACATAAGAGATGTCGGGTCTGGTCACCGTGAGATAAATAAGTTTGCCCACCAGACGTCTGTAACTCGTGATATCAGATAGAAAAGGCGAGTCAACTGACCATGTTTTGTCTTCTCCAGTAGCCACGGGATACCGGGCCGGTTTGGCACCAGTCAATCCTGCCTCTTGTAGAAGATCAAGATCATACTTTCGTTGGGAGAGAACCAACGAGTCAAGCTTTCGAGAGATTACTATCCCCAAAAAGTATTTCGGGGAGCCCATATCCTTTGTGACCAGATATTGACGGAGGTGTTTCTTTGTCAAGTCCACCCCAGCCTGGTCATCGCCAGTAAGAAGAATATCATCCACATACACCGCCAAAACCACCAGTCCAGAGCCGGTTTTGCGAATAAACAAGGAGTGGTCGGCCGAACTCCTTGCGAAGCCGATGACAGCCACAATGCCACTGAACTTGTCGAACCACGCCCGAGGGCTCTACTTTAGGCCATAAATGACCTTCTTCAACCGCCATACTCGTGTCTCCCCCTGAGCAACATACCCAGGAGGTTGCTCCATGTAGACGTCCTCCTGAACATCCCCATAGAGAAAGGAATTCTTGACACCAAGCTGGGAAATAGCCTAACCCCTGTTGACAGCCACAGAGAGGAGAACTCGGATGGTGCTGAGGCGAGCAACCGGAGAGAAAGTATCAAAGTAGTCAACCCCATAAGTCTGAGTGAAGCCTTTGGCCACCAGCCGGGCCTTGTAGCGATCCACAGTGCCGTCAGGGCGAAATTTCACAACAAACACACATCAACAGCCAACCACATCAGTACCCACAGGTGGAGGAACAAGGGTACAGGTACCACTTTCAGTAAGAGTGACGATCTCTTCATCCATGACAATTTCTAATGATGAATAGCAAGAGCCTCCTGGTAGGTGCGGGGAGTGGTAGTAGCCGAGACAGCCAAGGCAAAACACATGCAAGAAGGAGTAAGCCGATTATAGGAAACAACTGCCGTAAGCGGGTGTTGAGTACACGCCCACACCCTTTGCGAAGAGCAATGAGAAGATCCAGGTCGACGGGTGCCTCAGTGACCGGAGCGTCCGTGGCGGAGAAGGTTGGCCCGGGACTAGAGAGAGACGGCTTCAGAGAAGAGGGTGAAGGTGGAGGGGGTATGAAGGAGAAAGGAGGAGACGGAGGAGGAGATGAAGGAAGAGGGGAGACGTCGATAGGCGTGGAAGGAACAGAGAGAGATGGTGGAGAATCAGAGACAACAGGAGGAAGAGGGGATTCAGGAGAGAAGTAGGACGCATTCTCGAAGGTCACGTCTGCGGAGACAAACTGCTTGCGCAGAACGGGGTCAAAACAACAATAATCTTTTTGAGTGGTAGAGTAACCCAAAAAGACACACTTGGTGGAACGGGGGAAAAGCTTGTCACGGGTAGCGGACGGAGCGTGTACGAAAGCCGTACAACCAAAGATACGGAGAGGGAGAGGAAATGGTTCCTTGCTCGGGTATAGAATGAAGAAGGGGGTCTGACCGTGGAGAACCGTTAAGGGAAGACGATTGATGAGATAGCAGGCGAGGAGCACAACATAGCCCCAGTAGGAGCGAGGTACCTGCATCTGCGTCATGAGAGTGCGAGCGACATCAAGGAGGTGACGGTTTTTACGTTCCGCCACCCCATTTTGCTGGGAGTTGTAAACACAGCTGGTCTGATGAACAAGACCATGCTGCATACAAAAGGAGGAAAACTCATGACTAAGATATTTCTTAGCATTATCAGAGCGGAAGACTTTAATAGAAATATCAAACTGAGTTTTACTCATATAATAAAAGGATTGTCATACAAAAAAGAGTTCAGAGCGATCTTTTAATAGATACACCCAGGTACATCTAGAGAAATCATCAATAAATGTTACAAAGTAGGAACTACCCCGACCAACGGTGAGAGTAGGAGCAGGACCCCAGACATTAGAATGAATGAGATCAAACGGGCAAGAAGAGCCACAACCTCGCTTCGGCGGGAAGGAGGAGCGATGATGTTTGTCAAGCTGACATGCATCACAGTTGAGCGAAGGATTGGTCTGAGGTAAGTGGGGCAGAAGCTGACGAATAATCCAAGGAGGATGTCCAAGGTGAAGATGCCATTGAAGCAAATCTGTAGAAGATGAGTAGACGGACAGAGCGAAAACATTGTCGAGGAAGTAGAGGCCGCCGCTCTCAGTCCCAGTAGCAATCGTCCGTTGGGTCCTCCGGTACTAAAAGGAACAAGAAGTTGGAGTAAATAAGACGGAGCACTGAAGTTGCTTGCATAAAGTAGTAACGGATAATAAATTGCAAGGAAACTTCGGGACATAGATGGTGTCCGCCAAGCGAAGCGATGAGGTGAATTGAACCACGCCCGTCCCATGAACCGGGGAAGGTGAACCATCCGCAACACGAACCGGTGGCAACCGATCATGCGTTTCGAGGAGAGAGAAGCAATGAGGATTGCCGGTCATGTGATTTGTAGCACCAGAGTCAATCAGCCATTTATCTTGGGTAACGACGTGAGCACTACCTGAAGTCGTGGCCACAGAAGCAGACGACCGAGAGGAGGCGGAGGGTGAGGAAGATGCATCACCGGAGGGGCGAAGATGAGGATGTTTCTGCCAACAACGGTCAACAGAATGGCCGGTACGACCACAGTGAGAGCAGAGGAACCTGGACGAACCGCGCCCGCCGGACTGGCTGCGGCTACTAGTGCCACCCCGCTGAGCCTGGTGAGCATAGGAGTCCTGTGAAGGAGGGGAGGACAACAGAGGACGCTGGATTAGAGAAGTAACAGCAGCGATGCGAGCCGCGGTGGCATCCAAAGTGGGAGACTCCGCCTCGCCCAAGATCTGCTGGCGGATCATATCAAAGCAGTTGGGAAGGCGCAGAAGATAACAAACAACTAGGAGTTCCTGGAAGTGCTTGTGCTGCTCAGCCAAGTCCGCGGAGAAGGGGCGATTTTGGAGGATCTCGGCGCCAAGAGCCTGAACCTGCTGATAAGCCGCAGCAGGAGACATGGAAGGGCGGGCGAAGAGGTCCGCATAGAGAGTATAAATGCGGGACATCTGTCCCCCCTTCGAATAAAGAGCAGCGAGGTGAAGCCATGCAACCTTGACCGTCTCAGAATGGCAGATGACGGGAAGGCATTTATCGGAGAGGCTGTTGGCCAGCCAAGTGCGGACAAGCACATCACTCATATCCCAGTCATCAAATTGAGCAGAGTTAGGAGGAGGAGAGTCGTCAGTGAGGTGATGACGCTTGCGCTGAGAGCGGAGAAGAAATGTGAAAGAAACGCTCCAATCCGGATAGTTGGAACCAACAAGTTTAGAAACGGTGTCAAGGTTTCCAGAAGGAGGAGGAGGAGGAGAAGCCACAGGAGTGGTGGAGGTAGAGATAACGGGGGTGGAGAGACCTGAAGTGTCCATAGAGAAATGCAGGAAGCCGCGGGAGTAGAAGAAAAGTCGCGTGGAAAGAAAAGGGAATAGGCCGCGCGAACAAAAGAGGAGGTCGCGTCAAGAGAAGGAGACCGCAGCGACAAGAGAAGGAAACCGCAGCGGGTTGAAGAGAAGAAGCTGCAACGGTCACGGTGTCCGCACACCAACGACCAGAAAGCAGACCAAAGCACAGGGAAAGAGGTCGCGCGAACTGAAAAGAGTTCGAGCGAACAAAGAGAAGAGAGAGCGAAAGGAAAGTCGCGCGAACAGGGCAGCGACAAGGCAAAGAAGCCGCGCGAACAGAAGACAAGCCGCGCGGACAGAAGCCAAAGAAGGAATCAGGTCGAATCCAAACCTGGCTCTGATACCATGTAAAAGTAGCGAACAAACGAATAGAAAACATGCCAGAGATTTGAATAATTGAAGTTTTATTATCCAAAAAGGTATCATTTACAAATGTATGACCTCCATTTTATAGAATGGAGGAGAAGGGAGAGAGTACATGTAAACAATGTGAGACTAAAAAATAAATAGCTGTGTGGCTAGAAAATAAAGAGACCGAACAGGCCGAGCGGTTAGACAAATGGGCTAACCGTTCGGCGACACCAGAATGAAGAGCACAAGCCGAAATAGGAGACCGCTAGACCGCCCGGTCTCCAAGTCGCCTGAGAGAAACCGCTAGACCGCTCGGGTACCAAACAGCAACAGTCTGGATATCAAACCGCTGGAGAGTAACTGCTAGACCGTGCGGTCAACAACCCGCCAGACTTAGACCGCCAGATTGCTCGGTCTCATACTTCAACTGTTGTGAAGGGGAGATTCATTTATATTTTCATTTACTGACCCAATTATTGGGTGTAAGGAAGCCATAATTGACTCAATGATCCTCCTTTTATCACCGGAGTTGTATAATAGAGAGATTACTCATATGTTAATTTTGAATTTAAGTTTTATGTATTTGTTTATTAGTTTTTAACGTTTAACCTTCAGTTTTAAGTTCTATTGTAATATGAAGTCTTCGTTTGGGAGGATTTTTTTTCACCGGTCAAGCGTTTACGTCAATATGAATTCGACCTTAATTATGGTCCGATTCATGCGGTCGTAACCGTTTGACCGGTGAAAATAAGTCCCCCCAAACGGAGCCTAAGTGTAAAACTTTATATATTATTTTAAAATTAGTTAATAAGATTTTAATATTTATTATATTAAAATATCGAAAAATCCATGTCTTACAGAGATGTTTGCTGCTTGCTCGACAAGTGTCCGATGTGTCTCCAGGTTTAGGGATGTCCATGCCATATATGATTTAATCTTCAAAATCAGCTGGATTTTATCTTGTTATTACCTTCACTACATTATCATGTCACTATCAATGGTAAGCATTTTTCACTGTTTGTCACCTATTTATTTACTTTTTTCTTCATTTTTGCAGATTAGTACTATGCTAAGATATGCTTCATTGCAATTGGTTGCAGGTTTTATTAGCAATATTAGAAGCCAAGGTATATCTAGAGTTTGTTTAAACTCTTAATTCTAATTATAATTTATTGAATCTGTGGTTATTTTTATATCTATATATATTATATTAAAAAGAAAAACTTCGGTGATCTTGCTTTTAATATAATCATCTATATATTATATTAAAAAGTGAAATAATGTCCTTTTATCCTCATTTGTGATGGTGTAAGACACCTATAGTGCACGATTGTTCTCGGTCGCATGAGCTCCGCATGTGCGTGGATGCTTTAGGGGCTCACAAGCTCTGCCTGTGTAGGACTTTTGGGACAGACAAGCTTCCCTGACTGCTATGGGGGCTCATAGGTTTCTCCATTAATGTTTACTTTGGGGTGCTTGAGAAGGGCTCCAAGCAGTAGGCAAGGGGAATAAATAAACAATAGAAATTTAAAATGAATTCCACCAATCATACATTATTTTTTTTGCTGAAATATGAAAGCAACGATGAACCATACGTCAGTGCTCGACTGCTCTTGGTTCTGAACGGACAATGCCCATCCATACGTTGCTTTGGGTGCGTGTTACGCCCCCGGATGGAGACTGGCTATTTGGGCGTCAATACGCGCACAGGTGGAAAGAGAAGACAAGTGACAACGGGGCCGAACCAACTGGTTCGGCCCCCTCTCTCTGATACTCAGCCCCATATATGGGGGGGCCGACCGGCCCCCTGTTGGCCGGGTATAAATATCCTCGGGGCGGTTCTCCATGGTTCATCATGGAAGTACAAGGTATTCTTCTCCTCCGTCCTCCAAACCCTAGTTTCTATCTCTCTTCTCTCTAGATCTCTCTCCCTCTCTCGTTCTCTTAACATTTGGTATCAACGGCTCGCTCCTTCGCCATGGTTACCACACACACGCAAGAGGAAATCAACCGATTGGAAACCCTAGAAGAAAACTACGTTGGATTAACGGACTCGGTGGCCGCCATCAAAGAAAACATGAGGGCTTCGACACAGTAATTGGAAGAACAGATTGACGCTCGGATGGATGAAATCAAGGCGTTGCTAGCGCAAAATCTTAAGGGGAAAGCAACGACGGGCGAAGAGACCGTTGGATCACCGAATTCCGGACCCAAAACAACGGGATCTCACCCGTCTGTCCCAGCGGGAGGAGAGGCGGAGGCCGCGACAGGGCAAGGCCGCGGCAGCCTACCAACCGGTTCCACCCGAACCCGCTGGGAGCAGGATCATCCCACGGAGGAACCGGGGACCCGTTTTCGGGTCGTGCCCCATGGCGGCGAGTCGGGGAAGAGCAAGGAGGGATCGGGCGACCCCCAGGGCAGACCGTGTTTCCTCCGGTGGAACGGGAGGGCTTCTCCCTCATCCGGGTTACGGACCACTGGGAGGCTTCGGGGCCGGCGTTCCTTGGGGCGGCCAGCCTCCTCCGTTGGGGGCAATGCATCCACATGGGTATCCGGGCGATTATCTCGAACCTAGGGAGCAAAGGAGACCGGCAGGATATGGGCATGAGCAGGGGTGGCATGGACAGGCCGCTCCGCGGGTATACATCCCCCTGAAATTAACTCGCATGAATTTTCCTAAATTCAACGGGGGGGGGGGGGGACGCGTTGGAGTGGGTGCAAAAAGCAGAGCTTTTCTTCAGTTATCAGGATGTGCCAGAAGGGCAATGAGTACAACTTGCATCGTTCCACTTGGAAGATGATTCTTTTCAGTGGACGCAGTGGTTTTTGCGAGGCCGGGACTATGTATCGTGGGCAGAATTTGTGGAGGGCTTTACGGGCCGGTTTGGGCCCTTGGAGTACGAGGATTTCGAGACCCTCCTCCAGAAGTTGCAACAGAAGGGGACAGTGATGGAGTATCGCACTGAATTTGAAAAATTGGCGAATAGAGTGCATTGGAAAGAAAAGACGCTGCTTAGCTGTTTTGTCTCGGGACTCTAGGAGCACCTTCATGATGAGGTGCAAGTACACATGCCTCGCAACCTAAATCATACCATCAGCATTCAGGAAGAATGCTTCAACAGGCAACGTACTCGTACCACCGGGAGGACAACAACGGCTCCAGCAGGCGTAAGAAGGGAAACCCCGACGGGTGGCAAACCGACTGTGACACGGCTCTCATGGGCCGAACTACATGCCAGAAAGGAGAAGGGCTTGTGCCTCAACTGCGACGACAAGTTCACACCGGGACACATGCCAGAAGATACAAGTCTTTATGCTTCATGAGGATACAGGGGACGGGTGCCCTCCCAAATCGGAGTGAGACGAACATCTGGACTTGCCGAAGTTTGGCGTGTTCTTACAGGCGATGGAGGGATGCAACACCCCTCTCACAATGAGGATGGCAGGGAAAGTCAGACAGAAGAGGGTGACAATTCTGGTGGATAGCGGGAGTACTCATAACTTCATTCATCCGGATGTGGCACAGAAGGTGGGGCACGAGATTGATCGAGCAACTGCATTTCATGTTATGGTGGCTGATGGGAGCAAACTTCAGTGCAAAGGGGTTATGAAAGGGGTGGAGTTGCGGATACAGGGGTACTCAGGACGCACGGACGTCTATCTCCTACCCATCAGAGGGTCGGACATGGTGCTTGGGGTACAGTGGCTGCAACAGCTGCGAAGGGTGACCTTCGAATGGGACCAAATGACGATGGAGTTCCTCCAGCATGGATGGCAGTATTGTCTGGGCGACCTCAAATCGTCTCCGCTGAAGGAGATATCACTTCACAGCCTGAAACGATTGGGGGATCAGGGCAGTACGATGGCAATGATTATGGAGATTACGACGGCTTCCGGAGCGTCCCCGGTAGTGCCCGGGCAGATGCGGGCGGTGCTGACTCAGTATGCAGACATTCCAGACACCTCGGACCCTCCCACCTCTGATGTTCCGAGATCATCAGATCCAGCTCAAGACCGGGGCGGAGCCCACCAATATTCGACCATACCGATATCCCTACATCCAGAAGACCGAGATTGAGCGCAACCTCCGGGAAATGCTCACCGTCGGACTCATCCGTCTAAGTACTAGTTCTTTCTCATGTCCCATCATCTTAGTCAAGAAGAAGGACGGGTCGTGGCGTTTCTGTGTGTACTACCGCGGCTTAAACAGCTCGACCGTCAAAGACAAGTTTCCCATACCGCTGATTGAAGAACTGTTGGATAAACTGCACGACGACTCTATTTTTACCAAACTCGACCTCAGGTCGGGTTACCACCAAATTCGCATGCATGTGGAGGACATACACAAGACATCATTCCGCACACATGATGGGCATTATGAGTTCCTCGTGATGCCTTTTGGGCTAACCAACGCCCCCTCCACATTCCAAGCAGTCATGAACGAGATATTTCAACCTCTTCTCCATCATTCCGTGCTGATATTCTTTGATGATATCCTCATCTACAGTACTAGTTGGGAGGAGCATCTAACTCATGTGGAGCAAGTCTTCACCATCCTACGCCAACACCAACTTTACGCCAAGCAGTCCAAGTGTTCTTTTGGGCAGGAGGAGGCAGAGTACTTGGGTCATTTGGTTTCGGAGGATGCCGTCAAGGCGGATCCCAAAAAAATCAAGAGCATGCTATCGTGGCCGCGGCCCCAGACTGTGCGAGCATTGCGGGGCTTCCTGGGCCTTACTGGCTACTACAGGGGATTCGTGAAGGACTATGACAAGATTGTCAGGCCTCTCACTCAGCTGTTACAGAAGGACGCCTTCATTTGGCATGATGAGGCAGGGGCGGCTTTTCAGACCCTCAAGGGGGCTATGACATCCACGCCGGTTCTTGCTCTCCCGGATTTCACCATGGAGTTTGTGCTGGAAACCGATGCGTTGGGCATGGGCATTGGTGCCGTATTAATGCAGGAGGGTCGGCCACTAGCTTTCTACAATAAGGCGTTGGCACCCCACACGTTGGGACTCTCCATGTATGAAAAAGAGATGTTGGCCATCATTCATACGGTGGCCCCGTGGAGGCCATACCTGTTAGGGCGACATTTCAAGATCCGTACAAACCACCAGAGCCTGAAGCATTTCTTGGAATGAGTCTCCTCTCCTCTCCAACAGAAGTGGGTAACAAAATTATTGGGCTATGATTATGAGATCCTCTACAAGCAGGACAAAGAGAACCTGGTTGCTGACGGCTTGTCTCGCTTACCGAAGGGCACTGTCGCCCAAATTTCGGGCCCACTTCTCGACTCCCTCGACGACATACAGGAGGAAGTCATGCGTGATCCGGAGTTGCGTACCATTGTGGAAGCCCTTAGACAGGGACAGGACACTGCAACCGGCTATCACCTCCAGAATGACAAGCTGTACTATCAGGGCCGAGTGGTCATTCCCTCCTAGTCCGCTTGGAAGACAGTCATGATGCACGAGTTCCACTCTTCTCAGACCGGCGGTCACGCAGGCGTACTCCGCACCCTCCAGTGGGTACGGGCAAACATTTTTTGAAAGGGCTACGACGCGACGTATAACAGTTTGTGCAACAGTGCGAGATATGTCAGTGCCAGAAATATGGGACGACTTCTCCAGCCGTCCTGCTTACACCATTGGAGATCCCGCACCACATTTGGGACAGTGTCCATGGATTTCATCGACGGTCTGCCCAGATCTCAGGATTAAGTCCGTTATCTTGGTGGTGGTGGAAAAGCTATCCAAATACAGACATTTCTTGGCACCGAGTCACCCACACACCGGCGAGTCAGTCGCCGATCTCTTTGCCCGAGAAATCGTCTGCCTTCATGGGATACCGCGTGCCATCATTTCCGACCGAGACTCGACGTTTGTGGGTAATTTTTGGAGAGAGTTCTTTCGCTTACAGGGGACTTGCTTACGTTTCAGCACAAACCATCACCCCCAGACAGATGGCCAAACAGAAGTTCTCAATCAGGGCATCGAGACATACCTTCGTTGCTTTGTGATGAACGAACCTCGGACTTGACAGGTTGGCTTCATTGGGCCGAATACTGTTATAACACTTTTTACCATTCAGCCAGCAAGTTGACCCCATTCGAGGTCGTGTACGGTCGCCCTCCGCCATCACTGAGCAGTTATGAACCGGGTAGTACAGCGTTGCCAGCCGTTGATCGGGCGCTTCGTGATCGAGACCGCACCCTAGCCACCTTGCGGGAGAATCTCCGGACAGCACAAGACCGCATGAAGACTCAAGCGAACAAACATCTCAAGGTCCGGGAGTTCGTGGTTGGCGATGATGTTTTTCTCAAGCTCCGTTCCTACAGGAAGTTGTTTGTTGCCCGACGGACAAACTAGAAGTTGACACCTCGTTATTTTGGTCCCTTTCGTATCCTCCGTCGTGTGGGTCCTGTCGCTTACACCTTGGAATTGCCTGAGGGGTCGCGGATTCACCCGACATTTCATGTATCCTTATTGAAGCGAAAGATCGGCAACACAGTGCAGGCTAGTCCTTTCCTGCCCGAGGCGACAATAGCAGGCGAATTACGACCGCTTCACGAGGAGATCCTGATGATCAAGTGAAAGCACCATGACACAGAGTACCGTCCTGAGATACTTGTCAAATGGAAGCATCTAACCGAAGCTCACACCACGTGGGTGGATTTGATGGAGTTCAAGGAGCTCTACCCAGACTGCCACCTTGGAGACAAACTGATTCTTGATGAGGTAGGAAATGTTACAGCCCCGGATGGAGCCCGGCTATTTGGGCGTCAATACGCGTGCAGACGAAAGAGAAGACAGGTGACAATGGGGCCGAACCAACCAGTTCCGCCCCCTCTCTCGGATACCACCGGTTTGGGGCTGAACCACCCTGTTCATCCCCATATAGGGGGGGGGCCTCTTGGCTCCGGGTATAAATATCCTCGGGGCAGTTCTCCATGGTTCATCATGAAAGTTCAAGGTATTCTTCTCCTCCGTCCTCCAAACCCTAGTTTCTATCTCTCTTCTCTCTAGATCTCTCTCTCCTCTCTTGTTCTCTTAACAGTGCGCATGGGCGAAGAGTGTGAATGCACATGATTTAGACGTTTGTTGTTACTTTGGGTGCACAGACTTCGCTCGTGCTCGGTTGCTTCCGACTCACAGGCTACGCCACTTCAAAAAAAAAAATCTTGTGATCTATTGAAATGGTGGTGCACGGGCTCGTCCATGCTTGGATGCTTTTGGGGGGCATGTATCATATTACTTTCATGCCACTACTTCGAGAACGACAATCATATA
This sequence comes from Platanthera guangdongensis, assembly GCA_039583875.1. Lineage (NCBI taxonomy): Eukaryota > Viridiplantae > Streptophyta > Magnoliopsida > Asparagales > Orchidaceae > Platanthera > Platanthera guangdongensis. Next base: position 100,895,374 of record CM077149.1, read on the forward strand.
ATTTCGAAGCATATATATTAGAGAAATATTATTTATATTTCTTCCGAGAACTTAAATAACAAGTAAACCTGATGTAGGGTAGACTACATAGCTGTACGACTAACATGCAATCCTAAGTGAAGTGTCGCGAAAACAACTCGTCAACCCTAAACTACTGTATGTACGATGCAAGATCCAACTGTGAAATCAAATTAAGCAATAAATTGTTAAATCACACATAGATATTTGAAGCAATGCAAAATTATTTCATTAGACGAACAAGCTTTGATTATCCTCCGCATGGAGGGCCAAAGCAAGAGCGTATATCGGATGGTTCATGCAAATCACACGATATCTTGGACAAGATTCTATGATGCTATTTATCCAAACAAGTATAAGATCACAACACTATTTTAATGATGAAAACCAGAGTTCATACAACAATAAAACACTCACAGAATATGGGGGATGTCGTGGGGTGGAGATCCGCTGTCCCCACTGCTGAAACTGCGATCCGATGGTGTGAATGGTGGCGGGTAGGTAAGATGGCTGCTAGGAATGGAGGGAAGTGGTCAGGGAGGAGGTTTGATGGATGCAAATCAGAGTACGAGTGGTTGAAAATTGGCTACAGGGGAAGGGTTGAGTGCTCGTTGCTAGCTCTGGAGTGTGGGATGAAAGGGGGATGGTTTTGGAATGGGAGTGGGCTTTCAGGAAGAGTTTGAGGGCTTCATAAATGTTGGATCTGAATTTCCCAGAGAGGTAAAGGCGCGGTGGTTTTGGGGATGTTGAGGAAAAATAGTTGGTTGATGGCATGGAGTAGGGGGATCCATGATGGAGGCCGTTGAGCGGTGGTTCTGCTGTTGGAAAGGGGAGGAAAGGGGCTGTGAGGGGTCTGGACAGGGGGCAGCAGCAAGGGGAGATCTGGACTGTGCGGTGGCCACAAGTGAGCCATCCTCCCTCTTGGTGTGACGCCAATGGTGAGCCCTCCTCCCTCCCCACCCGGCAGCTCGCTCCCACCCACAAGCCGTATACCCCGCTGCCTTCCCTCTTTCCTCTTGATCGCTCTCGTCGATGTAGTCCGTACCCCTGGCGTTACAGAAACTGCTGTCACTTCTTGTCCACATCCTACCCCGCCACCCCCCGCTTCTTCCCTCTCAAGCCTGTCTCCTACTAGTGAGCTCTACCCCACCCATCCCTCTGCAACCGAGCCCCCATCACCCCCTCACAGTTGCCTCCCCTAAGACACACATACCGCCAGTTCATCTTCCTTTTGCTGTCTGTCTGTTAAATCCTTCATTGTGCGCCTCTAGAATAGTCAACCCCCTTCACCCAGCCCCCCCCCCCCCCCCCCCCCCCCCACACACACCACCCGCCCTTCACCAGTCCAGATCCCTTGTCCGACACCCTCCTCTCCCCGTGGCAATCATAGAAGCCCACAATCAACTGTCATTCTCTATCGATTGTTACATGTTATTTTAGTGAATGTCATGATTATTTGCTATTATTACCAGACTTTGTAGGACTTGCAAGGCCTATTTCGCACGCGCTTAAATTTATTTGCGTCTCAGTCGCTCCGCAATGAAACACATGTTTATATTTAATTAAAGTTTGTGAATGATTGTGCCTCCGTTATTATTATAGTAATCAATTATTGTTGCTAATTTTGTGCGGAGCGTCCCTTGCATTCATATCATATCGCATTGCATTTAGGACCGCATTTAGCGTGTCCACCTTGAGTCGACCTGCCATTGCTTCAAATTGGTATCAGAGACCTTGGTGAGGCTCATATGCATGCTACGTAGTTGTAGGGATTACTTCAATCCATGTCAAACCACAATCTCATCGACGATATGGCTGCCCGCTCACAGTTAGACATGACGTCCGCTGAATTTCAAAAACTTGTTCTCGATCGATTTGATCGGATTTGGGCCCAGTTCGACGCCCAAAGGGGCAACATCGCTAGGGTTAACACAAGGGTTGATCAATTGAGACCCTTAAAGGTCGAGCGGCTCCACCCCCTGATGATGAGCCACCCGAGGATCCCTGAGTTGCTACACTCCTTTGTGAGAAACGTGATAGAGACACTCCTCGCCGAGACACCCTTCCTCTCATAAGAGGGAATTTCCATCCTGGTTATTAGTATCAGCAGGACCTAGGGAGAAATCACCACCCACCTCCTCCATCTGGTCGTAGAGGTCGAGCCTCACCGACACGATATGATTATGCCTATGATAATCAGTACGTCCACTACCATGAGCCATGTCGCAGGATGACTCCTGAAGAAGATAATATCACTCGGCGTATCTGCATTGACACACCCGCCTTCGACGGTCATTTATACCCGAAGGCGTTCAACGATTGTCTTATGGACATGAATCATTATTTATATTTGTTTGAGATGAGTAACAAGAGGCGTGTGCAGTTCGCCAAAGTAAAATTAATAGGTCAGACAAATTTATGTGGAGCGTGGAGAGATCACTTGAGTGGGACAGATATTACCCCGTCACCCAATGTGATGAGATGAAGCAGCGATTGAAAGATAAATACCTCTCTGCTTCATATCGTGATCAACTTATAAATCAGCTAAATGCTCTATAATAGGGGACCCTTTCCGTTGCATAATACATGTCACGTTTCAATGATCTAGTGGTCCGTAGTGATATTCTAGAGGAGCCCAATGCTATTGCATCCCGTTTTTGGACAGGGCGAAGGTCTGACATCTGTAGGGAGCTGATTACCCACTGGATTGAGACGGTTCAACAGGTTTTTTAGCTTACGCTCGAGTACGATCAATATTTACACACTGCTGGCCCGAGAGAGGTCACCTCTCGACTTGATGCCACCACGATTAGGAGGTCCACTCTTACCACGACCATTGCCCCCCTCGCGTCCCCGCAAATGCGACAGGGAAAGCTATTGTCCCTGGAGTCACCAAACTTGGGGGTGTCTAATGTTATCGATGTTCTGGAAGAGGGCACTTCGCGGCGCAATGCCCGACGAGGAATTTATTGATTGATGAATCGGGCAAGCCCAGCATTGAGGCTGAGGGCGCCGTCGTCGAGGCGATTACGACCGTTGTAGAGGAGGGATGGGAGAGCGACGCTGTGAGGTCACTAGAGTTAGGAGTGCTCCGTCGCCTACTATACACCCCACGAGCCGAGGAGGATTGACGCCACATATTTCCCTGGCGCTGGAGGTCCCTACAAGCTCGCCATTCATAGTGGTAGTTGCCTAAATATAATTGACATGAAAGGGTTAAAGAGGAGGTAGCTTAATGTCTAGCCTCATCCTTACCATGTTCCATGGGTGGACAAATCCACCATCCAGGTTACACAACGATGCCTGATGCCGATTTGTTTAGCATCCACTGAGGACCAGGTCTGGTGTGACGTTATCCCCATGGACGTCACACACGTTTTACTCACGCGACCCTGGTTATATGACCGTGATGCCACGTGCTATGGCCATTGAAACACGTGTGGTTTCTTTGATAATGGTCGAAGGATTACCCTTACCTCGACCTAGCCTAGGGATCCTCCCAAGGCCAAGGTTGAGTCGTCTGTTAGTGAGGGGTCATCAAGGCTTCTCTGTCTTGAGGAAGGGTGATTTCTTGAGAGAGAGCTTAGAAGCAGAGGTTATGTTTGTTGTGACGGCCACGATAACGTCTGAGGATTCTAGTGAGACCGAGACTACTGATCTGGATGTTCGTCAATTGCTGGATGATTACGTAAATATTATGCCCGGGGAGCTCCCTGATGAGCTCCCATGTTGAGGGACATCCAACATGCCGATCAATCTGATCACAGGGGCATCTTTGCCCAATTTGCCCCATTATCGCCTGAATCTGACTGAGCATGCCGAGCTAAAATGGCAAGTTGATGGTCTTTTATGGAAGAAGTTCATATGAGAGAGTCGGAGCCCCTGTGCAGAAGATATTATTTTGGTCGATGAGATGCGTGAGGATGTAAACGCGAAATTTGAATCTTGGTGAGGCACTTTAGAAGAGAAGAGTTCTAGGTTGAGCAACACAAAAACATAGTATATGGTACTTAATAGAAATGTGAGAAGGATGGATGACATCATCATTAAATTTGGTAACCAAGATATTTCTCGTTGTGAGTGCTTTAATTATATGGAATTTATAGTTTAAAAAGATGGAGGTGTAGATAAAGATGTGATATAGAGAATCCAAGTAGGTGGTTGAAGTGGGGAGCCGCATCTGGGATCTTTTGTGATCGTAAAGTACTATTAAAACTTAAAGACAAGTTTTACCGTAGTACAATTAGACCAACGATGCTCTAGAGTTCTGAGTGTTGTGTAGTGAATTGTGTACAAGCAAAAAATGGGAGTTGCGGAGATGAGTATGCTTGTGTGGATACATGAGACTAGATAAAATTAGGAATGAGTGTATCAGGGATAAGATGGAACTTGTGCAAAGGAGATCATTATATACACTTGTTAGACGTTGAGAGAGTTTCCACTAGACATGTTAAACCGGGGAGGGATAGACCAACAAGACTTGGAATGACACTATAAGGAAAGACATGATGTACTTAGGCATTAGTGAGATTATGACTAAAGATAGGGCGCAATGGCGACAAAGGATCCATATAGCCTACCCCACTATGGTGGGATAAGGGGTTGAGTGTTGTTGTACATATCGGGTATTATTGCATGATGAACCATACATTTGTATTGCATCATTGTTAGGATACTTGTTACTGCTAATTATTTATTTTGTATCTTCCAGCACTGTCATTTAGAATTAAGTTAAATATCTGTTTCAATAGGCTTGTCCTGTGTTAATCTCTGCATTGTAAGATTTTGGTAATTACATGATGGACATTCGAAGAGCTTTTAGCTACATTGTCAATAGTCTATTTTGATTGGAATACATGTATTTTGATTGGAGTAGAACGCATTTGGAATGAGAATAATAGTAGAAAAAGTAAGATGGATAATTATTCCATTGCAAAACATGGAGGATTTTTCACACGGAACAACCGGATGTTTCAAGATGTTATGAATTGCAGCAATCCCACATTTGTGCACTCCGAGAATAGATCCTATTTGTCATTCCTAGGCCCTAGCTTATCTTAATGTTGTTTATGATGCCCTTTAATAACTGTTTGCCACTTGTTTGTGAAGTAGAAACTAATGTCAACATAGATGAACCCCTTAATTTTCTCCATGATGAAGTGTTTATCAGCTTCAACTTCCATCATGGCTGACAAACAAGGTTAGTCGCACTATTGATTGCAACTATAATGCAAAACATCATTCGATTAGACCATTAGTGTTCAGTTTCACAAATGTAAAACCTATGGAATCAAATCAGCCCTTAATAGTTCTGAATCTAAAAAAATTCAAGTGTTTTGAAAAAATTATTTATTCTGATACTTAAAAAAAATTAATAGTATGAATAAAAATAACTATAAAACTTGTTTATCCTATTTATATGTTTTATCTTAAGGTTTATATTTTCTTTGGATGAGGTTATTCTTTGTGTCATAATTTTAGGTTATTATGAGTCTGAAATATGGCCAATGAGTTCTACTCAATTACCATGCCCACTTAATTGAAACATTAAACTCAGATGCCCGTTCAGAATGACAGAATGTGCTTCAAAGAGAACAAAAACATGCAAATGATGAAGAACCATAATACTGAGTTTTCTGTGTATACTCACAGATAATTCATGCTGTATTGCTGTCTAAGATAATTACCATCCATTTGTGTATGTTTTGTTCTTGCATGTATTTGTAAAATTATGAACAACTTTTTAATAATTTTTTACTATTAATTACCCAAACCTTCTCTAAGAGTTGGCATAATTATGAGTTGCACCCCTCATAATTATGAGTTGCACCCCTCTATATTTTAAATTTTCTGTGAAGGAAATTTTCAGAGGGTATTTTTGTGTGTGCATGTTATGAAAGGTAAACTTATACTGGAGGTATTTGTTGTTTCAAAAGATAGGGAGGTGCAACCTGTAAGTTTGCAAACATACAGGGGAGGTCCCGGTGAATGGACCTATATAAGCATTCTCTGCTATACTTAATTTAGAGGATTGTCTCCAACTTTGCATAAAAATAGGAACCTCCCCACCATTTTTTAAAATTATCAAAATTAGTAAAAAACTGAAATACTTTCTAGGGTTTTATTTTATTTACAGTATAAACTGTAGTGGATCCTCATGATGGGGTCTTGGTTATTTTTGAAAGATAAAGTGGGAATTCCTTGTAATTATGCCAAGTTGGAGGGGTGGTAAAGATGAAACTGGTTTCCTATTGCAGGTCAAGTTTCATGCATGATTTGGCTGCTGCACACTGACCTTCACGAGGCCAGGTCCGCTGCAGTTCTTGAATATGTTTCTTCCATAGTAGCTAGTCTTGAGCCAATGGTTCAAACAACTGAAGGGAAAAGGGGTTCAGAGAACTTGTTCTGTCTCGGAAGAAATTCGCAAAAAGGAAGGTTCCATGTTCGTTTAAAGCGCCGTAATGGACGAGTAAAACTATTTGTAGGCTATCAATCCATCTCCTCGAGGTTCCTTTAACCTTTCATTCAGGATAAAAGCCAAAGTATTGAGCGAATAATTTTCAATTTGATGAGGATTTTTCAGAATGAAGAATTTCATATGGATCAAGATGGAATCTCATTTACAGCTCCGTCATCAGAAAACGTGGTTGTTAGCCAAACACGACTGCCAAAGGTATGTTCTATAGATCACATTGCGTGATTCTTTAAAACTTTGTCCTGAGGATGAAATGCTTTATTCTTAGGTTTTTTAAAATCAAACTTCTAATGCATCCCTTTTTTCCACAGCTACAATTTAATCTCCTGCTATCAGAAAAGGAAAGAGATGATAGGGCAAGGGTTGTCCTTCCATTTGAACACCAAGGTATGACATTAAATCCATGGCTCAAAATTGAGCATCGCTTACTGGTGACAAATAATATGTGAAACGTATATGAACCATGTATCAAAAACATATTAAAATATTTGCACTTAATCCGGAATCAATATACAAAATCATGTGGAATAGCTACGCCTAACTTCCGAAGTTTAGTTCCCTTATGAAGTCCCTTTGGAAAGGAGAAATCCAAAAACGCGAATATTCAAAAAATACTTGATAATTTCTAGTCAGTCTTATATAGAGAGTGGGAACCCTCTTTTAATATTACAATAAAGACCTTTAAAGGGAAAATAAATAAAATAGTTAAAATAAGACCACATAAGAATTGTCACTACCGCGTGTGCATATCAAGAGCTCCTGCTGCGTTTGTGTTTAAAAGAAAGATTTTTGAGATTTTTGGAGGTGGGTTCCTTAGAGTTTGATGACTCTAAAATGTTTTAGATACAATATATAATTTTGTTGCAAGTATTCATGTTTCTTAGTTCCTACATTTTTCATTGCAATTTGTGACCAAAAATTCCTCGAGTGGCGGTTCTCGTGGAGGGGAGAGCCAGCATAAAAAATTCTTGGAGCAAAGATTATGTAAATCCCATTTGCCATTTGGAGTGGAGGCCAACTAAGAAAAAATAGGGGGTGGGGGATCAAATCCTTCGCATTAGGAATAGAGCTTACGAAAGTTACGGGGTTGAGATTCCACGGTGAACATAGTCTAAATTGCATCTCGGTCGCAATATTTATGCTGGAGAGTGGTTCTGCTACAAACACGCCTTGCAAATGTGCTTGGATGATCGGCCTCACTTGGCGGAAGTTCACTTGTAACACGACTTCCTTTTATTGATGATGCCATTATTCATAATTAATTATGTATTGTCTTTAATGTGTTTTTTTCTTGTAGCGGGTTTCCATCTATATAATGAGCCATAGCATTAGTGTAAATTATCTTTTGGATTATTAGTATTTTGTCTTTCTTTTAAGTGGAGCTCTTTGGAGGATCCAGTATCCGAGAGTTGGTAAGAGTTTGTCTCCCAACTATATCATGTTTGTTCTGTTGTTAATAAATTTCTCTTTAAGTCTCTCTATCACAATCGCCCTATTTTTTCTCCTTGTGCTTATAGAAGGCTCTTGTTCATAACAATTGATCTGACTTAATGCCCTTTACCCGCCTGAAACCAACAATCTCACGCCACCATTTACCTCCCTGGTAATGAATCTCTCTCTGATAGATTCCTCCTCATGAGATGGCCGTTATTCAAGCTACAATCTGTCAAGTCTGTGAGGCTCTCCACCGCTGCGATGTGCTCTTGGCCTTAAAGAGTTACTCGAGTTTGCGGAACACTCAGGAGTTCGCCCATCTGCTCCAATCTTGGTGCACATGCAACCCCATCCTTTTCCAGACTCACCAATGACAATGTTTAACGTGTCGAACTGCAGTTATCATGGGCCCGAGGAACTAAAATAATTTCCGATCTACAAATTTTCCATCGTCTAGGACCACCTTTCTATGGATCGCCACCCACATCCCTGGACTTCACCTTACGTATCCCCACCCCCATCGAGCCCTTTTGCATTCGCGCGTTCTGCCCTCTCTCTGTCCGCCGTTCATGTTGTTCCTCGTCAACCCTCCCCCAAGCATGACAACCCCTTTCCATCTCCTTTGGCGCTCGACGGACCTTCACCTTTCTATGCAAAGCTATTGCAAGACCCTCCTTTTCTGACAACAGAACTTGCGGTCTACTCATCAGCACCCACCCACCCTTCCCACCATCACTTCTTACGTATCTAGCCCTTGAGCCTCCCCCATCACTTCAAATCACATGCAGAAGGCACACCACAGATTCCATGTCCGCTCCCACACCTAGCATCAATGCAAAACACACATTCTTACCTCTGGATTTACTCCAAGCTCTATACGCATGTCTATCCCTACCACCCACACTGTCGCAGGTACCCTTCTATATCGTTGACCTCCCTCCACCTCAGAAGTTCCCCTCTTCCTTTTTTATATATCACACTCAATCCCTCCTTTCCATGGGCCCCATAGAAGATATCTCCATACACATCAATTCCCTTGAACCTTTCCTCCCATTCACTACGAATTCCTCGCAGGCACTTAGACAAACCCTCTTTTTCACCTTTAGATCTTAATGGATCCCATCAATTCCTACTTCCCATAAATGATTCCACATTTAGGCCGCATGTATCCTTTTTAATTTCATATAACTACTTTTTGCCACCAACACTGTCTCCGTATTCATATTGCACCACTTCACATTTTTTAGCGATATTATTGTTGCAGCCAAAATAACAAAAGACCCATACAAATTTGATTTGTCCTTATTTCTTTCATCACAAGTATTGCTGAAGCCTTGGGCCGATTCACACACTTGCATCGCTACGGAGGCTTTCAACTATGCTCCACCTCGCTCGATCTTAGAGACAAGGTTTATTTTTAGGACTGGTGTGTTGTGAAGAATATGCCTTACGAACAAGAACACACACTCGTATATGACTCTTTAGGAGAGAGTTCACTCATAGACATGACTTTTTTTATGATTGATATCTCACATTCATAATTAATTATGTAGTTTGTATTTTGTATGTTTGTTCTTGTAGCGGATCACCATCTATATATGGAGCTCTAGCATGACAATGAAGATATGTTATGGATCATTAGTCTTTTAGCTTTCTTTTGAGAGTGGAACTCTTTGAAGGACGACGCTTCTGGGAATTGACATGACCTTGTTGTTATTGTCTCACTCGACCGGTTATCCGATTTATTTGTTTCTTTTTATGTCAGTGTCTACGCTTGTCGCGTTTAATTATCGGCCCGAGTCAATTTATTATATTAGTTTCTATTGTGTTTTAGTATTGTATATAAGTCCAACTGCTTAGACTTCTTACACTTATGTCATTTTTGTAAATATATTTAAGTGACTCCTCTTTCTCTCTCTAGTTCTCTTCTTTCTTCTCTAGTTCTTTTCTATTCGTGCTCATTGTATCATTAGTATTGAGTAATGCTACCCCTTCTTCTTCCTCCTCGCATTCTCTATGGGTTGAGCTCGGCTCCATCGTATCTCTGCCTCCACCACCACCTCTGACGAGAGCTTGATACGTTACGAAAGAAGTCCATAACAACTTGGTATCAGAGTCCTTCGATCTTCCTACTCTCTTCCATATTCAGTAGACTCAACCCTTGAACATCCGCTTAAACAAGTCTCGCATTTCAATCCTCTTCCAATTACAACAGATGCTCACACGATCCATTCAGCAACCACAAGAAGTGATTCCTAGTTTTGCAAGGGGAACCATCATCGACGCTTCCATCTTGTCATTTCCAGGCAATCACGACACCCCTTCCTCTTCCCTATGCTTCTCCACGCTCGATGAACCGGGATTTATACTCCCCATCTTCTGTAACCACTCTATAGTTCCGAGCTAAGCTTCAACGCCCTTCCAAGGTACAAGTTTTCTCGATCAGGGCTGGACGATGTTGTGCGTAGCCCTAGCTATCTAGTCAAACTCCCTTTATCGATCCTATGCAACCTTGCTACCTCACATATCTCTTGCAAGCCTCACTGACTTCCTCTGCAATCCCATCAACACCCTTCCCTTCCTCGACCCACTAAACAACACCAGTGCATTGTTTCACGAGGCTAGCGGCGACAGTAGTAAGTTCTCCGTGAATTCTTACTCTACTTAATTGATTAATTAATTAATTATTCGTTTGATTAGTTATCTAATTACTTAATTATGTTGTCATGGTGATGAGCTCCGAAGAGCAGATTGCTATTCGTTCAATGTTGCAATGGTTCTTGGAGATGTCGACATCACACCAAGTCATGATTTTGTGATTCATTTCCAACATCAAAATACTTTATTTCGAGGGGGGGGGGGGGTCGATCCCACCGAAGCAACCATTTATCCTACCAGAGCAGCAGAGCCCAAAGAAGCTCTGCCAATCTTCGCAGTCCTCTCACCCCATCCTCGCCTCCGGTCCAGTCACCTATTCTACGGTCCTGTCTAGAGCAATTCCTTCAAGTGATGCTCCTCTGCAGGCGGCCTTGGATCACCACAACTCACATCCAACAAGGTCTTGCATTGCCCTCGACCATCCACCTGGCACACTTACTCCCATTCCAGATATTATGTCCGACAGTATCCCCTCTGCAAGCGCCTCTGCCACGCCAGATCCTTGTAGTTCTTGGTCCTCAAGAACCCTGCCATTGCCATCTGGATTCGTTGATTTTGCCTTTATGCACGCAACAATTCTCCCGAAACCTCCCAAACATCCTTGTAGTGCACGATGAAGGCTTGTCGCTCAATGTAGCCTCTGCTATAAGAGAGAAATTAAGGATCCAGATGATCTAACTGTCTGTGCTGTGCCGCGTTCGAGCTTGAGGACAAACTCGATTTGAAGGCCGAGTGAGATGTTGTTGTCCACACGATCAGTTATCCAGTTTTATTTATGTTTCATTTTTATGTTAGTGTCAATGCATGTCATGTTTAACTATCAAGTGCCAGTGAGTTTATTATATTAGTTTATATTAAGCATTTTGGTATTTTATATAAGTCTAACTGTTCACACTTATTACACTTATGTTATTTTTGTAATTCTATTTAAGGGACCCCTTGGGTCATGAATAGCTAGGAATGAATTATGAAAGTTCTCTGCTTCTCTCTCATTTTTTTACTCTTCATCCCCATTTTAGGGTTAGGTTGAGCAAGACTCCACCCTCTTCCTCCTCGCATTCTCCGTGGGTTGAGCTCGACTTCCTTCTATTTCTGTCGCCACCCCCACCTCCGAAGAGATCCCGACAACATTACGGAAGAATCCCATAACAGTTGTCTCTCGATTATATCGGGTTTGTTCTACCATTAATGCATTTCTCATGGTGCTTTTAAGATTGTAATGACCGGGCCTAATCAAAGTAGTCTGTAAACCTGCAGTAAACCTTGATTTGGGCAGTGTTTTTTTTTGAAAAATCTTTATGACAAGATCTTTGAATTTTTAAGGTGCATCCCTTTGTGAATAATAAGTCTCCAATGAAAAGTTAAATCGCTAGGTTCTAGAAGATGCTTTCTGATGTAGGGGTAGGCTAGTGGTGCTCGGAAGCTAGGACCCTACGTGCACATGGGAGGGGAGATGCGAATGCAATGCTACATGCAATGAACAGTCAGATAGCAACAACTAGTAATTTAAGCAATGAAACTTAGCAACGCCACGCAATTAACCGAAATAAAGAAACAATTAAACAACTTTGGCAATTAGACAACGGCTTCCTCCGCACGGAGGGCCTGAGCAAGCGGCGACGACTAATTCCACAATAATTATTAGCGTATAAAAAAACAACAACTACCAAACTAGAATCACAGCACAAATATAGATAAACGACCAAGTGCCAATGTCAAGTACGAACATAATACCATGAAATACTCACGATGCAGTGGGCTGATCCGAGGCGATGGAGGATTTGACGAACCGGATGCAAAACGAGCAATCGGAAGTGGAATCGGAGGCGACGCGGCGATGGTGGTGGCTGCCCTCGGTGAAGAGTGGCGGTAACGGACGGTAAAACGACGGATCCGGCCACAAATGAGTAGATCCGGGCCGGGGGAAAATAGATCCGATGATTTGGAGCGGATCCGAACAAAAATGGAAGGTTTGAGTGGAGGGGATAACGGATCGGAGTGTCGGTGGATAGATCCGCTAATTTTAGGACGGATTCGGGCTACGAGAGTGAGAATATGGAAGTGGAGGGTAGATCGGGGGAAGGTAGTGCTAGATCAATTAGATCTAGAATTTTCGGAGTGTTGGGGGGGGGGGGTGGATCCACGAGGGGAAGGAAAGGAGGGGGCGGGTAGGACTAAAGAGGCCCTAGAGGAGATCGGATTTGGGAAAGGAGGGGCTGAGGGGGTGCTGGACCTGCAGCCAAGTCGGCGGACAGGGAAAGTTGGAAATCCCGACTTTTCACTGTAGCAGGGGGGCGGAAAAGGCCTCCAAGGACTGTAGCAGCAGTCGGCTGCTATACGGGTTTCTGGATGGGTTCGGAGGCTGAAACAAGCTTTCGAGAGGTGGAAAATGAAGGTGGGGAAGGGAGATACCTTGGGGGGAAGCTTGGCGGCCTAGGAGTCGTCACCTAGCGTTCCACGACGTCGGCACCGGGGAGGGATCGCGTGAATCCGGGATTATTTCTCTCCAAATTCTGCAATACCTCAAATCAGCCCCCTAGCATCCTATTTATAAGAGAACATGACTTAGGGCAACCCCAATCAACAGCTATGATTGGCCGGTGGGTTAGCCCATAGAATACACCAAAATAAACTCAAAAAATATAAAGTAATATAGCGTTTTGACTTGCGGCGACGTCCCGGACGCAACCGCGGAGTCCGATCGGCGATCCGATCAAGTCTTCCTGCGCGAGTACATGTATGTGGGCCCCGCCTTGCGGCGAGGTCCACCAAGTGCATCCGATGACTCCCCATCAACTCCCCCCGACTGAAAGGCCTTCATCTCCGATGAATGGAGATGATCGTACTGAAGTCGAAGTCCGGGGGCGAGCCGATCTAACTTTGCCAGTAGTATCCAAGTATCATTTGTGTCAGGTCGGCCCCGCCAATGTACCAGGTAGCGGCAACGCGGTCCGGCCGAGGTGGGAACAAACTGGTGAGATCTGATCTCTGTGACGCTCTCATCTCTCGCCTCTCGGAAGGTGGGTCCCGATGCGATCGGTGGTGCCTGCGGGGGAACCAAAGGGGACGAAGTCCCAGGTGGGTGGGTGGCAATAGTGGATGAGCTAGGATGGCTAGCAGGTGGTGGGGGTGGCTGAGCATCTCCCTCGCTCGGGTCCACATACTCATGAGGCTCATAGTATGGCGTCAGATCCTCAACATTTAACACGGGGTGAATTCCCATACTGGCCGGGATGTCAAGCCGGTAGGCGTTGGTCCCAATACGACTAATAATGGAATATGGACCTATTCGCCTCGCGCTTAACTTCTTGGCAGGCCCCGAAGGGAGCCTCTCGGGGCGGACTCGCACCATTACCTTCTCGCCTACATTAAATATCTGCTCTCGCATTTGCTTATCTGCATGAGATTTATAATTATCATTGCTTATTATTATTTGTCGGCGGACCGACTCATGCAAATCATGCAAATGTCGTGCAATGACTCAGCAGACTCACTAGGGCGGGACTCTAGAGGGCTCGGGACAAGGTCTATAAGTTTCCTATGGGCGTATCCTGAAACTACGTGAAATGGACTCAACCCGGTGGACCTATTGACTGAGCTATTGTAGGCAAACTCGGCGATCGACAAATCTAAGTCCCAACTATACCTACATGCTCACCAGCTAGACACCGCAACAGATTCCCTAAGCTCCTATTCACTACCTCAGTCTGACCGTCCCGTCTGTGGGTGAATGCCGAGGAAAACCTAAGGATAGTACCAGTCTTGTGCCACAGGATTTTCCAAAAGTAGCTCATGAACCTCACATCGCGGTCAGACACGATCGACTTGGGCAGACCATGCAACCGAAAGACTTCCCTCATGAATATAGATGCAACGTGGGTCGCATCAGCCGTCTTGCGGCAAGCAATGAAGTGTGCCATCTTCGAAAAACCGATCAACCACCACGAAGATGGATCGTGTTTCCGTAAGGTGCGGGGGAGTCCGAGAACAAAATCCATGCTGATGTCCTCCCAAGGGCGGTGTGACACGGGTAGGGACGTGTAAAGGCCGGTGTTCTGCTTATTTCCCTTGACCGTCTGACATATACGACAGTGGCGCACAACCCGAGATACGTCCTTCTTGAGGCTAGGCCAGTAGAGAACGGTCCTCAACAGGGCTTATGGACTTATCTCGCCCGAAGTGACCCGCGGCTCCGCCGCATGCAGTTTCCCAAATCAGGTAATCTCGGTAAACGTCTGAGGAACGCATAGGCGGGAAGCCCGGTACAGATATCCCTCGTAAATCTGGTATCCCTCAACAGGGTCGGGTGGGTCTCGGGATAGGGCGGTATAAATCTCACCAAAGTCAGGGCACGTAGGGTAATCGAGCATCAGTCGCTCACGTCCCTGCACACTCGCTGTCATCGTCTGCAATAGGGACACGGCGCTCAACGCATCGACCCGCTTGTTCTCAACACTCCCGCGCGGTGTTTGAGAACGTAATGAAAATCCTGCAGATACTCACCCACTTCGCATGCCGGTGGCCCACTTGCGCTGCGAATCGGGTAACGGAGGGCCTGGTGGTCGGAATACAACACGAACTCCCGGGGGAAGGAGATAGTGTCGCCAGTAGCGCAGAGACTGGACAATAGCATAAAATTCTCGATCGTAGTTCGAGTACTTTTTGCTTTGCGTCATTCAGCTTCTCACTAAAGTAGGAAACTGGGTGTCCCTCTTGACTCAATACGCCACCTATACCGATACCTGGACGCGTCGCAGGCGACCTCAAGGACGCGACTGAAATCGGTAACCTCAGGACGGGAGCTGTCGTCAATCTCTCCTTAATCTCCTCGAAGGCTCTGGTGGCTGCGGGGGTCCACTGAAACTCTCTCCCTTCTTGAGATAGCTCGTGAAGGGGGCCATGATCGTGCTGAACCCCTGGACAAACCTCCTATAGAAGGTGGCAAGCCCGTGAAAGCTACGAGCCTCGTGGATATTCCTAGGTACAGGTCAATCTCGATAGATTGACCTTCTCAGGGTCCACGGAGACTCCAGTGGAGGAAATAATAAAGCCTAGGAAGTGGACGGACTAGGATAGAAATGCGCACTTCTTCAGGTTCACATACAGCTTCTCTTGACGGAGGGTGCCGAAGAGAAGTCTCAAATGATCGAGGTGAGCGGCCTGAGTCTGGCTGTAGACTAATATGTCATCAAAGTACACCACCAGGAACTTGCCCATGTAGGGCCGCAACACCTGCGTCATAACTCGCATGAATGTGCTCGGGGCATTGGATAGCCCGAATGGCATGACTAGCCACTCATACAAACCATCCTTGGTCTTAAATGCGGTCTTCCACTCGTCTCCCTCACGAACTCGTATCTGATGGTACCCGCTGCGGAGGTCGATCTTGGATTAGATCTGGGCACCGGACATAGTATCCAGTAAGTCATCGAGTCGTGGGATGGGGAAGCGATACTTGACCGTGATCTTATTGATGGCGCGACTGTCGATGCACATACGCCAACTACCGTCCTTCTTAGGGGTAAGAAGGGCGGGGACCGCACAAGGACTCATGCTCTCGCGAATGAACTGCTTCCGAAGAAGCTCGTCAACTTGCCGTTTGAGCTCAGCGTGCTCATCCGGGTGCATACGGTAGTGGGGCAGGTTCGGGAGGGAAGCTCCCGGGACTAAATCAATGGCATTCTGAATGTCCCGAGGGGGAGGCAGCTCATCGGGGAGCTCGTCCGGCATAATGTCCGCAAACTCGCCTAACAGGGGACGCACCGTGAGTGGGAAATCGACTGGGGCGTCCTCAGTAACCTGGGTAGCGGCGACTACATAAATAACGTCGGACTCCGCACTATCTCGCAGAAACTCACCTCGCCTCAGAATATGCAGTGGTCGCGAGGCGCTCGTGCTCGGAGATGACTCTACCACACCCTTGGGTCGATCTCGGGGCTGGGTGGGTGTCAACGTGATCTTCCGCCCCTTATCATAAAGACACACGTGTTCGAGCGGTCGAAGCACGTGACATCACGATCAAAAAGCCAGGGGCGGCCAAACAACACGTGAGCGACGTCCATGGGAATAACATCGCACCAGACCTTGTCCTGAAAGGACGCAATGGTGATCGGGACTAAGCAACGCTGGGTGACTTGAATCGCCGTCTTGTCAACCCAGACGACACGGTACGGATGGGGGTGAGGCTCTGCCTTCACCTGCATACGGTCAAGCGCCTTCTGGGCTACAATATTCACGCAACTCCCACCATCAATGGCTAGCTTGCAGGACCGCCTGCACTAGGGAAGTACGTGTAAAAGATGGTCGTGCGTCGCCAGTCCTCGTCCACACGTGGGGTGTGTAGGAGGCGCCGAATCACTCCCACCTCTAATGATCGCTCGACATCACTCTCCCAACCTTCCTCGACTGCAGCCCTAACCTCCTCTGGGGCCTCCTCTTCACCCTCTAAACCATGTTCCTCCTCTTCCTCAAGTAACAGGTTCCGCGTGGGGCACTGCGCCGCCACGTGGCCCCTGCCAGAGCATCTAAAACATACAATGCCCCCAGATCGCTGACCATCAGTGGCTACGGCTTTACCCTTCGCATCTGCGGGGATGCGCGAGGGTGCGGCCGTGGTGGTCTGGGGCGGAGCGGGTTTCCTAAAGGTCGAGGAATCAGTCCGAGAGGTGAACTGCCTCGTACTAGACGAACGAAGGTACTACTGCTCATACTCGAGGGAGAGCTGGAATATCTGATCAACAGTCTCCAAGCGCTGGGGAATCAACTCTCTCCGAATATCGGAACGAAGGCCCGCCTTGAAACGGGCGGCAGTGGCAATAGGTTCCTCTGAAATATCACTCCTGACGACCAGCTCATCGAAGCGAGCCATGTACTCGGCGACAGTAAGTGTCCCCGGTCGTAAGTTCTGTAGCTGCTCAAATAGCTGATCTCGATATGACGCGGGGAGGTACTTCTCCTTCAGTCTCTCCTTCATCTTTTCCCATCTGACGATGGGGTAGTAACCATCCCGCTCTAGAGCTCTCTCGACACTAATCCAGAACACCTTAGCTTGCCCAATCAACTTCATCTTTGCAAAGCGGACACAACGCTCGTCACTCATGTCGTACCACTCGAAGTAGTGGTCCATGTCCAAGAGCCAATCGCTGAAGGCTTTCGGATCTAGGCGACCATCGAACGAAGGGGCATCGAGTCGGATGCGACGAGTGATGTCATGATAGTGGCCCCCTCTCCTAGGATCGGGGTAGTCCTCGGGGTAGTCATCATGAGCGTAGTCGTATCGAGCGGGTGGGGAACCACGCTCTCTCCGACCCGGGGATAATAATCATCCTGGTGATGGTCGCGGCGACCGTGTGGGGGCACACGATCTCTGGGGTCCGGCTGAGGCTGACGTGGCATACGGTACTCATCACGCTGGGGTGGCAGCCTATCCCTCGCCGGGACTTGCCTATAATCTCTCGCAAAATCAGGATGTCGCCTTACTGGCGGAATCGGGGCTCGATGAGGACTATCACGATGGTGACGGTCTGCGGGAGGTGGGCCATCCCTCGGGCGTTGCCCTCGACGTGGAGGAGCGTCAGGGTCGTCCTCAAGAGAATCGTCACGCTGTGTCGGAGTGTCCTGACATCCTCTAAGTGGCCTAAACGAAGGTTCACCTCGGCAAGATCAGGACGCACATCGTCGAACTGGGCTCCTATGGTGTCAAGGCGACCTAGGACAAGGCGTTGGAACTCAGCGAAAGCGGCGTCTGAATTCGAACTCGTCGCTCGGTCCTCAGTGTTCTGTGGTTCTACCATGCTTACTCTAAAAGTCCTACCACTAGGAGCATGCAAGTGGCCTAACCTATGCTTTGATACCAAATGATGTAGGGGTAGGCTAGTGGTGCTCGGAAGCTAGGACCCTACGTGCACATGAGAGGGGAGATGCGAATGCAATGCTACATGCAATGAACAGTCGGATAGCAACGACTAGTAATTTAAGCAATGAAACTTAGCAACGCCACGCAATTAACCGAAATAAGAAACAATTAAACAACTTTGGCAATTAGGCAACGACTTCCTCCGCACGGAGGGCCTGAGCAAGCGGCGGCGACTAATTCCACAATAATTATTAGCGTATAAAAAAACAACAACTACCAAACTAGAATCACAACACAAATATAGATAAACGACCAAGTGCCAATGTCAAGTACGAACATAATACCATGAAATATTCACGATGCAGTGGGCTGATCCGAGGCGTTGGAGGATTTGACGAACCAGATGCAAAACGAGCGATCGGAAGTGGAATCGGAGGCGACGCGGCGATGGTGGTGGCTGCCCTCAGTGAAGAGTGGCGGTAACGGGACGGTAAAACGGCGGATCCGGCCACAAATGAGTAGATCCGGCCGGGGGAAAATAGATCCGATGATTTGGAGCGGATCCGAACAAAAATGGAAGGTTTGGGTGGAGGGGATAACGGATCGGAGTGTCGGTGGATAGATCCGCTAATTTTAGGACGGATCCGGGCTACGGGAGTGAGAATATGGAAGTGGAGGGTAGATCGGGGGAAGGTAGTGCTAGATCAATTAGATCTAGAATTTTCGGACTGTTGGGGGGGGGGGGTGGATCCACGAGGGGAAGGAAAGGAGGGGGCGGGTAGGGCTAAAGAGGCCCTAGAGGAGATCGAATTTGGGAAAGGAGGGGCTGAGGGGGTGCTGGACTGCTGGACCAGCGCGGACAGGGAAGTCGGAAATCCCGACTTTTTCACTGTAGCAGGGGGGGCGGAAAAGACCTCCAAGGACTGTAGCAGCAGTCGGCTGCTATACTGGTTTCTGGATGGTTCCGGAGGCTGAAACAAGCTTGCGAGAGGTGGAAAATGAAGGTGGGGAAGGGAGATACCTTGGGGGAAGCTTGGCGGCCTAGGAGTCGTCACCTAGGGTTCCACGGCGTCGGCACCGGGGGGATCGCGTGAATCCGAGATTATTTCTCTCCAAATTCTGCAATACCTCAATCAGCCCCTAGCATCCTATTTATAAGAGAACATGACTTAGGGCAACTCCAATCAACGGCTATGATTGGCCGGTGGGTTACCCATAGAATACACCAAATAAACTCAAATATAAAGTAATATAGCGTTTTGACTCGCGGCGACGTCCCCGGACGCAACACGGAGTCCGATCGGCGATCCGATCAAGTCTTCCTGCGCGAGTACATGTATGTGGGCCCCGCCTTGCGGCGAGCTCCACCAAGTGCATCCGATGGCTCCCCATCACTTTCAAGGTTGCCCTATAGTGTTTCTTCTACCATATTCATGGTGCTATTAAGATTCCGTTTGGGAGAGCTGTGGGGTAGCTCCGATGTGTTGATCTTAAAAATGAAATTTTTGGCCATTCCTACCATACTAGAGCTCCAAAATAGAGATTACTCAAATAGTTCCTTTTTTGCGGTGAAGTGAATCAAAAACACCGTTGCGACAAAATTGAAGTACGAAATAGAGTCCAAGTCTTTTGCTTTAAGTTTCTTTTCTCTATAATAGATGAATTAGAATAACACAGTTGAAGCGTGATGATCATACGTTTCAGCGTTGCAGATGTCAGATATCAGAGACACGTCGGTTTGTGTTTTCATGTTGGTTTTTTTATATATCGGGGGATATATTGAGAATATTTTATATATTGTGTTTTAA
Source organism: Platanthera guangdongensis (assembly GCA_039583875.1). Classification (NCBI taxonomy): domain Eukaryota; kingdom Viridiplantae; phylum Streptophyta; class Magnoliopsida; order Asparagales; family Orchidaceae; genus Platanthera; species Platanthera guangdongensis. The sequence continues at coordinate 100,915,622 of CM077149.1, forward strand.
TATTTAATTAATTATATATATAATTAAATGTTATTTTTTTAATACATGGCACAATACTAACTATTTTACAATCTATTGAACTTCTAAATATTAAAAACTATATGAAATATTTAACATACAACACTTTAATGATAAAAAATTGTAAAACTAGTAATTTTATGAAACTTGCAACTATATATTGTTTGTTAACCCAAATCCTATGATGACGGAGGAGGGCATCCTAAGGAGGCGAACATCCCGAGCGGCTTTCTCAGAGTCCACCAACCTCTCGGGCGAACACTCCGGAGATCTCGCGGAAACCCCTGAGCATGGCGGCGTTCAGAGCATCAAACGACTTCTCAGAGGTACAATACTGAAGCTTCTCCAAGGAGTGCGCGCAGATGCTCCGGTAGTCCGCGCGGACTATCCCTCTTCAGGGCCAGCTTAGGAGGGCCCGCGCGGTTTCATGCGGTCTCTTCTTTAGTCTCCGCCGTCCAGAGTTTTTATGTAGCTCGAGGGATTGCGCATTTAATGTTATGATTTATAAGACATTAAATGCCCGTCAGTTCGTGAACCGTTCACGTAGCTTATCCTATAGTATAAAAGGGGGGCCATGGGTGTTTGGAGGGGACACGCGGACTTAGACCAGAACTTGCCTTGTTGTAGGCACAGACACTAAGTTCCTGTCTCTCTTTGTTTCATCTGTTGTACGCGCGCATACCCCCCGGATAGCCGCACCGCACATTGTAACTTTTCTGAAGTTAATAAAGAGAGGCCCGTCGCAAGAGAGACATTCACCGCGGCGGGTCCAATCTGGTGTTTTTCGCTGCCAGCGACTCCTCCTTTCTCCTCCCCTCACCCCTCCCCATCTGTCTGCCTCACCCATCAAGGGTAAACTAATCGGTTGGTTGCAGTTTGAGTTTTCTTTGACCAATCCCCCCAAAGAAGAGATTTGCGTGTGGAGTACTAGATGACAAATTTTGCTCCAACAATTCAAACATGCGACCTTCAGATCTCGCTTGTTGACGAACTCATCCCCATGGCAGGCGGACAGACCCCGGATCGTGACCAGTCAGTCGCGCTGGATTCGACCGACTGTTCGGTCTGGTTAATGAATTGTTGACCAACGCGGAGGGCAAGTTGCCGAACACCAAGGAGAGCCTGCAACACCTGCGATCCGCCCCAGAACTAGGTGGACGCTGAGCGTGTCCGCCGCCGACTCTTTCAAGAGGCCACCCGACCCGGAAGGATGCTGGATTTTGATGACCAAACACCCGTTGAGGGGGTAGAGGTGTTCTCTCTGTTTGCCCCAGGGATTGCCAGGGAGACTGCTCTCAATGGCTTCTGGGAGCCCCGTCTTCCCCGTTTCACAGGGAAGGAAGACCCGTCCTCTCACCTGCAAGCCTTCGACGTTATCGTATCTCTGCAACCTCTCTCTGAGGCCCTACGCTGCAAACTCCTCTCTACCACCTTCGACGGAAAGGCGAGGGAATGGTTTCACAATCTTCTTCCCGGATCAGTAACCTCCTTCAGGGAGTTAAGGGTGGACTTCCTACAGAGGTTTGCTACTTCAAAACGGCGCAGAGCGGATGTCGATGCGCTTTTCCAAATCCAGCAGTGACGAACGAAACAATAAGACAATATGTGGACCGTTTTCAAAGTCTGATTATGGAAGTCCCGGACGTGGACTCCCAGGTATATAGTGTAGTGTTCACCAACGGATTCCGACCAGGGCTGTTTAAATTCGTGATTAGTGAAAGGAAGCCTAGGACCTATGCAGAACTCATAGTATGAGCCAACCAATTCATCGAAGGAGAGTACAACAATGAATACTTCGTTGTCGGTCTTTCAGAATTGGGAGGAAAGCGTTCGCATGGTTCTTCCAGCCGCCCCACAGAGTCACCACAGAAAAACAATTTCATCCACCAAGAGTATCACCCCCCCCCCCCCCCCATCGAAGGGGGCGTGAGTCCCGACATTAAGGTAGCGTTTGGTTCGGCTTATCGCCTGCGGTGCGGTGCAAACTCAACACATTTTTTATCATAAGTTGTGTTTGGTTCGGCTGAATTTAAGAACTGGGTTTTTGGATTTCCGCTCTTTCTTATCTACCCCCATCCGCTGCATTATTTCGCGTTCAGCCGCAATTGCGGTCATCCGCTTCACCGCAAGCCTTTCCTCTCTAATTAGTTTCGCCGGTCTTTCTTCGCTTTTCCTTCTCAGCCCGCTGGAACCCTAATTGGAGCATCAGTGAGGTAAGCCTCTAAGGGTCAGTTCGGTTCACCAGTTTGGGGCACGTGGAAATGGTTTGCGATTCCTCCTCGTCTTCCTCTTCATCTCCTTTCTCTCCAGCTTCCTTATTTCTGCAGAGATTCCGCCGCATCTCTTCATCTTCCTTATTATCTCCTTCGATTGTAGGGCTTCCAAAATATCCAGATCCAGACTGGACGCCTCTGTTGTCGTCCGTCGCCATCCACCGTCACCAACTTCCTCATCGCTGGTAATATTCCGAAGCAGCACTATTTTCAATTTTATTGACTCTTTTAAGTATATAATGGTTCATAGGAGTATAGGAATTCTATTGTTTTTTAGTTTAAAATTTTATCAATTTTAATTTTCTCTCTTCTCATGATGGATTACAGACTCTTTTCCACTAAGCTTAACCTAGAGTTTTTTTATAGGATCAATGTGTTCAAGTCTCTTCACGTTTAATTGTATGATACTTCCTAAGGATTAGCAATTCTTAGAACTTGAATGTCGTTCTAAATACATTTTTTTTTCAAGGTTGTTATAGGAATCTGAATAAAAAAAGGTTACGAATCACAAATATTTGCCTGTAAATACTCAATCACTTAGATGCAACTGCTTCTTTTCGATCCACAAAACAGCTCATGATGCAACAAAAATGTTCATGAAAACATGTTTTGCAGTTTAATGTTGAATTTCTAATAAATTGAAAGCAGATCTTTTGGGAAATACTCGAGATTGCTTGGATTTTGAAATCAAACTTGCTTGTATGTGTGTGTTTGTGTATGTGTGTGTGTGAGTTATATGTTTGTGTGTATATGTGTGTGTGATTGTGTGTGTATGAGTTGTATGCGTGTGTTACGTTATGTAGAAGATGTTAATAATTGAAAAATATATGTTATGATTATAAAAAATTTTATTTGGAAAAAATGTATGAATGAAATTTTATTTTGTGTTGTATTTGAAAATTTTTTTTATTCAAAACTCCGTTTTATATCCAAACAACCTTTTGAAAACTTCATTTTGTAAACTCTGTTTCACCCAAACAGTTTTTTAACAAAACTCTGTTTTCCAGAATCAACATTTTTTCTATCAGCAACAGTTCATCAGCAGCTTTCCATCAGCAACAGCCCAACCAAACAGAACCTAAGGGACCCAAACCTTTTGATAAATGAGGACCGGGCATTTTCAGCCGCACCAAGGAGGTAATGGGAAGCTGCCACAGTTGTTGGATGCCTCCCCAGAACAGTGAGGAATGAAGTGCAGGAGTATATGGACATTGGGGTCCCGATGGAAATGATGATGCTAGGAGAGAAATTACCACATGCTCAGAAATGAGCATACCAGAAAATGCGTGTAAATCAAAGAATCGCAGAGTCCTCCGTCCAACATATGCAATGAGTACCTGCAGGGGTGTGCTCCGAAAAAAACAAAAACTAAAAGAAAAAAAAAGAAATTCAACTAAACTAGATTTGGAAAAATAAAATTGCAAGAAAAATAAGATAACTATATGAGTTATTGTCTTCCCTGCACGACTTATTCAAATTTTATCAGTTCTAGCTTATAGGTTTATGAAAAGAAAAGTGGACAGGTAACTGACCTAATATCCGTTTCGGTAACGAGTACCGATACAGAGATAAAACAGTTATCCTTCTACCTAAATAATCATACCTGCTCCTCACATGCAGAGACAAAATAATGTAAGAAAAGGAGGAATACTCACTCATCTCACTAAAAATATTGTTGCCCCGCATGGTATCGTCTTCAGGGAGGAAGCTGGAGGAGAGGGCCAATGGTGGAGCTTCCTCAACGGAGGAGGGATCAACCTCCTCGCACAAGAGGATGCTCGCATTGTTGACATGAGCAAAATGCTCCAAGTCTTGGAGTACCTGTGAAAGCTCAACCTGCACATGCTCAGAGAAGGAAGGGTGATCAGAAATAAATCAGAACATAAATAATCAAAATAATCAAAAATCGGGGGAGTGGTCCCGGTCTCACTCCTAATAGGTTGAGGTAGAGAAAAATTGTTGGCGCCATCGACAATGCAACAAGGTTCGGCAGGATCTAAAGTGGCCTCACCCATGATTTGGGCTTCCTCCACTGGTGCTGAGGAAGAATCGTCATCACCTAGAAGGTTGTCCTCATCCATAGGGACATGCACAACATCTAGATCACATGCCTCAACTTGCGGTGTGTTGTCAACGAATGTAGCATAATGCACAAAAGGGGGAGGAACATTGCTCGGATAAAAGTTAAGCACTGGTTCCTTGCAAAGAATCGAATCCATGCAAGGGGATATATGCACAGGGGAGAGGCTTAGCCATGTCAGAGTCTGGATCAACCACACATTTGGTGGTTGTGTCCACATCATTCCCTTCAAAATATGAAGGTGACGCTGACACATACCCAGATGTTGAAGGTGTGTCGGTAGAGGTAGGAGTCGGGATGATCCGGATATCTGACTCATCATTCTCGTCCAATTGGCGAAGATATTCAGCACAACCCTTCAGGGCGTGATCTGTGCTATGACAAAACAAGCACTGTTTTGTATTTTTCCCCAGTCCTTGTAGGGCTGGAGAGGAATACAAAAACGGTACACGCGGCGAAGAGTAGTGGCCATAAAACTTAGGTACACGGCGTAAAGAAATGAGGGAGACCGATTCTCCATGCACCGAGCCACGAGAATTATGCCCACTATCTCCCGTAGGGCATCTATCACTAGCGTGGGAGGTAATTCCACACCAACGTCAACGGATATTAAATGCAGCTCACATTGTGTGAAATTAGTCAGATTCAACAAATAAAAACTTTCGTGCAAAACACTAAATCCAACGAAAAGTTCACTACAACTACGTATATTCAACACAAATAAAAAACAAGGAAAATAGAAATTAAACAAAACGAATGCAATTTACAGAGGAAATGATTTCTATCTCATGACTGCATCTCCAGAAACTCACACGACTGCGTTCCCTGACAACCTCACCAAAAACTTGATGCGCTGACGACAAGTGTATTGGTCGCACAAGTAATATAAATGGGTGAATTTTCTCAAGTATTGATCTCGCGTGGAACACAGTAATGTGGAGTTACTTTTGATGAGGACTTGAGATTGAAGTCCTCAAGGTTGGGGTTATGAAGGAATTTTTGATTTGTGGAAGCAAAACAAAACAAAACTAAATCAACTACTCCTATACATGCCGCTATGCACTGCTTCTCTTGGCGGGATGGAAACTACGCAGACCGCTATGCACTGCCTCATCAGGCGGATGGACGAGAAAGCAAGCGGAATGAGCGTCGCCCACACCTCGTTGCAAAGTGCACAATTAGGAATTGCTAGTGTTGCAATCCTAACATGGCGGAAAGGAAAATGGAGGTGCAACCTCAAACACACACAATAACACACAATAAATTCAAAGACATTAATTTAACATTAAAGACCAAAGTTCATGTGTGCACATCATCAATACATGAAAGAAAAACTATCTAAACACAACCATCAAAATAAAAGGAGGAAGCAAAGGAATCGACAAAATGCAAAGCCTTGTTGAAGATTCACCATAAGAATCGTCATGTTGTCAATCCGCGTCCTAGCCCAGTCCGCAACTACGTCCGGGGTAGAGGAGAGCTGTCACCTTCTCCCAATGGCCCATCTTCTTCGTCTCACGACCCGATCTCTTCAGGTGCAAACTTTCCTTGCTTGATGCCGAGTGTAGGGCTAGAATCGCCTTCCTTGAAGCTCTTGGATGATGGAGGCGGCCTAGGGCCAAAGCCCTAACACATGGAGGGGGGAAGAAGAGAGAGGATCTCTTCCTGCGGTGAAAACGACGAACTGGTTTGGGATCCCGAAATGACCTAAATTCCGACCTAAATAGAAAAACTGTCTGAAAATAGCCGCACACGGTCGATTGCACGGTCATGCGATCGAACCGTGCAATATTAACGAGGAATCAAAGAAGCAAGCCAAGGGTTTGCCCGTGTGATTTTCCTTCACGCACGGTTGCATTAACCGTGCGTGAACAAAAACACATGGGTAGAGACAGAGTTGAAATTTCAGGCCAACAATGAGCCCGTGTTATTTTCCTCTTGCACGGTTGAAATCAACCGTGCGTGAAGAAAACACACGACCCAGAAAAAACACCAAAAGTTTGGACAAGCAGGTACCCCCTGCGATTTTGTTCTCGCACGGTTGAAATCAACCGTGTGCGACCAAAACACACAGGTAGCGGCAGAACCCTCATTTCAGCACAAAAGTCACGCACGAGCAAAACACTCGTGCGCAAAGGAAAAACACACGACCGTGCGATTCCCCAGAATTCTCAAATTGCGTTGGGCACATCACCAACGTGTCCAAAACAACAATAAGACCAAAAGAACACCTAGGGAGCACCATGTGCTTACCCCCAACAACAACGGAGCGCAATTGTGCATCACAACTGACAAAAAACGCACTTCGTCTAAAAACGTGGAATAAGTGGAATATAAGCAATAACAGGAAGAATGTGAAGTGCACGAGTTCGAAAACAAGCTCAGTTGAGTCCGAAAAACATTGGACTCATCACGACCCGACACGCCCCCTACAATAATCACATCTACGGACACCCGTAGAGGAGGCGACGTCCTCATCATCATCTCTTCCCCAGCAGCATTGTGAACCACAAGATCTCTCACCGGTTCAATTGTCACTCGGAGGTTTTCCTTGGGTGCGGACATCTTCAAGGGATAACTCTCAGCGGTCATTCGCCTTATGGCAGGGCGAGCCCTCTTGATTACTGCCTTCCGCAAGCACTCTGGTGGGTCCGTTCTAGTTGGCGGATCCCCGACGAGAGGACGCAATGAAGGTGCTTTGGCCAGCTCACTGGCCCTCATCATCAGCTTTTCCAAGGCGTCCTGATTCATTCCGGCCATCTCCCCTAGAAAGAGTTCGCAGGGAGTTAGATTTGCGAAGGAGAAAGTGAAGAAGAGGTGGGCCAGCATACCCTATTTATAGGTCTGCGCTACAAGCCTTCGGTCGCAGTCTTTGTGGTTATCAGTCTAATTTTCTGGAGCGCGCATGGCCTGCTGAAAAAGTTCGGGGATTATGTTAACCCAAATCCTACGACGACGGAGGAGAGCATCCAAAGAAATCGAACATCCCTAGCGGCTTTCTCAGAGTCCTCCAACGTCTCGGGAGGCCACTACGGAGGTCTCACGGACATCCCTAAGAGCATGGCGGCGTTCAGAGCACGAAGCGACTTCTCAGAGGTACAATACTGAAGCTCCACTATGGAGTGCGCACGGATGCTCTGGTCAAGTCCGCGCGAATGCTTCGGTCAAGTTCGCGCGGACGATCCCTCTTCACGGCCAGTTCAAGCGGCCCCACGTGGTTTTACGCGGTCTCTTCTTTAGTCCCAGTCGTCTGACTCGTCATGTACCTTGGGCGGTTGCTTTTTTAATATCGTAATTTATAAGACATTAAATGCCCGTCGGTTCGTGAACCGTCTACACAACCTACCCCCTAGTATAAAAGGGGGACAAGGGGTTCTTGGAGGGGACACACAAACTTTGCCCAGAATCTTCCCCGTTGTAGGTGCGGACACTAAGTTCCTGTCTCTCTTTGTTTCATCCGCTGCACGCGCGCATACCCCCCGAGTAGCCGCACCACACATTGTAACTTTTCTCAAGATAATAACGAGAGCCCTATCGCAAGTGAGGCATTCGCCGCGGAGGGCTGCCAGCGGCTCCTCCTTTCTCCTCCCCTCATCCCTCTCCGTATGTCCGCCGCGCCCATCAAGGGTAAAGTAATCGGATGGTTGTGGTCTGAGTTTTCTCTGACCAATCTTCACAAAGAAGTGATTTGCGTGTGGAGGAGTAGGTGACAATTTTTGCACCAACATTGTTTCTTTGACATCAATATTTTTAAAATTAAATTTCGAACATATCTTATTCTTCAATTTTCATCGCTTACAGACTCATTTATACTTGGCAGAGTAGATAAAATATGGTCATCATCTGATGAACCCTCTAGATCAGCCTCGTCCACCTCAGATATTTTTCGTTTTCCCTTCCTTTCATAATTAATTGCCACTTATTTTCTTGTAGTTAGTCTGCGTCAACTGTATCTCCAATTTGCGCCCATGCCAACCCCTCTCCTGGAAAGACTTCATCATCACCATTATCATTTTCATCCTCCTCATGATCAACATTCACCATCCACTCTTGTACCTTTCGAGAATCTAAACTCTTGGCTGCCAATGGATCTCAAGATGTGTTTGAATATTTTGACTTAAACCAAACATTGAACTTTACAAAAACAAGATCGTTCAATCTTTTGTTGTCGAATTTTTTCCTCTTCTTAGGATGTATCATCTATTAAACATACAATCATATAATAAGATATTTATGTTTTGTTAAGTAAAATTTGTGGAAATTGTTATTTCTTCAATAGTGGAGACCCCTTATATATAGGGGGGAATACAACATATAACACATAATTTCATTTTAATACTCTCCCTCAAGTTGGACATGTTATATTTCTCATACCCAACTTGTGGATGCAAACACAAAAAGCATTCACCCAAGACTCTTGGTAAGAATATCAACTAGTTGTCCCTCTGAGGCAACAATGTGAAAAGGAGTTGTACTAGGTAAAGAGATATGATGAACAGTAGTACAATGATGTTTGACAACAATACATACATCACAACCAAAGTTTTAAAAACATGTATAAAAGAATAGGAAATTATCGCTGCATGGTCGCAACAGAGGGATGACCAAGTCGACGGTGACATGTAAGCAAGGTGGGGGTCTGCGAATAGTGGAGAACTTGCGGATAGGTAGCCCCACCAGTGGAGTCAAACACATACAGGTCGTTCTGCATGCTAACAGAGTCAAACACATACAGAAGTGTTCGAATGACTAACAAAAAGTACACCATGAGAAAAATTTCGAACATGAAGCACATAAGATAAAGTGAGAGAAACAAGGGATGAAACCTTTCCCAGCAATGGAGGTGAGAGAGAGAGAGTCATCAGCAATGCCCATTTTATTTCTGCCTGAAAGGGGGTCTAGGGACCAAAACCTGAATCTGAACCAGTCATGTGATTAGTGGCGTCAGAATCGTTAATCCATTGAGTAGTAGTAGCAAAGTGGGCACCCGGAGTACCTGTTTGGGCAAGGACAGAAGTTGGCAGAGAGGCAGTAGTAGGCTTATTAGCAAGGTCATGCATCAAGCGACGAAAAGCATGCATCTCTTCAGCATAGAAGGAGGATGACTGAGGGGGACAACCCTCTGGAATCTCAGTCAGATGTGCAGAGTGATGGGGTCCCCCTGGAGGTCTACCATGACCGCAACCACCACGTGAAGACAGGCCACCCCTGGGAGGAGGAAAGCCATGTAGGATAAAGCATGTATCCCGAGTATGACGAGACTTGCCACAGTAATCAAAAGTGAGGTGATCCTTATCTATTGGTTTAGGTTTGAAATCACGAGAGACATGACCTCCAAACTTTTGTTGATGAGCCACTAAAGTGGATTCTTCCGGAAGGGTGGTGGTGTTCCAGGACTGTCTGCGGTCAAACTCCTGTTTGACAATGTTGTAAACTTCAGTAAGCGAGGTAATAGGAACCCGTCCCAAGATCTGGACAGTAATTCGATCAAAATCTCTGTATAGCCCATGCAGAAACTCAGACTCGATTTTGATCCTCGTGGCTCCCCAACAAGAGAGCATCCACATTGCAAACCACAACAAGGGAGTCAAAATGATCGTACTCCTGATATAACTGGGTAAACTCAAGGTAGTAGGCAGAAGGAGTGCGATTGCCCTGTCAAAGAAGAAAAATCTTGCGGCGAAGTTGGTAGATCTGAGCCGCATTTCCCTTGCGAGAATAGGTAGACTCAACACGCTTTCATATTTCCGCAGCAGTATCCAGGAAAAGATAATTCCGAGCAATAGATTCTTGCATGGAATTAGCGATCCATGACATGACAAAGGAGTTTTTTTGACTCCCATTGAGGCCAAGTAGTAGAGGTCGTGGTAGGAGCGGCGGTGGTGCCACTGATATAGCCAAAGAGACGCCGACACTTTAATGATAGAGTAATTGAGTGGGACCAAGACAAGTAGTTGGTGTCATCAAGTCGGATTGTTGTGATTTGAGAGTTAGTGATGATTTTGACCAGCCCGGGTAGATCCAGTGGCGGTCACGGAGCTACCAGAATCAACACCGTCCAACATAAGAACAAATGTCTGCCCAACTCCGCCGATATGATGGTGAGAACAAGAGAAGAATACCCTTCAAAAAATGCAAGGGAGATCGAGCATCATTGTAGAGTTAGGAGACGTCCTCCTCTTGAACAAAGGAAGCAGGAGAACTGAGATCGGGAAGCATCCAACCGTTGGAATCGCGAGAAAATTGAGGTGGAGGATTAGAGAGCCAAAATGAAACTTTTTCCAAAGTTTTGAGTCAATCAGATCACCGGAAGGTCGCCGAAAAAACATTCTGTGCGCCCAGCGCTGATCGGTTGACGGGTTTGTCGCACGTTGATCGACACTGTAGAGAGGGGAAAAGCGGCGAGGAAGAGAGTGAGAGAGAGTGGTTGGCTAGAGGATAGAGGCGAGCAAGAGAGAGGTGGCGTGAGAAGAGCGGTGGGAGACGCGGGCGAGAAACGATGGCGAGCAGGAGACCGAGAGACTAGGGCTCTGATACCATGTTAAGCGGAAATGTGAAAATTGCTATTTCTTCAATAGTGGAGCCCCCTTATATATAGGGGGGGGGGGTGAATACAACATATAATACATATAATTTCATTCTAACATGTTTAACTAAATAACTAAATTAATGCATACCATCTCAAAGACTCTAGTTCCTATCACAGCCAGAGTATGAAGTCGCCATACTCAAAGTCTTCATGATCATAGTTTTAAGATGTGGTGTATAAACACCATTAAGCCTCCACCAATATACTGTGAAAAATAAAATGACAAGACATTTTAATTATACATAATACATCATCAAAAATAAGAGTTAATAAAAAATATATTAAAATATACCTGGATATAAGTTGAAATTTTTTAGCTCTCTTTATCATGTCTTTATCAAATAACCCTTATTAGTATTGGTAAGTATCAAGTTCAGCACTGATGTGATCCTGTGTAGAAAGATTTTTTTGATATATGCTTGAGCGACACTCAACAAAATCACTCATAAATCTTCCGTCAGCCTAATCTCCACTCGACGAGAATAATAAAATATGGGTTTAAGTAATAACCTCTAAGTTGCAGAGGGCTGTTCATCTTCTTCCCTCATCTGCTATCAATCAACTTCCATATAGGAAGATATTTGTTCTCTTGGTGATCAAGAATGACAACAACCTCTTCCCTAGTTTTTTTTATATCCCCATATAACCACCTCATGGAAGGTGTATCTCCGTCGGCTCTTCTCAAAACCTTCACAAACTGTGTGAATATACCAACAGCCAGCTTGACATTCTCCTAAAATCTAGTACTCTTCACTATCACTGCAGCATATCATATGCAAACTAAATAAATAAGAAAATACTATAAAGCGTCAATTTTAAACATGTATCCTAAATGAAATGAATAAATATGCAATAATTTTACCTGCTTTCTCCCGACACTACTGGCTAATTTTGTTGCGGTCACTTTGTAAATGTAAATAGGCTCCTTAATTGATTTTTCTTCTCTAAGACATTTTCTAAAGATATAAACGATGTAACGAATCTTGTCTCACCTGGTCAAATAAGCTTATAAGAGTGCAATTCCTTGGTCGACTTACTAAACATGTCGAGAGAGATGGTATGATCATAGATAAAGACAGAGAGTTTGCGGCCTAAGAAGATAACACACTTTATTGACTTCAGTTTTCTATATTTTGTAACAGTAGATTAATTGTGTGAGCTGCACAACTAGTCCAACAATGTTTGGGTCTTTTCAAAGTCATATGCTTTGCTGCAGCCATATTATTGGACACACTATCCGTCATAATCTGCAAAATATTGACCTCTTTTGAGCTCTCAGGGCTATCAATCGCCTCATCCAAGAAGTCAAGATAATTTTCCATCATGTGTGGATGAGATATTCTTCAAAAGCCAGAATGCCACTCCAAAACTATAATGTATCATGATGTTCATCGCACTTCTATCCTTCTGATCTGACCATGCATTGGTCATGATAGTGCAACCATTCAATTTGCAGCTCTCCATGAACGTGCCCAACATCTCCTTTGTTATCTCTACCTCCATTCGCAAAATTTTCTCTCCCAACTCATAACATGTAGGAAAGTTCATCTCAGGTATGCATAACCCAATGGCATGAGCCATCTGCTGGAAGGAGGAGTTGCATATAGCATTAAAAGAGATCCCGTTTTTATATGCTCATCTACCCATGTACAGGGCTTCATCATCCTTGACTTTCTTTTTGTGCTTGTCCTCTATCGTACTTTGTTGAGAATTCTTTCCCTTGCTAGACTCCGCAGCTGCATGAATAAATTGGACCATTGGAACCTATGCTTCTACGTATAGAAGACTCCTCTACTTTATCATAATGTACTCCAACTATCACCTCATGCAATCTTGCTTGCAACTTTGCACTCTTAGCTCACTTACTCTCTAAGTTTAAATTTAGGCCCGACTCAGCCTTCGCCTTAACGTCGGCGAGAACTTGAGGACATGAATTAGCATTACTCTTCCAACCAGCCAAATGATGCTTGAAACATGTAATTTCACCATTCCTTGTCTGCTTACAGTAGTTGGCGTCGTTTGCAATCAACTTCACCAAATGCTCAAAATGGATCTCTAATGGTTGGTACCATTGATACGGGCACCTCACTAGATCCAGTATAAGAAACCATTCTAGGGAATATGAAATGAAAAAAATAGTTATATAAAATAAAATAAATATTGTGTGTAATTACATAATGAGAAAAAATAACCGAAATTACTTGGAAAAAATCAACATCAGAAAAGTCTCATAACTTCATTATATCGTTAGATCATCAGTCATTCTTCAAATTATCCATGCAATATTTTATTTATTCAACAACATTTTACATTATCAGTAGTATACTAGTATACAAAGTTATGATTGCTCATTCAAAGTAGATAGCCCTAGTATTAAAAGGAACAAAGCATCCAACTATCATTCAAAGTATCGAACAAAGTATCCAAGTAGACTATTACCCAATTATCATTCAAAGTATCAGTACTCAGTAGTATACTAGTAACATTTTATTTATCAATTAATTTCTCAAAAGGAACAAAACATCCAAGTTTCCAACATTTTATTTATCAAAATGCACAAAACAGCAAGGAAGCTAGAAAATGAAGTTGAATATACTTGCATCATTGATTGCAAATTGAAGTTGAATATACTTGCATCATTGATTGCAAATTGAAGTTGGATAAATAACTACTAATAGACGTATTTTAAATCATTTGTTACCAACAAAACCATAAACGTGCTGAATAAAAATAGAAAACAACCGAATCAAAATAGCAAACACACAACCACCAAGCAAGGAGCAATGCAACTACCAATCCACGGTCAACTGGCTATAGCCATCAACAAGGTTGTGGCGCAGCAAGGTTGCAAAGCAACATATTTTAACAGCCACCATGCTACAACAAAGTACCAGGGCATCATGACAATAAGGTAGCAAAGCAACCACAACCAACAAGGCAACCAACAAAGCACAAGAAAACGAAAAATGTAGAACAAGAGAATGAGAGGGAGACGTAGGGAGAAGAATGCAGAGCGAGAGATTGAGAGGGAGAGGCAGGAAGAAGAATGCACCAATCGAGAGAGTGAGAGCACCAGTAGATAGAGTCAAGAGCCTGAGAGAGTGATAGCACCAACGAAGAAATCGAGAGCATCAGAGTGAACAACCATAGTAAGAGCTCCAGCTGAGGGAATCAAGAGCACCAGAGAGAATAACCAACAAGCAACAGGGAGAACAAGCTGTAAGGATAAGAATGAACCAGAGAGCAAGAGTGTCGAGAGCCTGAGAGAGAGAACAACTAGCGAGCGCGAGAGAATCGATGAAGAGCTAGGGCAGGAGAACAACTGAGAGCCGTTATAATGAAATGAACCGACAATAGGTTTTGGGATACGAGTTTAAAAAAATCGAATTATTTAATAAAAGGAAAAAAATCGTAACCGATAAAAAGCGATATGCAGCGTTTTATTGGGCCGATATATCGGTTGTATCCAATATATTGGTATGTTTTATTTTCAAAACGTTACGGTTAAAAAATGGTAACTTGTCATTTTAGGTCCTAAACATTTATGTCGGCTGACATGTCAGACATATCAGCCGATATCTACAACATAATGTACGTCTATAATGCGTTGTTTATCTTGTAATAGGTCGCATCCTTCTACTCTTTCGCAGGAGGGTATTCATAGGTATGACTTTGGCACCAAAGAAGTGTTTTGATCCAATGCTCTGTTTCCTTCCTAGTTAATCCTGATTCTACATCAAAAGTATATTGGCTGTTTCCCAATAATCAATCCATAGATCAATTTTATTCTCTATGAGTTCTAGTGTCGATAAGAAATATAGTTCTTGCAGTCCATATATTATGGTATGAATATACCATATTAATTTATTATGTATGAATGATGAGATTCCATTGATGCATAGTCATTTATAATCGACTTTTTGAATGCTCTCATTGACATGCATCCTACATTAATTGTACCTAAAAATTTGCCACAACAAAGGAAGTGTGGGAGGTTGGAGTTTTGGTGGACTTTACTTCGAATCTAAGTTACAAAGTGACGCAGGGGCAGGCTAGGGTGTTGGGACCTAAACGCACTACGGGTTTTGTGATGAGGCAAATCCTACACGGCACGAGCTTCACGAATTCCAAGCGATTATTAGAGTGAATTAAATGGATATTTTAAACCTATGCAGAATTCCACAAACGATTTAGAGCAAAGAGAAAAGCACGCGAGTATGATTACGACTCTGGAGCGTAAAGATTTAAATGAAAAGCGGGTGTGCCCTGCAGATTAGTACAAAATCAAGTAATCCAAATACCACTTAATCGATAAGCAAAGAAAATGGAAATCTAAGCAAAGCAAGCCATGTTTAAACTCAAAATCACATTACAACTTACAACCATATGAAGAACCAATCGAGCGGGGTGACACCGAATGCGGAGAGGAATGGATCCGGGTGTTTGGTGGCCAACGGCGGTGGACTATTGTGGCTGAGTGGAGGGAATAGGTGTTCCTCAAAGCTGCCAGTGGACTGGACGGGGGGTCGGCGGGAGTGGTGGAGGGTTAGAGGGGGGGTGTCGGGCCGAGAGAAGCTGGAAGTGGCCCCGGGGAGTTGCGGAAGGGTTGGTGGTGGTCGACGGGGTTGAAGGGGGGCTGGGAGAGGCTCGGCGAGGCGGAGGAGGGCTGGAGGTGGGCGTCGGGGTGGATGGATGGCTGATGGAGGGCCGCCGGTGCAGCGGGAGGGAGGGAGGTAGGTCGACGGGGCTAGGAGCAGGTCGGGGAGGCTTGCCGGGGGTTTGGAGTGGCCGGAGGAGGCCCGTCGGCGGTGAAGGAGGGCCGGCGGAGGCGTGGAAGGGGCGGGCGGCAGCGGAATCGGGAGGAATACCCAAGCGTCGCACCTGGGGTGTTGACGTCGCGCCAACGGACCGGCTGTAGATTCACTCAAGCAATCGGTGCCAAAACCCTTCTCATGGCTCCTATAAATAGAACATAAAAGCTAGGGCATCCGGAATCAATGACTCAGATTGTCCGATCTTCCGGGTGCCAAAATAACGTCAATACGTGTCCGAATAAAATAAAACGAAATACGAAAAATACTCTCGTCGAACTTCCGGACGCATCCGCGGGCTCGGATCGTCCGGAAGGGCCCTCAAGGTACGCGATCAGAACATCACGCCCGCTTTCGGCGGGAATAAACGTGCGTGGGCCATCGTCGTCGTTGATCTCCATCAACTCCCCCCGGCTTAGAAGCATTCATCTCCGAGGAATGGGGGCGATCATACTCCCGTCGGAGCTCGGGGGCGAGTCTCTCTAGCTCTCCTGGGGCGATCCAAGTGTCATCAAAACGGGGACAGCCCCTCCAGTGGACCAAGTATCTCAATGTGCTCAGGTCGGCAGTCGTCATGTAATCATGGGCTAAGATGCCCTCAATGGTCTGCAGGCCCGTAGCCGTCTCTGCAGGTGGTGGGTCACTCTCTAATGAACTCTCCGGTGTCACAGCCGGTGGTACAGCCAAGTCCCCAGGTTGGGACTGAGAGGGTAAAGGGGACAGCTGGGAGAGTGGTGGCTCAAGTGGTGGCTCCGTGGGAAGGGGTTCGAAAGGATCTTCATAAGTTTGCTCCTCGTAGTATGGAGTCAAGTCTTCCACATTGAATACTCTGCTGATCCCCATGTGCCTTGGGATATCAATCTCATAAGCATTTGACCCTATCTTTCGTACCACCGTATAAGGGCCCACCCGCCTGACATTTAGTTTCTTTGCGGTTCCGAAGGGGAATCGCTCCGCACGAAGACGAACCAAAACCTGCGTGCCAATCTCAAAGCTCCTCTCCCGCCTGTGTACATCCGCATAGGCTTTATAATTATCATTACTTGTTGCGATTTTCTTTCGGATGGATTCATGAAGCTCATACATATGCTGGATAAAGGACTCGACCGACTCACTAGGGCGGGACTCGAGTGGGAGGGGAATTAGGTCAACCGGCTTCCGGGGTTCGTAACCTAACAGGATGTGGAATGGGCTAAGGCCAGTAGTCCGATTCATTGAGCTGTTATACGCGAACTCTGCTAGGGGTAACACAGAATCCCAAGTACACACATGCTCACCGACAAGGCAACGTAGGAGGGAACCCAAGCTCCTATTGACCACCTCAGTTTGTCCATCCGTCTGTGGGTGGTAGACGGTGGAAAACTTCAGAGTGGTGCTAGTCTTCATCCATAGTGTCTTCCAGAAATAGCTCATGAACCGGACATTACGATCAGACACTATAGATGAAGGTAATCTGTGATATCTAAAGACTTCCTTAAAGAATAGGGCGGCAACCCAGGAGGCATCGGCCGTCTTGCGACATGGGATAAAGTGGGCCATCTTCGAGAAGCGATCCACGACAACATAAATGGAATCATGTTTCTTGGGCGTGCGGGGCAGCCCGAGAACAAAGTTCATGCTGATGTCAACCCAGGGTCTGTGAGGAATAGGTAAAGGAGAATACAGGCCACTGGGTTGGCGTGAACCCTTTGCCATCTGGCATGTCCTACAATGCCTCGTCACACGCGCTACGTCCCCCTTCAGTGAAGGCCAATAAAAACGATCCTCAACTAAGGCGATAGTCTTGTCTCGCCCAAAATGTCACGCGACACCTCCCGCATGCATCTCCCAGATCAGAAAGTCACGGAGAGAAGTGGAGGGAATGCAGAGTCGGGTGCCGAAGAACAGGTATCCCTCGGAAACCGTAAACCCCTCAATAGTGTCTGGTAGGTCCCGGGTGAGGGAACTATAGATATCCCCAAAATCCGAACACTCAGCATACTCTACAACGAGACACTCAAAACTAGTGACACGTGTGCTCATCGCCCGCAGGAGGTTAATCCGGCGACTCAAAGCATCAGCCGGCTTGTTTTCAACACCCGCGCGGTGTTTGATAACGTAGTGATAGCTCTGCAGAAACTCTACCCACTTAGCATGCCTGTGACTAAGCTTTGACTGGGACTCAAGGTATCGTAAGGCCTGATGGTCAGAGTACAGCACGAACTCCTTGTGCAGGAGATAATGCCGCCAATGACGCAAGCTCTGGACGATCACATAAAACTCACGGTCATACGTGGAATACCGCTGGCGGGCCTCGTTCAGCTTCTCGCTGAAATATGCAATCGGATGGCCCTCTTGGCTAAGTACTCCTCCGATCACTAGTCCTGAAGCATCACACGCAACCTCGAAGGCTAGGCTAAAATCTGGCAATCGAAGAACAGGAGCAGAAGCTAAACGATCCTTAACCTCCTCGAAGGCCTTAGTGGTGGCCGTGGTCCACACAAAGTCTCCCTTACGAAGGCAGTTCGTAAAGGGGGCCATAAGCGTGCTAAAACCTCGGACAAACCTCCTGTAGGAATTGACAAGTCCATGGAAACTCCTGGCCTCGTGGATGGTCGTGGGGACGGGCCACTCACGGATCGCTCTCACCATGTCGGGGTCCACGGAGATGCCCGACGCAGAAATAATATAGCCAAGAAAGTGGACCGACTCAGCCAGAAAATCACACTTCTTCATATTAATAAACAAATGCTCCTTCCTGAGGGTGTCGAACACCAATCGGACGTGGTGTAGATGGCCAGTACGCTCCTGGCTATAGATAAGAATGTCATCGAAGTACACAACTAGAAACTTGCCCATGTAGGGCCGCAAGATCTGGGTCATCACCCGCATGAACGTACTGGGGGCATTCGACAATCCGAAGGGCATCACCAACCACTCAAATAGGCCATCCTTCGTCTTGAAGGCCGTCTTCCATTCATCTCCCTTACGCACTCTAATCTGATGATACCCGCTCCGAAGGTCGATTTTCGTGAAAATACGAGCACCGGCCATAGCGTCAAGCAAGTCGTCGAGACGGGGAATCGGGAAACGGTACTTCACAGTGATCTTATTGATAGCTCTACTGTCAACACACATGCGCCAACTCTCATCCTTCTTCGGGGTGAGAAGGGCGGGGACCGCGCACGGACTCAAGCTCTCGCGTACAAAACCCTTCCTAAGTAAATCATCAACCTGCCGTTTCAGCTCGGCATGCTCGGTGGGGCTCATACGGTAGTGTGCGAGGTTAGGCAAAGATGCCCCCGACACAAGGTCGATCGCGTGCTGGATATCCCTCAGAGGGGGAAGCTCATCGGGAAGCTCCTCGTGCGTGATGTCCGTAAAGTCCCCCAATAGTCGCTGTAAATCAGGGTCAGTAGGAACGACGCCTCCACTAGGAGTGTCAGGGGCCAAGGTAGCCGCTACAATAAATACGATCCCCGAGTCTAGGCTCTCTCTCATGAAATTATGCATCCTTAGAAGGTGTAGGGGCCTGGAGGACCCGACACTGATGGGGGAATCGACCTTGCCCTTGGATGAGTCCTTGGGCTGGGTCGGGGTCAAGGTGATCTTCCGGCCCCGATCATAAAATACACATGTGTTCGATCGACCGAAACACGTCACGTCGCGATCAAACAGCCAGGGTCGACCTAAGAGGACATGGGCTACGTCCATCGGGATGACGTCACACCAGACCTTGTCCTCGAAGGACGCTAGTCGCAGGGGCATTAGACACCGCTGGGTGACCTGAATAGCAGACTTGTCCACCCATAGGACACGATAGGGCTGAGGGTGCGGCTCGGGGGTGATCTGCATCCGCTCCAGCGCCTTCTTGGCGACAATATTCACACAGCTCCCCCCATCGATAGCAAGCTTGCAGGGGCCACCTGCACTCTGGAAATAAGTATAGAAGATGGTGGTACGTCGCCAATCATCCTCCGAACGAGGGGTATGCAAAAGGCGGCGCATAACTCCTAGCTCTAGAGATCTCTCAGCGTCACTCTCTCAGTCTTCTTCAACAGTGGCTACTACATCGCCCTCAGTCTCTCTCACCGGGTTTACACTTTCGTCTTCCTACTCCTCAATCAACAAGTTCCGCATGGGACACTGTGCGGCATAATGACCTAGTCTAGAACATCTATAGCACTGAGGACCACTGGGCCTAGGAGGCCCTGTCATAACAGCCTTCCCCTTCACATCCTCAGGGATGTGGGGAGGAACGGGGGCCTGGAGGTGAGGAGGGGTGGTCCTCCTGAATGCGGGACCATCAGCCCTAGGGACCTGCTGGCGGGGCCCGGAGGTCCGGAGGTAGAGCTCGTACTCCAAGGCCAACTCATAAATCTGCTCGACTGTCTCTCGTCGGTGGGGAATCTGTTCCCTTCTAATCTCGGGCCGTAGGCCGTATCGAAACCGGGATGCTGCAGCACTGTTCTCCTCTCGAAGATCACTCCTCACCATCAAGTCATCAAACTTGGTCATATATTCAGCTACTGACATCGTGCCCTGTTGAAGCGCATAGACCTGATCTAACAATCGATCATGATATGACGCGGGGAGGTATTTCTCCTTCTAACGTCTTTTCATATCTTCCCACCTAATAATGGGCCGATAGCCATCCCGCTCTAAGGCTCGCTCTACACTAGTCCAGTAATTCATCGCAGATCCCACTAACTTCATACGCGCAAATCTCACTCTGCGCTCATCACTCATATCGTACCAGTCAAAATAGTGTTCCATCTCCCGAAGCCAGTCACTGAATGCTCCAGGATCTTGATGGCCGTCAAATGTCGGAACCTCGATACGAATACGGCGAATGATGTCATCCTCTCGTGGCGGTGTCCCTCCACGGTGTTCGGGGTAGCCGTCAAGGCGGTCACGGCGGGCATAGTCGTATCGGGGCTGCCCAGGGCGTCGTGGGGGATCATGATCATAACCAGGGGGATCTGGGTACCCTCGGGGGACGGCATGGTCACCCTGGCCTTCGTATGCGTTCTGGCGCGCACGAAGTTCATTGATTTGAACGCCCAATTGATCAAAACGGTCTAACATCACGCGCTGAAATTCGGCGGGGGACAATTCTGAATTGGAGTTGGAATTGCCGGCCCGCTCATCAGTGAGGTTCGGATCAGACACGTTTCGTCTAAATGGCCTACCACTACGTAACATGCGACGTGCGCGAACCTAGATTTGATACCAATCTGACGCAGGGGCAGGCTAGGGTGTTGGGACCTAAACGCACTACGGGTTTTGTGATGAGGCAAATCCTACACGGCACGAGCTTCACGAATTCCAAGCGATTATTAGAGTGAATTAAATGGATATTTTAAACCTGTGCAGAATTCCACAAACGATTTAGAGCAAAGAGAAAAGCACGCGAGTATGATTACGACTCGGGAGCGTAAAGATTTAAATGAAAAGCGGGTGTGCCCTGCAGATTAGTACAAAATCAAGTAATCCAAATACCACTTAATCGATAAGCAAAGAAAATGGAAATCTAAGCAAAGCAAGCCATGTTTAAACTCAAAATCACATTACAACTTACAATTATATGAAGAACCAATCGAGCGGGGTGACACCGAATGCGGAGAGGAATGGATCCGGGTGTTTGGTGGCCAACGACGGTGGACTATTGTGGCTGAGTGGAGGGAATATGTGTTCCTCAAAGCTGTCAGTGGACTGGACGGGGGGTCGGCGGGAGTGGTGGAGGGTTAGAGGGGGGTGTCGGGCCGAGAGAAGCTGGAAGTGGCCCCGGGGGGTTGCGGAAGGGTTGGTGGTGGTCGACGGGGTTGAAGGGGGGCTGGGAGAGGCTCGAGGAGGCGGAGGAGGGCTGGAGGTGGGCATCGGGGTGGATGGATGGCTGGTGGAGGGCCGCCGGTGCAGCGGGAGGGAGGGAGGTAGTTCGACGGGGCTAGGAGCGGGTCGGGGAGGCTTGCCGGGGGTTTGGAGTGGCCGGAGGAGGCCCGTCAACGGTGAAGGAGGGCCGGCGGAGGCGTGGAAGGGGCGGGCGGCAGCGGAATCGGGAGGAATACCCAAGCGTCGCACCTGGGGTGTTGGCGTCGCACCAACGGACCGGCTGTAGATTCACTCAAGCAATCGGTGCCAAAACCATTCTCATGGCTCCTATAAATAGAAGATAAAAGCTAGGGCATCCGGAATCAATGGCTCAGATTGTTCGATCTTCCGGGTGCCAAAATAACGTCAATACGTGTCCGAATAAAATAAAACGAAATACGAAAAGTACTCTCGTCGACCTTCCGGACGCATCCGCGGGCTCGGATCGTCCGGAAGGGCCCTCAAGGTACGGGATCAGAACATCACGCCCGCTTTCGGCGGGAATAAACGTGCGTGGGCCATCGTCGTCGTTGATCTCCATCACAAATCATTTCTTCCAAATTTAGAGTCTGTTTGGGAGAGCGGCTGCGGTTGTGAAAGGAATGGTGACAAATGGAGGTTTGTAAATGAAGCCGTGAGAAATTGGTTGTTGCAAATGTAGATTTGTTTGTATAGTCTATGTTTGCACAACTTTTCACAACAGAGATCTGTTTGGATAGTTTGTGTTTGCATAGCTGTTCGGAACAGAGATCGAGCTCACAAATCGTTGGTATTAGGGCTGGGAGATAGTCAGAGAAGCCGTTGTTGGATGTCGTCAGTGTCTTCGATCTACTAGATTTGATGGATGCTCGCAGAATCTGATGAATCACCTTCACATCCACTGCAGATCTAGCTCTGATGAATCACCTTCATAGAAGCCGAGCTCACAAATTTGCACCAATGAAGCTTAGAAATCCTCGAGCTCAGATGTCGAAGAAGCTCTGGATGTCGTCAAGCTCAGATGTCATTGAAGAAGAGACGCTGATTTCTGAGCTCTGATGTCGTCGAGATCCGAATGTCGAAGAAGTTGATGGATGTCGAGCTCAGAAATCGTCGAAGAAGCTCTCGATCTCTGATGTCGAGCTCGGGATGTCGCAGGAGAAGAGACGTCGAGGACTGTGAAGATCGGGAGCGACGCTGGAGTAAATCTCGTGCTGGATGTCGTCAAATGCAGCGGACTGGAGGCCTCAGAAAGGGTTTACGATCGGAGGGAGTTAAGGAATCAGGCTTTTACAGGAGGCTCGAAAGGAAGACTCAAACACGAACGAAAATAATATCTCTATTGCGTTTCGCCTAAACTGAACGGAGCTATGCCGCCTAAACAAACGGGCTCTTAGGAAGGGGAAAGGAAGAAAAAATTCTCCCTATTTATGTACTAGGTCACAATACCACACCTTGCAGTCTATAGAGCTTTCCTTAGCATCTTTTATGGTAAAACGGTAAAAAGGCAAATATTGGAGTGTCAGTAGCTTTTGGCAAAAATGCTTATTTGGGAGAGAACCGGGCGAGAGTAGTGGAATTTATTATTAAGATGTTGAGTAATAATAGTAAATTTCTTGGGAGAAGAGGTGGCAAAAGATCAACACTGAAATTTTGGGTTGGAGTTCCGTATTTGGCATGAAAGGCAGCTCAACAAAGAAATTTTGGGTCTGTGTTATAAAAACAAAAACAACACATTTGAGTGTGTTGTGGCCGTGCTACACATTTCTCCAAAGAAAAGGGCATCTTACACTGAAATTCAATTAAAGAAGTGAACCACACACCTCTTTAAACTCTCTAGAATGCTCCTTCGGTCAACCAAGAAGACCAGTTTGGTGATAGGTTAATATCATGTACTATTTGTTGGAACCAGGAAATCGGGTCACACACTGAGGTCCAGATCTCGGTCCGCAAAGGGCCAAGAGCTCTGTTCGCATGGTTTGGACCAAAAGGATGTGCTTAAATTACTAGCCTCCGAATTAGCAGGCATAGCTATGAAGTGAATAAGTGAGAGGGAGCGACTATTTTATTATTAGTCGAGGTAGTTGTTTTACATTGTGGAGGTCTCTTTGCATGCCCAGCCGAACACCTAAGGCCGTCGAGCTGGACACCTGAGGCCGCCGAGCTGAACACCTTGGTTCATCGAGTTGAACACCTGAGGCCACCTTGCTGAATACTTGAGGCCGCCGGGCTGAAAATCGAGTCCACCGAGCTGAACACCTGAGGACGCCGAACTGGACACCCGAGGTCGTTAAGCTGTCCCTCTGCCATTATTCGTGCACTTTAAATTTGCGTATATTTTAGCGAATTGATATTACAATACAACATATTTTAAGTTTTATTTACCACTATAATCACAACCCGGTTTAGAGTTCACGCAAGCCAGCCGCATCCTTCGTCTAGGGTTCTATCCTTCCATATCCTTATCCCAGCGACGACCACCCCCTTCGTCGACAACTTCATCCTGCTTCTCCTTTCAAGCCCAAACCTCCGTCTTTGCTCGGGATCAATTTCTCCTTGCTGTCGCTGACGATTTCTCCTTTTCCTCTATATATTGTCTCCAGCTTTATGTCGGCCATGGCATTCAGCTTCCCCTCGAACCCTAGATTCCTGTTTTGCAACAGAGGAGGGACGGAGGACGATCTTGGATAAAGATGAAAGAAACGCAGAAGATTGTTGTGTAGAACACCATTGGATGCATTGTACCCATATTTTTGAGAAAACAGATCTCTAGTTTTTTGAGAAATAGTGCTCTCGATTTTTTTTGAGAAAATAGAGCTCTGGATTTGGAACACCATTCGTGTTTTCTTCTCCTTCTTCCCTCTTCTTCCAACCATAAAGAAAGAGCA
Source organism: Platanthera guangdongensis (assembly GCA_039583875.1). Lineage (NCBI taxonomy): Eukaryota > Viridiplantae > Streptophyta > Magnoliopsida > Asparagales > Orchidaceae > Platanthera > Platanthera guangdongensis. The sequence goes on from CM077149.1 coordinate 100,940,110, forward strand.
CAAACAGAAGCTAAAAAGCTTTTCTTCATTTGTCCTACTTCGGTGTAGATTCTTGACGGTAACGGGTGGCCGAACGAGTTCGAGGGTTTTGAACTTTGGACTTCCATGGGCCCTTTCGCTGAGCGCATGTCTTCAAGAGTGTGTTAGCTTTTTCTCCCTCCCGTCATCTCCGTCTCATGTTCTTTTTTGCGTATCTTTCTCCTGCACGCAATGGGCTGCGAGCCTGCGATGGGAGAAACGTCAACGTGAAGTGGAAAAGGGGCAATAATTTGGGACTACAAATATAATTTATGGACCACGAAAATGGTCATTTGCGACTGCTAATATCAACCTTCATATTTTATGGCTGAAAATTGTAATAAAACATTAGTTTTTTTTTCTTCTTTTGAATAATTAGTAATTGTTTATTATAGGGGTAGTAATTGCGAATTTGTTAACAGTTATGCATCCATTTACTCCAGGTAGTGATGAACCCATACATATATACAATGGGCGGCGATCCTTCGCTGACAGCAACTTGACAGAGAGCAGCAACAAAGATTTTGATGCTTTGAGCATCAAAATGGAAGGTGAAAATGATGAGAGCAAGGGCGAGATACATTATTTCCGTGATTCGGATGATGAGCGGCCCGACTCCGACGAAGATCCTGATGATGATTTGGACATATAGAGCTTAAAATCATAAGATACAGAACATCACATCGAGGGTTTCAGTGTGGATGCATTCTCTGTCTTTGCCATAATACAATTGCTGCTGTGGGATTCCTTTTTTAGGATCCTTAATTAATATTATTGTTGATGCGCGAAAACGGCATTGCCTAGTAAATGAGTGTTCATATATCGCAAGCGAGATGAAGAAGAGGGTTGCGGGGATAGAGGAGAGGGTTGTTGTTGAGGGTGCTGAGAGTAGCATGGGAGGTTGATCAAGTACTGTCGAGCAGACAGCTACTTTGATGATTAGCCTTGCAGGTTGATGCCGAGAGAAAGAGGAGAGTTGAGAAGAAGAGAGGGGGCCGCTAGCAGCTGCAACAACAGACTTTGTCCGCCGCGGCTTAAATGTCACTCTTGCGACGAGCTTTCCTTTGATTAAGAATATGATTACAGCTGGAGATTGCACCTTTACACATAGCCAAAATAAAGGGTACAAGGGGGAAGCTGGCGGCTAAGGAGAAGAAAGTGCCAGAGGCCGCCTGGTTTGCTGATCAGGCAGCTCGCTGGACTAAGCCGGGTGGACTGCTTGATCAAGCTGAGAGGAGAATAGGAAGAGGTCGCACAGATTGAGATGCAGAGTCCGCAGGAACTGGTGACTTGACCTTGACGCCTCCACCGTATCTCCTGAATGAGAGGTATGGGGGCCTATTTACAGTCCCGAGGAGGTAACGGTCTTGGTAACGTCACCCCCGGTAGAGCGGTAAATTATGCGAGTAGAACGAGGAGTCCATCGAGTCCGCGCCAGGTCGAGCGGTTAGGGACTTGTTCACTTGGGTTGATCTGTTGCTGGCGGACTTGGACGAGTCCGCCTCTGCTGTACTGAGCGAGCTCGCGTTGGTCTGTGCGAGCTGAGGAAGAGTCCGCCCGCTAATGGGGAGAAGCGTGCACCGGCAAACTGGAGGGCTAGCTTGCGGATTGCAGAACGAGCCCGCCCAGCCCGCTGCGGAGAGGAGGCAGATCGCCGGCTGCCGAGCTGGGATAGTACTGGCTGACTGCACAACGAGTCCGCCTAACTCGCGGCGGACGGGTTGTGCAGGCCGCCTGCTGGTGGCGTCCTTTGCTTGGAGACGACGGTTGGTGACCTGGCGGACTGAATAGTCCAGGTCGCGCACTGCTGACTGTGGCTTGGAGGCACGTCGCCACTGCTGTTGGATGATGAGAGTTCACCTCTTCCTTACGGGTTGGAGTTGAGTCCGCACGGTATGGCACGGTCTAGTGTAGAGATGCCAAATTGCACTCTTCAGGCGGGCTGAGACCGAGTCCGCACATTGCTAGCATACTGGGAAGCTGGCCGCTGTCTGGATGTGCAGGCTGGAGAGCTGGAGGAACGAGTCCGACTCCCTTAGGCGGACTGAAGACTGAGTCCGCCACCTCCTGCCGAATAGGAGGCGCAGGTCGCCCCCTCTGGCTGAGCAAGTGACTAGCGAGCGGTCTGGGCGGATAGGAATTCGAGTCCGCCAAACAGTTGGGTTGTTCACGCTTGAGGAATTAACCATCACGCGGTTAGCTGATCTAACCACGCGGCCTGCAGGGGCGGACTGAGGAAGCAATCTGTAGCCCCTGCAGAACGAGCGGCTGCTGCGTAACCTGAGCGATCAGACCGGGGAGATCTCCCTAGCCGCGCAGCCTGAGCGGACAGAGAGGTCTGTCCGCCCACCATTGGAAAAAGGGGGCTGATAGGTCGCGGCCTTCAGGAGGAACCTGGAGCAGGCCACGATTTGCGAGCTGGCTATCTTGGGAGGGATCACCGATTTCTGTGGTTAACATAATCCCCGCACTTTTTAAGTCACGAAGCGAACTTTGAAAAAGTAGGAGACCCACAAAAATCGTGATCCATCCCTCAGAAAAACAAGAGGCAGGGAGAGACAGAACCTGATATCTCTCCTCAGAAAAAGTTTGCCAATGTTTATCTTTTTTCTGCAAAGGAAAAGTTAATGCAAGCGAAAAGAGGTACGTCTTGAGTGTACCTGAGTTGCTTTGCAAAATGAGGAAGATGTGAATATCTTCCAGTGAGCTTCTGCAAAACAAAGATGAGAGGAAAGCACAGAAGAATGATAGCTTGCAGGTACCTGAAGGAGGCTTGCAAGCACCTGTTCACTTCTGCAAAGAGACTAGTAAGTGACAAATATGAAATAAAACTAGGTTGCAAGTACTTGGAAGGAACTTGCAAATACTTGTTAATCTCTGCAAAAGGAGAGTTAGTGACAGATATGAAATAAAACAAGGTTGCAAGTATCTGTAAGGAACTTGCAAATACCTGTCAATCTCTGCAAAAGGAGAGTAAGTGGCAGATATGATAGAAAAGTAAGCAGCAAGTACCTGAAGGGAACTTGTTAATATCTGCTAATCTCTGCAAAAGAAGAGTAAGTAACAGTTATGATGGAAAAGCAAGTTGCAAGTACTTGATGGAAACTTGCTAATATCTGCTAATCTCTGCAAAAAAAGAGTAAGTAGCAGATATGATAGAAAAGTAAGTTGCAAGTACCAAAAGAGAACTTGCTAATATCTGCTAATCTCTGCAAAAAAAGAGTAAGTAGTAGATATGATAGAAAAGTAAGATGCAAGTACCTGAAGAGAACTTGCTAATATCTGCTAATCTCTGCAAAAGAAGAGTAAATAGCATATATGATATAAAAGTAAGCAGCAAGTACCTGAATGGAACTTGCTAATATCTGCTAATCTCTGCAAAAGAAGAGTAAGTAGCAGATATGATAAAAAAACAAGCTGCAAGTACCTGAAGGGAAGTTGCTAATATCTGCTAATCTCTGCAAAAGAAGAGTAAGTAACAGATATGATAGAAAAGTAAGCTGCAAGTACCTGATGGAAACTTGCTAATATCTGCTAATCTCTACAAAAAAAGAGTAAGAAGCAGATATGATGAAAAAGCTAAGTTGGAAGTACTTGGAAGGGAACTTGCACATGTTGATTGTTGATATGTTAAGATTCAATTGGATAGCAGAAGAGATACCCGACAAACTCTGCTATTAACCGAATAAAGATCAAACCACGATAATGATTGTCTCGTGTGATCAAGCATGATGCTTTATATATGAAATCCAGATCAGCTAGATGAAATCATCTTGATTAGACTTTAATAACATGGATTGTCAATAGAAAATAGAATCCTTGATTGAATAAGAGATGCCAAGAGTATGCATAATCAATCGTCAGCGGATAGAGCTTCATGAAAGCTGAATATATAAAGTGAGTTTAAGCAAGAAGATGCTGCAAATCCTTTTGATAGGTTGGATTTAACCTGCTAACCTGTAAGAAGGCAAAATGAAAAGAGGACTACACCCTGAAGATGACCTAAAAAGACTGGATACTGCCACAAGAGTGCACCCGTGGGCCTTATGCATCGCTTGCCTAAGAAAGATCATCTAGGGTATAGTTCTACCTAGAGCGGGCTGGCCGCGCATCCTTTAGAAGGGCACAAAAGAGAAACAAGCACTGAAAATCCTGAGAAGGATCGACAGATGCACTGCTCTCATGCCTCGGGTTACAAACATCGCTGATCAATTAGACTAGATGCGCCAAGTGACCTATTGCTTGTCTGCGGATTGATCAGCGGAGTTGTGGGACCCGCAAAGGCACAGATTGAGAGTACCATAGAGTATTCGTCCGTTACAATTGTGAGATGATCTAGCAGGCAAGACTACACTTGATCGCCATTTCTTGCCCGACAAAGATCATCGTAACTGTAACGTATCCCTCAACGGAGTGCAGTAGAGCTAACACATGAGACCTCCCTTGGTGCACACTCTGTGTTAGATACCGGCTAGGATCCGAAGTCCCGTTATCCTCCGCACGAGAGTTAAACAACCCCCACTACACATATGCGAACACTCCCCGCTATATGTGGTCGTTGTGGTCTTACGCCGGAGTCCAACTTCGAAGGGGCCCTAAGCAAGACTCGGCGATGTCTCGGTGGTTCAGTGATCTCTTTGGCAAAGAAAAAAAGTAGAGGAGGAAGCACTCTATAAGGGGAAATGTGTCGGTACGGGATCTCTGACGTAAACTTCATTGAAATAAAACGAAAGAACACTTTGAAGTGTTGTAAAGAGAATGTTTAAAGTAGAAACAAACAGTCATGATCGCAAGGAGCTTGCGATACCATCTTTGATTTAGAATAGTCTTCCAAGGGCGCCCTCGTCATCGACATCAATGACATCGTTGATGATGATGTGAGGACAACTGTCGATGTGACAAACTCCCTTTGAGCAGCAAGACACGCCTGCTACTTCCTTGCCTTTTGAGGTTGATGGATTAGAGTTATCTTCTTTTGGGAGTAGATCGCGCATCTTTCCCTGCCTTAGCATTTTTTTTGCACAAGTTGACGAAGCGCTCAATAGTTTTCAGTTAAATGCCCGCTTTCTTTGTGAAATTCACAGAACAGATATGAATCTTTTGATCTTTGATTTGTTGGCTGGTAAGGCTTTTTGAAATTAGCCATACCTTTCATGATTTGACTCACTTCTTGCATGACTTCATCTAGTTCGGAGTCTGGCAAGTCATAATCTTGCTGCTGATGAACCGAAGCTGTTTGCGGAGCTGGTGCTGACAATAGTAACAATTGATCTTGGGCACGATCCTGGCCCGGGAAGGGATGTCGATATCGCTGAAATCTCCTCCCCTTCCTTGAGTAGGATGGGAAATCTTTCCGAGGAGACCTCGAAAGTTGCTTGTAGGATGAAGAAGAATCCTTCTCTGCTATTGGCCTGGAGACAAAGCTGGGCTTGCTTTTCTCACCGCGGATGTAGGAGTTGGCTAAACAGATCAATTCTTGATATGTCCTTGGTGCTCGGACGTTATCTTCAAACTTGAGTGGTCCTTCACGCAGACCGTGAATTAGAGCCACTCGATACATTTCTTGATCGACGATCTCGATGTCCAAGATTTTTTTCTGAAAACGATCCACAAAATGAGACCAAGTCTCGTTCTCTCGCTGCTTGATCTCAAAGAGGGCTTCTGGACAACCCTTTCTCTTTGTAGAGGTAGAAAACTTTAGCCGAATCTCTCTTTGCAAATCAGCAAAGGAAGAGATGGACTGAGAACGTAGTCCATAGAACCAATCCCTCATTTGACCATCAAAGGTTGTTACGAAGAGCTTGCATTTGGTAGCATCTGAGAGGGTCTTGAGACCAACGGCTGATTCAAAGTCTTGAAGATGCTTCATTGGATCAGTCTCTCCAATGTAAATTGGCAACTGTGGCTCTCTGAAGTTAACTGGAGTCGGTTCGTGTCGAACATTCTCTGAAAACGGTGACGGCTGGGGGGCTGCAGGAGGATAGAAGAGAAAAGCTGCGGGAGGAGGAGCAAAGGCAGGAGCTGAAGGGTAGGGATGACTTCCTTGAAATTTTAAGAATCTAGCTGGACTTCCTCGGGAAGCATCCCAGAAGAAGTTTTGACGAGCTATGAACTCATCGTTTTGAGATCGCAGGGGGGCTGCAGGCCCTTGCGGAAAGGTTGGTGGGTAAACATGAGGATGGACCGGTGGATAAGCCAGTGGATAAACTTGAGGAGTCTCCAATGCTGGTGCTTGATTGACTGGAGGAACTGGTGTTGCTGCAGATTGCATTTCTAATCGTTGAGTGATAGCAGCTAGAGTATGGTTGATTGCTTGAAACTGTTAGGCAGATTCTCCGCGTGATTGCTCCAAGGCTTCCCAGAGAGGATCTTCACTAAGACTTAAAGGAGCAAGGTTCTCGGCTAGTTGATGGTCTGACATGAGTAACCACTGATTTCACTGTCTGATCGAGATCTGGAGGTCGCGTGTTAACTGTTGTTGCGCGAAAACGGCACTGCCTAGTTAACGGGTGTTCGGATCTCACAAGCGAGGTGAAGAAGAGACTTGCGGGGATAGAGGAGAGGGTTGTTGTTGAGGGTGCTGAGAGTAGTAGGGGAGGTTGATCAAGTACTGTCGAGGAGACACATACTTTGATGGTTAGCCTTGCAGGTTGGTGCCAAGAGAAAGCGGAGAGTTGAGAAGAAGAGAGGGGGCCGCTAGCAGCGGCAACAACAGACTTTGCCCGCCGCGGCTTAAATGTCACTCTTGCGACGCACTTTTCTTTGATTAAGAATAGGATTACAGCTGGAGATTGCACCTTTATACAGCCAAAATAAAGAGAACAAAGGGGAAGTTGGCGGCTAAGGAGAAGAAAATGCCAGAGGCCGCACGGTTTGACCAGAGAGGTCGGCAGACCTAACGGTTTGCGGATCAGGCAGCTCGCTGGACTAAGCCGGGCGGACTGCTTGATCAAGCTGAGAGGAGAATAGGAAGAGGTCGCGCGGACTGAGAAGCAGAGTCCGCAGGAACTGATGACTTGACCTTGACGCCTCCACCGTGTCTCCTGAATGAGAGGTATGAGGGCCTATTTATAGGCCCGAGGAGGTAATGGTCTTGGTAACGTCACCCCCGGTAGAGCAGTAAATTATGCGAGTAGAACGAGGAGTACGTCGGGTCCGCGCCGGGTCGAGCGGTTAGGGACTTGTTCACTTGGGTTGATCTGTTGCTGGCGGACTGGGACGAGTCCGCCTCTGCTGTACTGGGCGAGCTCGCGTTGGTCTGTGCGAGCTGAGGAAGAGTCCGCCCGCTAATGGGAAGAAGCGGGCACCGGGAAACTGGAGGGCTAGCTGGCGGACTGTAGAACGAGTCCGCCCAGCCCGCTGCGGAGAGGAGGCAGATCACCGGATGCCTTGCTGGTATAGTACTGGCGGACTGCACAACGAGTCCGCCCAACTCGCGGCGGACGGGTTGAGCAGGCCGCCTGCTGGTGGCGTCCTTTGCTTGGAGATGAGGGTTGGCGACCTGGCGGACTGAATAGTCCAGGTCGCGCACTGCTGACTGGCGGCCTGGAGGCATGTCGCCACTGTTGTTGGATGAAGAGAGTTCACCTCTTCCTTACGGGTTGGAGTTGAGTCCGCACGGTATGATACAGTCTGGTGTAGAGTGATGCCAAATTGCACTCTTCAGGCCGGCTGAGACCGAGTCCGCACATTGTTGGCGGACTGGGAAGCTGGCCGCTGTCTGGATGTGCAGGCTGGAGAGCTGGAGGAGCGTGTCTGCCTCCCTTAGGCGGCTGAAGACTGAGTCCGCCACATCCTGCCGAATATGAGGCGCAGGTTGTCGCCTTTGGCTGAGCAAGTGACTAGCGAGCGGTCTGGGCGGATAGGAATTCGAGTCCGCCAAACAGTTGGGTAGTTCACGCCTGGGGAATGCAACCATCGCGCGGTTAGCTGATCTAACCGCGCGGCCTGCTGGGGCGGACTGAGGAAGCAGTACGCAGCCCCTGCAGAACGAGCGGCTGCTGCGCGACCTGGGCGATCAGACCGGGGAGATCGCCCTAGCCGCGCGGCCTGAGTGGACAGAGAAGTCTGTCCGCCCACCCTTGGAAAAAGGGGGCTGATAGGCCGCGACCTTCAGGAGGAACCTGGAGCAGACCGCGACTTGCGAGCTGACTACCTTGAAAGAGATCGCCGATTTCTGGGATTAACAATTATGATATTTCATGTCATTGAAGGTTTTCCATTTGTCTGTCATTTGACAGGGTTATTAGTGTTCAGTGTTCACCCAAGGAATAAATTATATCTTGTAATGTCATTCCCCTGAATATAGTTATAGTAACCAATTGTGAATGTTAAAAAATAGTCTCCCCATGTATACAAAATAATAATAACTGTTTTCCCTCTATCATGGGGACCCTTCTCTTGATTAGGGATGCAAGTTGAGCAAATTTGATAAAAAATTTGTCACCAACTCAACTCAGACTCGAGCTCCTCGAGTTCCAGCCTAATTTTTATTGTTTATCAGCTCACAAGCTTTATTTTAGAAATACTATTTTTTAATTATAGTAGATATATATAATATATTGTTAAATAACTAATATAGACATTTAGAATTTTTGATTTTACATAGACATTCTTTTGCTATATATATAATTATAATAATATAAATTAAATTTTTCTATTAAAGGCTCAGGATCGTTAGTTCTAGATGCCATAGCCAAGCTCGAGCTAAATAAAGCGAGCTCGTTGAGCTGTGTTTTAAAAAAACTTCAACTTGAACTTCTATTTTTTGACGAGCGTGACTTGTTTGCACCACTACTGAATACTATGATTTTTGTCTCGGTAGAGGACTTCAATTTTTCTTCCAACTGATGTTGTAGTTTTTTTTTGAAATTCAGAAAGTGCTTCAACTGTTGGTAACATGTTCGTGGCTCAACTATGGGCTCAACTGTGATAGCCGGCATTGGGGCCACATCCGGAGTAAGAGGTTGTCCAAGACATCCTGGTTGTGTGACAGATTGCTTATGTGGCCAATCAGATCGTTTCAGCAAAAGGGTTGATGGTACTTTAGTATACACATTACTCTCAGCAGTATTATAGGGTTGGAAATGAACCACTCCATTTCTGATCACTTATAATCGTGAAATACATAATTTAGTCATTTAGGATGGCGCACTACACGTACACTGCAACCCCCTTAAAAGTGTGTCTTTGAACCTAAAGATTATGGATTGACATCCAAAAGTCAAATACCAAATTGTAGCACCGTGTCTATACAAATAATATAACATAGATCCGATTGTGATTCCACGACATATTGAAGACAGGCTAGATATTAAGAAAAAGGCACACAAAAGTATAACTACACAGAACATGATAAATAATTCTAACGGAAGCTGTTTTAAAAAAAGTTTCAACAAAATGTTTTGACCCTATGGCCTTACACTACATCATAAACAACAATAAAAAATATTGTCTCATATGCCGACAAATAAAGAAAGTTGTAAAAGAGTCCGGCCTTCTTGGGCCAACTCGGCTTTTGGTTTTTGCGAGCTACTTCCTGCTATGCTCACTGGCACATGGAATGAACACAAATAAATGGTAAACGAGGGTCAGCTATGAGCTAACCACAAATCGTATAATAATCCCCCACCCCCATCCCCCCCACCCACCCCCACCCCGGGCCATTCTAGTCGAGTCTGGTGAGAGGCACCACTCACCCGCGAGTAAGTTGTAACAAGCAATTTGTAGTAAAAATGGAAAGCACAACTAAACTACATAAGGTGATGTTTCAAGCATAATCAATTTTCTAGGTTCAGAATAAAAATAAGGGGAATTGAGGAATGCAAATGATGATGGTTGTGTTCGCTCGGACATTCTGTACAATTGCTTAAATTACTGTGTATGAGGCTAATATATCATCATTTTACAATATCACATTCGTGGATACTCACGACCATATGATTGCATGCACTCAAGGCATATGTTAGGATAACTCTGTCATGAGTACTACCTACGATGTAAGTTACGCGAACTTAGTTAACGTATGAGCTTTTGTCAGTCTGAGCGATCATACCTATCACAGCCTGTCCCATGATCAATTAGCATTCATGAGAGGCAATCTTTATGTTGAATTGCATGGTGCGGGTTTGGTTCAGTTTTTTTCCATTCTCAAGTGTTTGTAATCAACTACAATTGATTTTGTTAGCGTCGTATCGTTAACACAAACCCAACGATGCCTTCAACATATTTTCCACCGTTATTTTGGAAATTAGGCTATATATAAATATATAGGTTCTGATTAGGTAAATATCTGACAGTCTTTATCAGCACCATGAACTTTGTAACCTAGACCATGGGATGTTAAGGTAACGCTTATCCGCCCATACCACTGCGAGTTGTTACAAGGTAGTACCCTCCCGTGCTCTTGATCATCAGCATAGCAAGCAGTTATCCATTCTTAACTGCGATTACCACAAGGTGCGGTTACACAATAGTAACCACACACACTATTATGGGTTGTTACAAATTCATAACCAAACATACAAATGTTCTAACACTCTCCGTCAAGCTGGAGCGTATATGTTGACCATGCACAACTTGTCACATATGTCTGAACATGCTGAAGGTACTGATTTGGTAAAGATATCTACTAATTCTTTAACAGAGGTGACAAACTGAGTGCATGTTTCTTTCTTCAATAACTCCTCTCTGATGAAGTGACAATCAACTTTAATATGTTTTGTCTTCTTATAGAAGATTGAATTATTTGATATGCAGATGACAGCTTTGTTGTCGAAGAATATTGGTAGTGGATAGTTGTAAATGCAATACCCCCTCACTTGGTTCACGAAAACCGACACAAACAGGGGATCCTACCGCACATCACCGCCAACACACGACGTTGAAGGAGCAATGAAGACACACTAGTCTCCATCATCTCCCTTCAGTTTCCGCCTGTCGCGTTTTGACTATGTTGTTAAGCGAACAAAAATACATAGCATTGTAAAATGAAGTAGTTTCCCGGCGGAAGGCACCACTAACGGGTGCACCTTATCACGGAAAGCAGAATGCATAGTCTCATAGCGGAAGATTACTCTTCACAGAAACTCCATAAACAAAACCTGAGTAAGTCTGCTCCTTTTGGGTGATATCTTTTACAAGCACTTGTCACTCCGGTGCAAATGACAAATCATTAGAATCACATTTAGAATCCAATCCCTAATAAAATCAAGTATAGTAGTATTTTTTTAAGCGAGGTTGATATGAGATTTCTATTTTTGGGTTGAGGCGGTCTTTCCATGACCACCGCCTATGTACTCCGTATCAATATGTATACGATCTTAGACCCACGTACTTCTATAATTTCGCACGGCTTGTCTTCCCATACCGTCTGTCATGCGGGTTGCCTCAGAGTGAAACTCGTCAGCCATCCGATAGTTTCTCTTAGCACATTTCCTAAAGGCACATTTCGAAGGTATAATATATTCCTTAAAGAATCACTTCTCGGGGCACAACTTTTTCCCATAGGAATAGTGTAAGCCCCCCCCCCCAAACCTATGTCCGGGTTAAGCCAGAGGGGATCTTACTTGCCCAAGACGTTCACCCAGTGCTACTTAAGGGGTATCGACCCACACTGCTAAGCACTAGTTGATCGTCTTGCTCGGCTTGAATCATAACATTCACATCTAATCACAGAGTATTGCAGAAACATTAACAGGAAGGCACAACAAATATATATATATATATATATATATATATATATATATATATATATATATATATATATATATATATATATATATATATATATATATATATATTTAAAAAAGAAGACAAAGACTGTAGCCACTGTTTATACATGAAGCCCGTAGGCTATAAAAACATATCTACTCCAAATCCTCACACTCTCAATCCTGCTCACTAGTACTCAAGTCTCGAAACTCCAGAGACGACAGGGGCGCCTCTGCTTGGGTAGTCTTATCAATTGGCATATCGTCTTGCGACAGCTAGTCCTCACGGTGCTCCGTCTCCTGTGAATACTTATTAGAATAACCGTTAGTCACAGATCTAAGTGAAAAAAAAATCTCCTCCCCGGATCCATATCCTGGGGACGAGCTCACGCACCAACCAAATTAGATAGCCGAAGCAGGAGAGGGATAGTACAACATTTCATCTATATGCTAGGAGCAATCGTAAAAAGAAGGCGCAACATCGTATAACTGGAATAACATTATCAATATATATTAGTTATAATAAAAGCTCTACTTGCACGTTAGCACATAATGTATTCATAACCTATTTTCATACCACAGGTATTCAAAGCTTCATACGCACCGCAGACATTCACAGCTGCACAAACACCGCATGCATTCACAGCTGCGCCAAGACCCTATGTTGACGTAGTATGGTCTGCTTCTCTTCAAGCAGGGTAGCGAGCCCCACGGGCCTCACCTATGTGGTTGTCGGTGATAGTGACCAGTCCTACCACTTCTAGGGGTGGTCATACCGCACAGCCTAGGCCCTAACGTGCAACCCAGTGTACTCTTGGATGTGAGCGACATCCGACGATTCAACATTTTGGCCAACCAGTAGAGGAAACTCGACGGAGTAAAACATAACAACCAGTCACCCATAGTACTCATCTCCCTGTCGCCTTAAGTCATCAAACATCCCGAACTGGTATGAACGGTCTGCGGAAGTGACTGACCCGCCATAATTCACGACAAGCAATTTACAAGCAATCACGCTAATCAATTTTGCTAGCACACACCGGGTCTGCGTCGGTCTGCCCTACTATGATTTAAATAATTGGGCAAGAGACACTTGACTTGACTTTTGACAAGGAGCGCGAGAGCATTTTATTTTCGGCTAATTTTGGAGGAATAACACAACTCACATTATCCCCGACTAAGGTTCGACCTATCAGATAACTGCTCGTTAGAGTAGGACTCGTGCTCAAATAGTAAATTGTAGGAATAAGAGTGTAGAAATAGAAGCTGCTGATAATATAAGCTGCATAATTGAAGTGCTGAAATGAAATGGGACCAGTATGAAACTGGAGTAGTATTGAACTAAAAGAACTGAACTGAAAGTAAGTACTAAAAGAAACTCGACTAGTACAAGACCGAAATAGTACTTCAATGAAAGAACTAAACTAAAAGTAAATAAGAAGAAGCAGTACAAGACGGGAGTACTAAAAAGAAATAACTGAACTGTAATAAATAAAGGAACTGAGCCAGAGCAAAACTGGAATAAATCATAAAGAAAATGATCAGTAGTCCAATCACTTTATTCAGGAGGCTTCGGTTCCATCGCCTCTCTTAGGAGGCTTGTTTAGTTCCATCTCCGTTCTCAAGAGGCAATTTCAGTTCCATCTCCGTTCTCAAGAGGCATGTTCAGTTCCATCTTCATTCTCAGGAGCCATGTTCAGTTCCATCTCAGATTTTAGATGGCTTCTTGGGGTTTCACCCTTTATTAAAATCCGATAATAATTCAGTTGCACCTTTTTAATTCACGGCTTAATCTGATCATGGGACTTATTTAGGAGTTACATCGTTATTATTTGTTGAGAATAAATGACAACTCAAGTGCTCATACTCTCATCTTCTGAGTCCACCCAAAATGCCCGAGAATTATTTTGAGAACGTGGAGCTCGGTGATTTTGCAAAAAACTCGAAATACTCTGAGCTAGAAATCTTGCCTCGATGATTCTATTCAATTAATTAATTGAACTTAGTATTCAAGATATAAAGTGATCATGCGCTTCGATTTCATTTTCGAAGGATTCGAACGCATAAAATTTCGAGCGCGACCCTAAGCTCCAAGAAGTTGAAAAATCTTCAAATTTTATCCCAAGGTTCCTAAATTTTAATACAACCTTTAAGATGGTCTAAAATGAGCCTGGTAATTTTTCCAAAATTTTCCGAGAAATTTTAGGTCTTTAATTTGTCCAAATAAAAATTATTTAGTCTTTTAAAAATACCAAAACAATTCCAAAAATTCTCAGAATTTTTGTGGAGAAAGTCCTTATTAAGGGGAACAATTTTCATGTTCAACACTTTTCCCTAGGTGCCTAAATTTTTTTCTGAAAAATCTACAAAGTTTTTGTTAAGAAAATGGTCTGCATATAGCCAGATCAAATCGAAATCCACGACCGAGATTGAGCCACACATCTCTTTTCCTTCTCCAGACCCCACAATGGATCAGGGGCGGATCTGTTGTGGGGGCACTGATGCTGATGCAGAGGCACTGATGCTGAGATCGTACGACAGCTGCTTCTCCCCGGCGATGGATAGGGTGGCGGCCTCTGCTATCGCTGACCAGCAGCCGCTGGATGCCAGCGCCACCCCTGATCAACTCACTGGGGGATGGAGACCTCCAGGGTGGTGGTCCGGCGGCCTGACGCCGCCGGCCACCGCCAGAATTTTAAAACCGAGAGTAGGGTGGCGGGTTGCTGTGCTCCCAACGACACCGCGTGTTGGAACCCTAGTTCTGATTTGGGTAAGGATCACTATTAGGTTTGCTTAGACTGACCCAAAATGTATAGTCAGGGTCATAGGTTTATTTCTTTAGTCTAGGTCTAGAGTCAACATCTCATGGATCAGCCTACAACAGCCTGTCAAAGACTCAGCCAGATTGTGTCGACACCAGAAGAAAGTCTGTGTTGACACCAGACAGACTGTGTTGACACTTGGGAAATGTTGTGTCGACACTTGAGCAAGATTGTGTCGATACCAGACAATAAGATTGTGTCGACACCAGATAGCCAGGCTGTGTCGACACCAGAAGAAGTTGTCGCACACAGATCATCTGTCGACACCAACTGTGTCGACACCAACAGCAATTGTGTAGACATCAACTTGTGTCGACACATTCCAGTATTCCAGAATTGAAGCTGTCAGAAAATCAGTTCGACGATAGTCGAACTCAGTTCGACGAACATCGAACGCAGGTCGACGAAATCAGCAGAAGTTCAGCTCGACGAAATCCAGCTGAGTTCGACGAACGTCGAACTCAGGTCGACGATCGGTGTACTCGACAGTTTCTCAGCTCGACAAAATAGAAACTGAGCTCAACGATCTACGAGCTCTGGTCGACAATTTCTAGAAGATTACAGTTGGCGGATTCCAGCACATTAGTTACAGCTGGCAGCATTAATTATGGCTTAATTAATGGAGATTAGACATCAGATTTAATGCCATACATTCTCGCGAATATAGCCGTTTGTATAACAAGTTAATTATGGAATTAATCAGGAGTTAATGCTAATTGATTCCCAAAGCACTTAAAATTCTCAGGAATCAATTAGTCATTACAGTCAGAAGGAATTAAAATATCTTTGGGACACACGCAGAGAATAACACACAGTCAGACGATTAAAGAAAAATAGTATGCATCATACATTCTCTTGGCCCTCTCTCTCAGGATTTGGATACAAAGTAGAAGCCAGAGGAAAGAAGTAGATACCCTATAAGAAGAAGAAGAACAATCAAACAGTATCAAGAGTCTTCTTCTTCTTCCTTATCTCTGCAGGACAACTTCAAGGACAACAAACAACATATCAGTCAGAAGCTCCTAAAGATTCCTCTAGTCAAGGCTCAAAGTCTAAAGGCCTATCACCCTGTGCAAAGCTTCCCAGCCTGAACCCCTTTCAATCTCAGGGGGAGCTTTGAAAACATCTTTGAATCCACAAGTCTTCTCAGTTGTACATTGAGAAAGAGAAGACATGTTGGGTACATTGGTTTAAATGTACCTGATTTGAAGAAGCCTCACCCTACTCAATGATATACATCAAAATGTATATGATATATTTTGAGTTTAGTTGTGCAGGTCAAGTATTCACAGGGAAAGCTGAAAAGATTCTAAGTCCATGTGTCGACACCCAGGAGCAAAGTGTCGACACTTAAGACGACTTGTGTCGACACCCAGGCAAGCAGTGTCGACACTTGGAGTAATTGTGTCGACACCAGGGATGCAGAGTCGACACAAGACAGAAAGTGTCGACACATACAGAAAGTGTCGACACTTAATGAAGAAAAGTCCAGTGAAGCTGTGTTGACACTTAACAGCAGTGTCGACACCCAGAGGAACTGTGTCTACATCAGAAAGTGTCGACACTTGGAGGCTGTGTCGACACTCAGCAAAAGTCAGCAGAGTCTAAGTATAAGTGTCGACATAATGAACAATGTGTCGACACACAGCAGAAGACTCAACACATGAAGAAAGTGTCGACATAACAAAGAATGTGTCGACACTCAGCAGAAGACTCAATATAAGAAGAAAGTGTCGACACTAGGAGGCTGTGTCGATACTCAGCAAAGTTCAACAAAAATTCTAAGTCCAAGTGTCGACACAAAGGAGATGTGTCGACACTCAGCCAAAGTCTCAACAGAAGAAGAATATGTCGACACAAGGAGCTGTGTCGACACTCAGCAAGTATCAACACAGAAGGCATGTGTCGACACCAAGAAGATGTGTCGACACTGAACAAGTTCAACACATGAAGATGTGTCGACACAAAGGAGTTGTGTCGACACTTACAAGAATTCAACTAAGTGCTGAAGAACAAGAAGTTGTGTCGACACAGAATATCAGTGTCGACACATAATGAAGAAACTGTGTCGAGAAGCAAATTCTACAACACAAGGAGTTGTGTAGACACCTTGAAAGCAAGTGTCCACACTTAGTCAACTTGTGTCGACACTTAGTTTATAAGCGTCGACACTTAAAGACAGATTGTCTCGACACTTTCAGACAGTTACAGTTATTTCAAGAACTGACTGGATGACTTGACAGCTGCCATTCCAGCCAGTCTACTGCACCTGTCAGAGTTGTCAGAAAGCTGTTAGGAACCGGATCAGCCGGTCACCATGAAGAAGGCCTATAAATAGGCTTATACTGTCTACAGAAACCAATGATCAAGTGATTGAAAAAGAAAAGAAGATCTAGCTATTCATTGAAGAATCAAGTGAAGATCTAAGTAGTTGGAGAGAGAGAGCTCCATCCAAGAAGACAGCCGTTGGAACCAGGCCGTGAAGAAGGGTTCAGACCTAGTTCTGAATCTTAAGTTGCAGTGATTGAAGATCAACTGCAGAGAATCAATCCTATTGTGTTCTACATTTAAGAAGCTTTGAAGAAAAGCCAAGTGAGATTGTTCTCAGCAGAGTTCTTTCGAGAACTCATCAAGAACCTATCAACTCATCTCTCTATTCAGAGTTGTAGATATATACACTTTGTATTTTATATTAATTGTAGGATCCTTAGGGATCTGAGTTGTAAGCCTGTAATTATAAAGGCTGAGTGGTAGGGCCTGTGTGCCTGAGTGTAGGAGATTCTTATCTCTGAGTGTAGGCCTGTTGTGGCTGAGTGTAGGCCTGTTGTGGCTGAGTGTAGTCTTTGTGAAGAAGCTGAGTGTAGGTCTTTGGAGAAGACTGAGTTGTAGGGCCTTGGGCCTGAGCTGTAGGAACCTGTTTTGGGGTTCTGAGTGTAAGATCTGAGGATCTGAGATAGTGGAGGAGTTTGGCCGAATCTAGTACACTACTAGATAGGCAAAGGGGGAAAGTGGATGTACCCAAACCTTGGGGAACCACTATAAATCTGTGTGTTCACTGTGTGCATGTTTGATTCTGTGATTACTGGTTGATTGTTGTGAAGAATTAGTTATAACTCTGTGATATAATCTGAATTCTGCCTAAAAAGTTAAAAAGATTTAAGTCACCTATTCACCTCCCCCTCTAGGTGATTAGGTACAATTTCTTTCAAGTGGTATCAGAGCCAGGTTACTCAAAAAGGACTTAACTGTCTGAGTAGATCCTGTTGGCAGATTCAAACTAAGTAAAGTGCAGAATCAAGAAAATCAAGAAACATGTGTTCAACAGAGAATCATAAGGAACTTGGATCCATGAAGTTGCCCATTTGCAGAAAAGAAATTTTTGGTATCTGGAAAGAAAGGGTGAGACTATTTATGGAAGCCTCAGACCCTAGAATATATATCACAGTTAAAGAAGGGCCATATGTGCCTATGAAAGTTTCAGTCTTGGATGCAAATCAGAGAACACCTAAAGACTTCTCTGAAATGACAAAAGATGAGATAATTCTAGCCACAATGGACAAGAGGGCACAGAATATCATTGTGAGTGCCATAGATGATGCTACCTTTCAGAACTTGATACACTGTAAGACATCTAAGGAGAAGTGGGATACTCTTATAGTGTACATGGAGGGTTCAGAAGAAGTGAGACAGGACAGAAAGTCATTGTTAAACCAGGAATATGAAAGTTTTAGGCAAGGTAGGTCTGATAGCATCACAGAATGCTATAAGAAGTTCTATAGGATTGTCAATGAGCTAATGTCCTATGGAAGAGAGTTCAGTAACTATGAGCTTAATGATAAGTTTCTGAGGTCCCTAACAAAGGATTGAGACACCAAGATCTGTGCCATAAGGAAAATGACAAAGTTAGCACATATCCCTCCTCCAACACTGTTTGGAAAACTGCTATCCTATGAGATGCAGTTGATGGTAAGGAAAGAAGAGGAGAAGACTACAAGAAGTGAACATAAAGAAAGGACAGTGACATTCAAGACAGAAGCCAACAAAAAAATACAGAAGTAAGTCACCAACTCCACCTCTTAAAGTAGCTGAGACTGAGTCAGATGATTCAGAAAGCAGAAAGTCTGAAAGCAGTGAAAGTGATTAGGACTTTGCAGCCTTCACAAGACACTTTCAGAAGTTCCTAAAGAAGAAACAGTGGAGGACTAAGCCATCCACAGCACAGAGGTCATCAAAGAAAGACAGAAGAAAGCCCAAGTCAAATAGAACCTCATCTTCAAAGATAGTTTGTTATTGTTGTAACAAACAAGGACATGTTGTTGCTGACTGTCCTGAGAAGAGAAAAGAATCTACTGATAAGAAAAAGACACAATTCAAGGGCAAGAAGGAAAAGTCTTTTGTTGCCAAAAAGGATAAGAGCCTGTCAGACATATCTTCTTCAGAAACTGAGTCAGAAGCTGAAGCATACATAGGACTGTTAGCTGAGGAAGAGGAAGAGGAGTTCATCCAAATAATGAAATCCATATATGAGCAAGAGGACAGTCAGTGACAAGGACTGATGGCATTAACAGAATGTGACAAAATCCAGGAGCAGCCTGGACCTAGTAAGGTACAAAATTGTTCTTTAAGTTCAATTTCTAGTGCTAGTTCTGATTCAGTTACATCAACATCAAATGATGCCAGTGGATCTGAATCAGAAGGGGATATTCATCAATTGATTGATGAATATAGAGTTCTGTTGCAAGCTTTTAAGAAGAGCAAGTCCCTAGCCAAGAGTTAGGCAAAGGAAATTGCTAGTCTCAAAGTTGCTGCAACTGATTTTGAGAAGCTGATTGATCAAAAGTTAAATGAAATAGCCAGACTGAAGAACATAACTGTTATTCAGATGGGGACTATAACATTTAAGAATGATCAAATCAAAAGTCTGGAGATTAGTCTTCAGAAGGAGAGAGACATTGTTGTAAAGTTTTCTAAACCTAAGTCTGTTATACCTTTGATTGATGAGTTTATACCTCACAAGGGTAAAACTGTATTGGGGTTTACTAACCCTGCTAGGACTGTAAAGTCCAAGTCCAAGGGCAAAGCCCCAACTCTCAACAAGCCAGCTGTAGATAAAATAGCTAGGGATGTACCTAAGCAAAGGTACAATAGATTTGAGTGTTGGTGCTGTGGCAAGGTAGGCCACTTTGCCATAGACTATTGGCATAATTCTAGTGCCAAGTTGAGTAGCAAACTGCCTGTTGGAAGACCTGCAGGTAGCTTTGTTAGGAGGCAAACTAACTAGTACCAAGGACCCAAGAATTCTTTGGGTTCTAAGGTCAACTAATCTGTTTTGCAGGTAAGTCCAAGTGGCCATGCCCCAATATGGTACTTGGACAGTGGATGTTCCAAGCACATGACTGGAACTATGGGATTGCTAAAGGACTTCATACCAATCAGGGATGGTCCTAAAGTCACTTTTGGTGGTTCTGAAAAAGGAATCATCAAAGGTTTTGGTAACATTTCTAGCTCCCATATAACTATTACTCAAGTGGCTTATGTTAAAGGTTTGAAACATAACCTTATTAGTATAAGTCAACTGAGTGATTTAGGATATGACATCTCTTTTGTCAAAGATGATTGTCATATCAGGAGGTCAAATGATCAAGAGATCATTTTGACAGGTTACAGAAAGAGGAATGTGTTGGGTACATTGGTCAAAATGTACCTGATTTGAAGAAGCCTCACCCAACTCAATGATATACATCAAATTGTATTTGATGTGCTTTTGAGTTACCTTGTGCAGGTTAAGTATTTGCAGGAAAGAAGAAAAGTTTCTAAGTCCATGTGTCGACACCCAGAGGGAAAGTGTCGACACTTAAGAAGACTTGCGTCGACACCCAGGCAAGCAGTGTCGACACTTGGAGTCATTGTGTCGACACCAGGGATGCTAAGTCGACACCAGACAGAAAGTGTCGACACAAGGAGCTGTGTCGACACTCAATGAAGAAAAGCCAGAAAAGTTGTGTCGACACTTAACAGTTGTGTCGACACCCAGTGAAGCTGAGTCTACATCAGAAAGTGTCGACACTTGGAGGCTGTGTCGACACTCAGCAAAAGTCAGCAGAGACTAAGTACAAGTGTCGACACTCAGAACAATGTGTCGACACTCAACAGAAGAGTCAACACTTGAAGTAAGTGTCGACACCCAGAACAATGTGTCGACACTTAGCAGAAGAGTCAACACTGGAAGTAAGTGTCGACACCCAGAACAATGTGTCGACACTTAGCTGAAGACTCGACACTTAGTAAAGATCAGCAAAGTTCAAGAATATTCTAAGTATAAGTGTCGACACTAATGGAATGTGTCGACACTCAGCCAGAGTCTCGACAGAAGAAGAAAGTGTCGACACCCAGAGCAATGTGTCGACACTCAACAAGTATCAACACTGAAGACATGTGTCGACACCAAGAAGCAGTGTCGACACTTGACAGATACAACACATGAAGATGTGTCGACACAAAGGTGTTGTGTCAACACTTAGAAGAATTCAGCAAAATTCTGAAGAACAAGTACTTGTGTCGACACTAAATTTCAGTGTCGACACATGAAGAAGAAGCAGTGTCGAGATAAAGAATCAACAACACAAGGAGTTGTGTCGACACCTTGTAGACTAGTGTCGACACTTAGACAACTTGTGTCGACACTTGGTCTATAAGTGTCGACACTTAAAGACAGAAAGTCTCGACACTTAAAGACAGTTACAGAATTTCCAAGAACTGACTGGATGACTTAACAGCTGCCATTCCAGCTGGTCTACAACACCTGTCAGAGTTGTCAGAATTCAGTTATGGACCGGACCAGTCGGTTACCATGAAGAAGGCCTATAAATAGGCCTATGCTGTCTACAGAAATCGATTGATCAAAGAGTGGTTGAAGTTGTCAAAGTTCAAATTATTGATCAAGTGTTCAACAAAGAAGATCTAGCTATTCCTTGAACAATCAAGTGCAGATCTAAGAAGTTGGAGAGAGAGAGCTCCATCCAAGAAATCAGTTGTTGGAACCCAGCTGAGAAGAAGGATTCAGATTGGTCTGAATCTTAAGAAGCAGAGATCAAGGATCAACTGTAGAGGAATCAGTCTTATTGTGTTCTACTTTCAAGAAGCTTTGAAGAAAAGCCAAGTCAGATTGATTTCAGCTGAGTTCTTCCAAGAACTCATCAAGAATCTCACAACTTATCTCTCTTTCATCTAATTGTTGAGTTTATACATTTTGTATTCATAATAACTTGTAGGATCCTTAGGGATCTGATAATTGTAAGCCTGCAATTATAAAGGCTGAGGGTAGGAGAGTTAAATCTCTGAGTGTAGGCCTTGGTGGCTGAGTGTAGGCCTTTGTGGCTGAGTGTAGGCCTTTGTGGCTGAGTGTAGGCTTTGTGGAAAAGCTGAGTTGTAGTGCCTTGGGCCTGAGGTGTAGGAACCTATTTTGGGTTCTGAGTTAGTGGAGAAGTTTGGCCGAATCTAATACACTGCTAGATAGGCGAAGGGGGAAAGTGGATGTACCCAAAGCTTGGGGAACCACTATAAAACTCTGTGTCTACTGTGTTTGCTGAGTTGCTGTGATTGCTGATTGCTGTGCTGTGATAACTTAGATTTAATTCTGTGATATTGACTGTTTGCTGCCTAGAAAGTTAAAAAGATTCAAGTCACCTATTCACCCCCCTCTAGGTGCTTAGGGACAATATCTTTCAAGTGGTATCAGAGGGAGATTGCTCAAAAAGGCCTAACAGTCTGAGGCGATCCTGTTGGCAGATTCAGTCTAAGTGAATTACAGAATCAAGAAAATCAAGAACCATGGGTTCCATTGAAAATCACAAGGAATTGGGATCCATGAAACTACCTATATGTAGGAAGGAAATCTTTGGGATATGGAAGGAAAGGGTAAGGCTGTTTATGGAGGCCTCAGATCCTAGAATTTACATCACAGTAAAGGAAGGGCCATATGTGCCCATGAAGGTGTCAGTCCTAGATGCTAATCAAAGAATACCAAAGGATTACTCTGAAATGACAAAGGATGAGATTGTCCTAGCCACCATGGACAAAAGGGCTCAAAACATTATAGTAAGTGCCATAGATGATGCAAATTTTCAGAATCTAATACACTGTAAGACAACCAAAGAGATGTGGGATACTCTTATTGTCTATATGGAGGGTTTTGAAGAAGTTAGGAAAGACAGAAAATCCTTGCTAAATCAAGAGTATGAAAGTTTTAGACAAGGAAAGGGTGATATCATAACTGAGTGCTATAAGAAATTCTACAGAATTGTGAATGAACTCATGTCCTATGGCAGAGAGTTCAGTAATTATGAACTCAATGACAAGTTTCTAAGGTCCCTAACTAAAGATTGGGACACCAAGATCTGTGCCATTAGAGAAATGGCTAAGTTGGCAGAAATTCCTCCACCTACACTGTTTGGCAAACTGCTGTCATATGAAATGCAGTTGACAGTGAGGAAAGAAGAGGAGAAAGCAACAAGAATTGACCATAAGGAAAGAACAGTGGCTTTTAAATCAGAAGCCCCCAGAAAGTACAGAGGTAAGTCACCTTCTCCTCCACCAAAAGCAGCAGAATCTGAGTCAGATGAGTCAGCTAGTACAAAGTCTGAAAGCAGTGAAAGTGATGAGGACTTTGCTGCCTTCACTAGATATTTCCAGAAGTTCTTGAAGAAGAAACAGTGGAGGACAAGGCCTTCTACATCACAGGGAAAGGAAGACTCTTATCAGAAAAAGAGGTCTTCAAAGAAAGACAATAAAAAGTCAAAGTCTAGCAAAGCTACACTATCAAAAATTGTGTGCTATTGCTGTAATAGACAAGGTCATGTGATAGCAGATTGTCCTGAGAAGAGAAAGGAGTCTAGTGACAAGAAGAAGACTCATTTCAAAGGCAAGAAAGAAAAGTCATTTGTTGCCAGAAAGGAGAAGACCCTGTCAGATATCTCTTCTTCAGAAACTGAGTCAGATGCTGAGGCATATATAGAGCTGTTTGCTGAAGAAGAAGAAGATGAAAGTGCAGCTAGATCTGATATACTCTAGAGGGGGGGGGGGGTGAATAGAGTATATGGTGCTTTGAAACTTTTTACAACAATTGTTGTAATATGTGTGAGCAGGGAAGCAATAATAAATCTAATCACAGCACTAAGTTAAACAAAATCTAAACACAAAAAAATCAAGGCCAGAAACAAAAATGAAAGCAAGCAAAACCAGAAGACACAAGGAAATATAGTGGTTCCCCTAAACTTGGGTACATCCACTCTTCTACCACCCTTGGTAGGAATCCACTGCAGGATGAGTTGATCAGGTGTCCTGGGCACCAATGAGCTTTTGATAAGGTGCTCAAAAACCAAAGCAGATTTTTTGATCAGGTGTCTTGCCACCAATGAGCTTTTGACAAGGTGCTCAAAAACCAAGCTCAAACTTTTGAAGGGAGTTTGAGAAACCCTTTACAGAGTGGGGGTGAGAGAGTGAAGGAAGTCTTCTCTTTCTCAAACAACTGAGAAGACTATGTGGATTGATGTCAAAGCTCCCCCTGAATCCTTGAGATCTTCAGGAAGAAAAAGCTTTGCTGAGGGTGATAGGCCTTCAAAGATTGAATTCCAGCAATAGATGATTTCAGCAATAGCTGAAATGTTGAATGTCTGGAGTCTGGAAATATGTTGGCCTTGAACACTTTGAAAACTAAAGAGATCTGAAGATTTGAGAAGGCTTGATCTCCTTGGATGTGTGTTCTTCAGAATTCTTTGTGACAGAAGATTTTTGAATGTGTCTCTGTAATCTGTATTCTCTCTCTGTATTGTGTATTCTTGTGAGAGATTCAAAAATCCTGTCTTTTATTCTCTGGTACAGAATAGAATAACATTCTCTGTCAAGTATAGCCGTTGGCCTGCATTAATTGCATCCTTAATTGCATAATCTCTTCTGGAGGAAATTCCACAGAATTATTCCTGGAAAAATCCCTTGAAACTTGGTCCAGAAATGAATGAAAACGGCTAGCAAATCTCTGAATTAATTGCAGAATAACTCCTAACTGATTTGAATTTGAATGTAGAAACATCCTGGAAGTTATCTGAAATCGTCGAACTGAGCTCTGCTATCGTCGAGCTGAGCTCAGCGATCTGGAAATATACAGCAGCAAAATGTCGTCGATCTGAGCTCAAAGATCGTCGAACTGAGTTCAGAGATAAAGATCGAAAGAGAGTCAAAATCGTCGACCTGAGCTCACCGATCGTCGAATGGAGTTCGACGATATAAAGAAGTTGAACTCAGCGATCGTCGAATGGAGTTCGACGATCTTGTCGAAGTTGAGCTAGACAATCGTCGACCGGAGTTCGACGAATCGTCGTGCTGAGCTCGACGATATGACTTAGTCTCCAAAACATAAAATCTTGGTCTTCAGGGCAGCTTCCAAACCTAGACTTCTAACCCTTAGACTCAATTCTAGTTGACCTATTAAGCTATACAGGAGGTCAAGCAAAGATTCCTAGAGACATAGTGATCCTGACCCAAATTAGTAATAGGGTGTTCCAACAATCTCCCCCTATTTGGGTTAGGATTACTATTTACAGACTTTGGAAAAATTTAAATAACAACATACAATCAGAAAAATAGAAAAACAACAGCTAGACATAGCAGAAACACAGAGATATATATATCATCCAGATCGTAATCAGAAATCACAGAAACTGTCACCTTACAAAATCATTTCTTCTCTTTGCCTTTAACAAGTTTAATTTCTCTGTTAGGATTGAGGGCTTCCTTGTTTGACCTGGTATCATCTGCTGCACCCAAATAAGTTTGCTTTTTAGGCCTGGGGACTACAGCTTCAGGGTGTAATTCCATGTATCTGTTAGCATCAAAGAATTTACTTGAAACATATCTCTCTAGTTCTTTTTGTCTCTGTTCAGACATGGTTGAAATGTTGGAAGAATCTATTTCTTGCTCTTTGGCCTTTTTAATTTGGTCCAGTGCAGCTAATTCCTTTAACCTTGCAGTCCAATCAGCTGGATTATTTTAAGGATCCTCAAAAGGTACAGGTGGCTCATACCTATTGGAAGGATTGTCTTGAGGAGGCCTGGCAGACACAGTCTCTTTCAGCTTGTAGGGGAAAGGACCAGAAGTTGTATCAGAAGAAATTTGTCCTCCCCTAGAATATGGGTGTTGCCTGGAGTACCCTTTGGAATAGACTTGAATATCTCTTTGACTTCCTCTATATCCTCCTCTCCTAGAATGTGAGCCCCTGGATTGGCTTTCCCTGTGGTAAGATCTGGCATGAGGTTGATAGGGAGCCTGGCTTCTGGCTGGGGGTTGACTTGCAGAGCTTCCACCTGCACCTGCATCAGGAGGAGGTGGTGGAGGAGGATGAGAGTGCTGGAATTGGGATGAACCCTTCTCATATTTTCTCTTTTTCTTCATTGCTTTCAGCTTTTTTTTAGAGTATTGCATCCAATGTTCAGTGATTGGGCAGTCATGTAAGATGTAATATGGGATATCATTGTTATCTTTAACTTTAGCAGGAGGTACCCTTTTCATTACTTTGCTCCTTGCCTTCCTTTTCCTGGCAATGGTAGCAGAAGAGTCATCAGAGTCTGTTTTAAATTCATCAGATTCAGAACTCTGGTCCTCATAGAGAGCATCTATTTTCTTCATCAAGTCCTTTTTAAGCTGAACAGAAGCAGATGAGGCAGAAGTTGAAACAGCAGCAGCAGCAGGTGTTGAGACAGTAACAGAAGAAGCAGCAGCAGATATTGAGGGTGAAGCAGCAGATGAAATAGAAGTAGAAACAACAATAGCAGTAGCAGCAGGCTCTGGAGAGGTGACAACAGCAGCAACTTCACTGACAACAGCAGAAACAGCAGGTTCACTAACAACAACAGAAACAGAAGGAACATCATCAAAGACGGCAGAAGGCTCAAATTCAGGTGCCTTTGACATCAGAATGTCCTTGGAAGATGGTTCATCATAAACAGTAGGAACTTCAGCAGCAGTATCAATATTCTCAGGAGCAACAGTATCAACAATCTCAGAAGCAAAATCAGTCCTTTCTTTAGAAGAAGCAGCAACAGCAATTACTGATTTTACAAAAGAAGTGATAATGCTAGGGTCACAACAAGAAAAAGGCACAAGTGCCTTGGATAAATCTTCTGGAGGCTGGACAGCATGGACCTCTGGCAGACAGCTAAAGTAAGCAGAATCAAAAACAGATAGCAAAGACCTGAGGTCTATTGCAAGAACTGCAGTGGAAATCTGACTTTCTGGAGGCACAACAACAACAACAGGAGGAGCAGCAGAAGAAGCAGAACTAACAGCAGCAGCAGACAGAGAGCTTGCAGAAATAGCAGCAGCAGCAGCATGAAGATTCACTTCATATGGCATCTCCCCCTGCCTAGATGCAGACATGTCTGGATCAAGGCACACTGCTGTAGGTGCTGCCTGAGGGAAGAGGGAAGAGAGCCTGGCAGAAAGGGCTGCCACCGACAGGTGTAGAGGAGCCAAGGGGGTCTCCAACAATAGAGAGAGCCTGGGGGCAAGCAGCAAATACAGCATGTCAGCAAGGGCTAAGAGGTCTACTTGCTCAAGAGCTGGAGCAGAGGTAGAAGGTATGGGAGCAGCTGAAGGTTCTGGAAGTGGAGAGCTGGAGAATTGTGGAAGGGATGGCTGAGGTGTTGGCAAGGTGGATATGGAGGATAGGGGAATGGATAAGGATGGGGTGAATGTTGGTTGATCAATGATCTGGTGTAGGAGGTCTTGAAATGAAGTGGAGGAGGAAGGTAACTCAGGAGGAGATGATGGGGAATCATCCATAAAGGAATCATCAAGTAGGGTGAAGGATGGATGAGAGGGTGAAGAGGTGACATCAGGTGGAGGGTAAGAGAATAGAGGGTGGAATTGGTCTTCTGGTGGAGGTAGAATAGGTTCTGGGGATGGTGTTGATGTTAGAGATGGGCTGGATATGAGGATGGTGGAGGGAGCTGGAATGGTGGATGGAATGGGAAGGGATGGAATTGGAGGAGGAGGAGAGGCAACAGCAGCAGCCAGGTCATCTGCAGGGGCAGAGACCTGTGGAGGAGTGACTCTTTGAGTCCTTGTGCCTGAAGGAGCACTGGAGGAGGGCCTGCTAGGCTTGCTTATTTGTCTGTCCCACTTTCCAAAGAGGGCACAAGACAATCTCTTGGAGGCATTGATATGAACTCCAGAGGAGACCAGCAAGGCAGGACACCTGTGCTGCAGAAATACTCCAATAATTCTCCCAAAATTAACAAAACTTTTGTTGATTTTCTTTTTGATGAGGTCAAAGAAAACCTCTCCCCAATTCAGATTCTTCTTATCCACAAGAGCTCTCATGAGGCAGAGCTGATATCTTGATATTGTATCATGGACAGAGTGCTTTGCCAGTAGCACTTTCCCAACCACATCTGCCATGAACCTGTATTCTATAGACAGGTTCCTTTTGAAGAGCTTGCTAGGGTTTCCCTTTGGATGACCCATCCTGGCAAGCAGTTCAGAATATTCCTCTCTAGATAGCTCAGCAGAATCTTCTCCATTTCTCAATTCAAAAACTTCTGAGAGAATGGTTGGGGTTAAGGGTACCTGAGTTCCAGCTATTGACCCAACTATGGTGCTGTTATCTTGATTATGGGCAGTATAAACCCACTCCTTGATCTCATCAGAAGCCAGCTTGATCCTGGTGGTCATTATTGCTGTCAGATTCTGGTCCTTGAACAAACCCAGTATATCTTGAAAAATCTGGTCAGTCGTGCTGAAGGATTCTATATCAATGTCAAAACCGGCATCAAACTTCATTGCAGCAAGAACAGCAACTGACACAGCCATGGTACCTGCAGAAATTCAACAAACAAAACGACCAAGTGTAGAACTGTTTGGAGGGAAAGAAAATTCTTGCAGAGAAATCGAAAGCGCAAATGAGAACGACAGCGAAAAAAGAGTTTTATATTAGGGTTCGACGCAGAATTGGAAAGATCGTTGAACTCAGTTCGACGATCGAGGCTCCTAAAGGAATCTGAAGAGTCTTCAACATCGTCGATCTCCGTTCGACGATATTGGAGAGCGTCGAGCTCCGTTCGACGATCGTTCAGAGAACATAATCGTCGAGCGCCGTTCGACGATCGTTGACCGGAAGAGATAGTTCATACTGTCTGGTAGACGCTGAACTCAATTCGACGATTTTTGGAAATCGTCGATCTCCGTTCGACGATCTTGGGGCAAATCGTCGAGCGCAGTTCAGAGATCAGAGAAGTTCTAGACACTAAGAAAAATCAGAATGTTTGCCTAGTCTTGGTCAATTTTTAAACTTTCAAAATCTTGGGTATTATTTAAGACTTCCTCCATCTAACATTCCTAACTGATTTAAGAAGAAGGTGTGTTTCTTTTCATCCAATGACTTGGTGAAAATATCTCCCCTTTGTAAATCAGTTGGGATATATTGTAATTCAATTTTATTCTTCTCAACATTATCCCTTAAGAAATGATGCCTAATCTCTATATGTTTTGTCCTACTATGGAGGACTGGATTTTGAGCTATGGAAATAGCACTAGTATTGTCACAAAAGATTTTAGACTTCTCTAAGTTGTAACCATAGTCTAGGAGTTGGTTTTGAATCCACAAGATTTGTGAACAACAACTGCCTGCAGCCATATATTCAGCTTCAGCAGTTGAAGTTGACACAGATGTTTGTTTCTTACAAAACCAAGAGACAAGTCTGTCACCAAGGAACTGACAGGTTCCACTGGTGCTTTTCCTGTCAATTCTGCATCCAGCATAATCAGCATCAGAGAATCCAGTTAACTCAAATACTGAATCTTTGGGATACCAGAGACCTAGATTTGGACAACTTTTAACATACCTGAGAATCCTCTTTACTAATGTTAGGTGTGACTCTCTAGGGCTAACTTGGAACCTAACACATATACATGTAGCAAACATTATATCTAGTCTACTAGCTGTAAGATACAGTAAAGAGCCAATCATTGCTCTATATGATGTCTGATCAACAGGTTTCCCATGTTCATCAGCATCCAATACAACATTGGTAGGCATGGGTGTTTTCATACAAGATGCCTCAGACATGCAAAATTTCTTAACCAGTTCATTTGCATATTTGGTTTGAGAAATAAAGATGCCTTCAGCATGTTGCTTGACCTGCAATCCTAGGAAGAAGGATAGCTCACCCATGCTACTCATCTCAAATTTAGAATGCATCAGGTTAGAAAACCTTCTGCACAATTTGGAGTCAGTAGAACCAAAAATGATATCATCTACATAAATCTGTACTAGTAGGGTATGAGACTTATGGGTTCTAATGAAAAGAGTTTGGTCTACTCTACCCCTTATAAAACCATTTTCCAAGAGAAAGCATGCTGGAGTCTCATACCATGCTCTAGGAGCTTTCTTGAGACCATATAATGCTTTGTTCAGTCTAAAAACATAATCAGGATAAGTTGGAGAGATAAAACCTGGAGGTTGTCTGACATAAACTTCCTCTTTGATGTCTCCATTCAAGAAAGCACTTTTGACATCCATCTGATATACTTTGAAGCCTTTGTGAGCTGCATAAGCTAGAAATATTCTGATGGCTTCCAATTTTGCAACATGTGCAAAAGTCTGGTCGTAGTCGATGCCTTCTTCTTGAGAGTATCCCTGAGCAACTAGCCTTACCTTGTTTCTTATAATTACTCCTTGATCATCCAATTTGTTTCTGAATACTCATTTTGTTCCAACAATGGAATGATCCTTGGGTTTTGGCACTAGTTCCCATACTTTGTTCCTCTCAAATTGATGCAACTCCTCTTGCATTGCAATGATCCAGTGTGGATCTTGCTCTGCATCTTGAATGGACTGAGGTTCAATTTGAGATAGGAAGCAGGAGTGCAACAGGTTTTGGTTGACCTGATTTCTGGTTTGCACACCAGCTGAGATTTCTCCAATTATTTGGGAAATTGGATGGTCTCTTGATGTTACTAAATCAACAGGAGGTGTTGATTGTTCACTAACCTGTGTTGTTGTTTCCTCTTGTGGTACAACAACTGGCTCTTCAAGTTGTTCTTCATTATGTTGAGCATTCCCTTCATCTTCACTGCTTTCATCCTCTTGAGTAACCTGTAACCTGTTCAAGTCTTCAACTAGAGAATGTTCCTGCAAAGGTTCTATGGTAGAAGAATTCTTCTCCTTGAAAGACATGTTAGATTCATCAAATGAAATGTGAACAGATTCCTCAATCTTCAAAGATGATTTATTATAGACCCTATAAGCCTTGCTGATCATGGAGTATCCCAGAAACACTCCTTCATCAGCTTTGGCTTGAAATTTTGCTAGATATTTCTTGTCATTATTGTGATTGTAGCAAATACAACCAAAGATTCTAAAATAGTCAACTTTAGGTTTCTTCCCTTTGAGTAATTCATAGGGAGTCTTTTCCTTTAGTTTATGTATCAGACTTCTGTTCAGCACATAGTTGGAGGTGTTCACTGCCTCTGCCCAGAAGGATAGAGGTAGATGAGCATCTGACAACAATGTAGTGGCAGATTCAATAAGGGTTCTATTTTTCCTTTCAGCTACCCCATTTTGTTGAGGAGTTCTAGGAGCTGAGAAAGTATGCCTGATCCCTTCACTCTGACAGAACTCTTGCATAAGAAGAGAATCAAACTCTGTCCCATGATCACTTCTGATCAGGGCAATGTGAGTATTGAACTCAATCTGTATACATTTGAGAAACTCTGTCAGACACTTAAAGTTATCAGACTTCTTCCTTAGAAAGAACACCCAAGTGAATCTAGAGAAGTCATCTACAACTACTAAAGTGTAGGATTTCCCTCCTAGGCTTTGTACTGTGATGGGCCCAAAGAGATCCATGTGTAACAGATACAATATCCTAGGTGAATCACTCTTATTAAGTGACTTAAAGCTGTTTTTAGTTTGCTTGCCTAATTGACAGGCCCTGCAGAGTCCTTCCTTCTTGTAGGGGCCAGAAGGTAGTCCTCTAACAAGGTTGTCCTTGGATAGCCTAACAATAGTTCTAATATTTAGGTGTCCTAATCTCTTATGCCATAAAATATTGGGTCTACAGACAGAATTAAACAAGCAGATATCTACATCAGTTGAAAGAAAATCTACTAGATAGATGTTACCTTTCCTTTACCTGTCAACACTGTTGTGTTGTCCTCTGACTTGATTTTGCATAAGGCTTTGCTGAAGGTCACCTGGTAGCCTTCATCACACAGCTGACTGATGCTAATTAGGTTGTGCTTCAGTCCTTCCACATAAGCTACCTTCTTGAAAGTTACTGAACCAATCTGGACTGCACCATATCCTTTAGTCTGTCCAAAGTTTGAATCACCAAAGATAACTTTGGGTCCAAGCTTGGCTCTGAAGGATGTGAGGTTGTCCTTGTTCTCTGTCATGTGCTTAGAGCACCCACTATCCAAATACCATTGCTGATTAGATGTTGGATAGGTCTTCACCTGCACATAAGACAATTCATTTGTTTTTGACCCAGTTTACCTTGGGCCTAGGTTGATAACCTTTAAATTCTGAAATGAAAGACATCCCTGGTTGACTCTTATATCCTTCAGGATGATATCTCCTTGGAGGTAAAATCCATTCAGTATAAGGGTTAAAGATTTGGGATGAAGGACCCTTAGGATTCAATTTTGATTTGCCTTTGAAAAATTTTCCAGAGCTCTGACCTCTGTTCGACGATCTTGGAGCTGCGTTCGACGATCTTGGGTCAGATCGTCGAGCTCCGTTCGACGGTCGACTATGGCTGAGGTCAGGTATTTGAGATCGTCGACCTGCGTTCGACGACTTTGGCTGAGATCGTCGATCTGCGTTCGACGATTTTGCCTGAGATCGTCGAGCTGCGTTCGGCGATCGTCGATCTTCATTCGGCGATCGTCGATCTCCGTTCGACGATTTCTGCTGGGACTTAATTTTCTGAGGCAGATCAGAATTTTTCCTAGCAACCTCTACAACTCCCTTTCCCTTGTCAGAAATGAATTTGATGGGAGTTGTTAGGACTATAGGTTGGCTGGATGAAGCACCCAAGCCCAGTGTACTGTTGAATCTAGAGTTCACTGTGCTTGTGATGTCCATCAGCTTGATGCTTCTCCCATTAAGGGATTCTTCAAGCTTCTTGGACTCAGAGAGCTCACTTTTCAGTGAAGCTATCTGTTCCCTACAACACTCCAACTCCTGAGAGAGTTTGAGGTTTTCTGACTTTAAAGTATTGTGTTCAGATAATTGATTTCTGAGAGAGATAATCTCTTTCTCAGACTTTAGCAGGTCTAAACACAGTGCTTTAAATTCAGATTTAAAATCCTCTGAACTAAAATCAAAAGAACTAATTACCTGATCTTCTTCAGGTTGGGTCTCTGAGTCTGACTCTGACTCCTCTTCTTCTGAATTATGCTGTGAGGCATTGATTGCCATCATACAGAACTCTTTTTCTTCTGCATCATCCTCATCATCACTGGAGCTGGATGAGGCTTCTGACTCTTCTTCTGTCTCACTCCAGGATTCAGCAACAAACCCTTTTCTTGTATGCTTATTTTTGCTTGAAGAAGGTTTGCCATTGCCATTCCTTTTGGAGTCTTTCTCCTTTCTTTTTTCTTTTCTGTCCCTTCTATCCTTGTTCTTGTTCTCTGGACAGTCAGGAACTATGTGCCCTGGTTTCCTGCAACCAAAGCAAATAATGTCTTTATTATTACCAATGGACTTGTCATACCTTGGCTTATCCTGCTCCTTGTATGACCTTCTTCTGAAGTCCTTTCTGGCCATCTTGTAGAATCTTTTGGCCAACAAGCTGAGTAGTTCATCATTGCCTGTGGCTTTGTCTTCAGGCATATCTTCAGTTGCCTTAAAGGCTATGGTCTTCTCTTTTCTTGTGGCTGGTGAAGCAGCCTTCTGTTCTTCCTCTCTATTCTTGATGAGTAGCTCATAAGATTTGAGCTTACCCAATAGAGCTTCAGTAGTGATCTCATTCAGACTTCTGGCATCCTTAATTGGCCAGATTCTTGAATCCCAAGTGCTGGGGAAGCACATTAGGATCTTGTCATTAAGTTCTGTTAGAGAGATCTCTTTGTCCAATGTCCTGAGTTCACTGATAATTAGACTTAGCCTGTTGTACATGTCTCCCACTGACTCAGTCTCTCCCTTCTTGAAATTCTCATATTGAGAGATGAGGTGGGATCTTCTATCCTTTCTCTCATCAGCTGAGCCTGAGACTATTTCTGAGAGCTTGTCCCAAATTTCCTTTGCTGAATTACATTCAGCTACCTTTTGAAATATGTCATCAGACATTGTCTGAGCTAGGATGTTCATAGCCTTGGCATCAGCTACCTTCCATTTCTTGATGTCATCATCTGTTCCTGATGGAGGTGGCACAGCATTTGTGCTTGTGTTCTCTGGGGGTCTTGGACATACTGTCAAAATAGAATTAAAGATATCTTCGTCAATAGAATTCATGTAAAGTCTGATCCTTGCTTTCCAGAGTGCAAACTTTGACAGATTGCACACTGGAGGTCTGGTGCTAGCATAATCTTTGTTTTGGGCCATGATTTGTGAAAAAAAAAATCTAATAATAAAATACAAAAGAAAGCAGATCTAACTTGAGATCTTTGGGTTCAGGTGTTAGCCTGTACAACCAATCAGGTATGGTATGTTTAACCAACCTGGCTTTGATACCAATTGAAAGTGCAGCTAGATCTGATATACTCTAGAGGGGGGGGGGGGGGGGTAAATAGAGTATATGGTGCTTTGAAACTTTTTACAACAATTGTTGTAATATGTGTGAGCAGGGAAGCAATAATAAATCTAATCACAGCACTAAGTTAAACAAAATCTAAACACAGAAAAATCAAGGTCAGAAACAAAAATGAAAGCAAGCAAAACCAGAAGACATAAGGAAATATAGTGGTTCCCCTAAACTTGGGTACATCCACTCTTCTACCACCCTTGGTAGGAATCCACTGCAGGATGAGTTGATCAGGTGTCCTGGGCACCAATAAGCTTTTGATAAGGTGCTCAAAAACCAAAGCAGATTTTTTGATCAGGTGTCTTGCCACCAATGAGCTTTTGACAAGGTGCTCAAAAACCAAGCTCAAACTTTTGAAGGGAGTTTGAGAAACCATTTACAGAGTGGGGGTGAGAGAGTGAAGGAAGTCTTCTTTTTCTCAAACAACTGAGAAGACTATGTGGATTGATGTCAAAGCTCCCCCTGAATCCTTGAGATATTCAGGAAGAAAAAGCTTTGCTGAGGATGATAGGCCTTCAAAGATTGAACTCCAGCAATAGATGATTTCAGCAATAGCTGAAATGTTGAATGTCTGGAGTCTGGAAATATGTTGGCCTTGAACACTTTGAAAACTAAAGAGATCTGAAGATTTGAGAAGGCTTGATCTCCTTGGATGTGTGTTCTTCAGAATTCTTTGTGACAGAAGATTTTTGAATGTGTCTCTGTAATCTGTATTCTCTCTCTGTATTGTGTATTCTTGTGAGAGATTCAAAAATCATGTCTTTTATTCTCTGGTACAGAATAGAATAACATTCTCTGTCAAGTATAGCCGTTGGCCTGCATTAATTGCATCCTTAATTGCATAATCTCTTCTGGAGGAAAGTCCATAGAATTATTCCTTGAAAAATCCCTTGAAACTTGGTCCAGAAATGAATGAAAACGGCTAGCAAATCTCTGAATTAATTGCAGAATAACTCCTAACTGATTTGAATTTGAATGTAGAAACATCCTGGAAGTTATCTGAAATCGTCGAACTGAGCTCTGCTATCGTCGAGCTGAGCTCAGCGATCTGGAAATATACAGCAGCAAAATGTCGTCGATCTGAGCTCAAAGATCGTTGAACTCAGTTCAGAGATAAAGATCCAAAGCAGAGTCAAAATCGTCGACCTGAGCTCACCGATCGTCGAATGGAGTTCTACGATATAAAGAAGTTAAACTCAGCGATCGTCGAATGGAGTTCGACGATCTTGTCGAAGTTGAGCTAGACGATCGTCGACCGGAGTTCGACGAATCGTCATGCTGAGCTCGACGATATGACTTAGTCTCCAAAACATAAAATCTTGGTCTTCAGGGCAGCTTCCAAACCTAGACTTCTAACCCTTAGACTCAATTCTAGTTGACCTATTAAGCTATACAGGAGGTCAAGCAAAGATTCCTAGAGACATAGTGATCCTGACCCAAATTAGTAATAGGGTGTTCCAACAAAAGAGTTCATGCAAATTATGGAGTCTATATATGAACAAGAAGACTGTCAGTGCCAAGGACTGATGGCATTGACTGAAGGTGACAAAATCCTGGAGCAGCCAGGACCCAGTAAGGTACAAATTTCAACTTTAAGTTCAATTTCTTGTGCCAGTACAGATTCAGATTCATCATCATCAAGTGATGAGAGTGCATCTGAGTCTGAAGCAGATATTCATCAGTTGATAGATGAATACAAGGTTCTGTTGCAAGCATACAAGAAGAGCAAGTCCCTAGCCAAAAGTCAGGCAAAGGAAATTGCTGATCTTAAAGCTGCTGCAACTGAGTTTGAGAAGTCTTTTGATCAAAAACTTAATGAGATAGCCAGATTGAAGCACATAACTGTGATTCAAATGGGAACTATATCATTTAAGAATGATCAAATCAAGAGTCTGGAGATTAATCTTCAGAAGGAGAAGGACTTAGTTGCTAGGTTTTCTAAACCTAAGTCAGTACTGCCTTTAATTGATGAATTTGTTCATCACAAAGGCAAGGTTGGATTGGGTTTTATTAAACCTGCAAGGATTGTTCAGTCCATGTCCAAGTCCAAGGGCAAAGCCCCAACACTCAACAAGCCAGCTGTGGATAAAACAGCTAAGACTGTACCTAAGCAAAGGTACAATAAGTTTGAGTGCTGGTGTTGTGGCAAGATAGGCCACTTTGCAATGGACTGTTGGCACAATGCAAGTGCTAAAGTGAGCAGCAATTTGCCTGTTGGAAAACCAGCAGGTAGCTTTGTCAAGATGCAAACTAACAAGTACCAAGGACCCAAGAATTCTTTGGGTTCTAAGGTTCATTAATCTATTTTGCAGGTTAGTCCAAGTGGCCATGCCCCTATATGGTACTTGGACAGTGGATGTTCCAGACATATGACTGGAACAAAGGGATTACTAAGGGACTACATTCCAATCAAAGATGGTCCAAAAGTTACCTTTGGTGGTTCTGAAAAAGGAATCATCAAAGGGTTTGGTAATATTTCTAGTAACTTAGTTACCATTACTCAAGTGGCTTATGTTAAAGGGTTGAAACACAACCTAATAAGTATAAGTCAATTAAGTGATGTAGGGTATGACATCTCATTTGTTAAGAATGGTTGTCATATCAGGAGGTCAACTGATCAAGAGATCATTTTGACTGGCTATAGAAAGAGGAATGTCTACTGCCTAGACATTATGTGTGAGACCAATGGTTCTCAAGTGTGTCTTGTAGCTGATGAGACAGTCTCTCATTGTGTCAAATGGCACAAGAGGCTAACTCATCTAAATTACAAGACAATTGGCAAACTCTTTAGCAAAGAGTTAGTGAGGAATGGTCCTCAAGTTAAGTGTGTTAAAGATGGTATTTGCTCAGCTTGTCAAAAGGGCAAGCAGACTAGATCCACCTTTAGAAGCATAGAAAACAAAGATGCTGTGAGGTGTTTATACCTCTTGCATATGGATCTCTTTGGTCCAATGCCAGTTCACAGCCTAGGTAGGAAGGTCTATACCTTTGTAATTGTAGATGACTACTCAAGGTTCTCCTGGGTATTCTTCTTAAGACAGAAATCTGAAACACCTAGTGTCTTCTATAGCTTTGTCAAGCAAATTCAGAATGAACTAAATAGTACAGTGGTCAAAATAAGAAGTGACCATGGTACTGAGTTTCAGTCTGATAGCATGACAAAACTATGTGAAGACTTTGGGATATTTCAAGAATTTTCTTCACCTAGAACACCTCAGCAAAATGACATTGCTGAGAGGAAGAATAGAACCTTGATTGAGGCAGGTAGAACCCTATTAAGTGATACATCACTACCAGAATATTTCTGGGCTGAAGCAGTTAATACTGCATGCCATGTTATTAATAAGGCTACCATAACTAAAGGCCTCAACAAGACCCCCTATGAGGTTGTGAAAGGCAGGAAACCAAACCTATCCTACTTCAGGATTTTTGGTTGCAAATGCTTCATACTTAACAATGGAAAGTCTTACTTGACTAAGTTTGCTGCCAAGTCCCAAGAGGGAATATTTGTTGGGTACATCAACAACAGTAAGGCTTATAGAGTCTACAACTTGTCAACTCAAGTTGTAGAAGAAACTATACATGTAGTATTTGATGAGACTAAACTTATTAACAATGAGTTGTCTAGTAGTGTATGCAGCCCCACAGGTTTAACAAAGAAGATGGACAAGCTCACTCTAGAAAAAAAATCTACTGCAAGACAGCAAGTAGAAGACAGTGGCTGTTGTCCAGGGGGAGTACTACATGTACCAAATGCAGAAGAAGTACAAGGAGTACAGCAAGATGGAGAAACTGAAGAGGTTCAACCAGAAGTCAGGATGCCTCCAGCCAATAGGCATCTTAGAGATCATCCAGTGGAGCAGATTATTGGAGATCCAAGACAAGGGGTACAAACAAGGAGCAGAAACCTGAATGCAGCAGTCTACTCCAGCTTTCTATCCCAAGTAGAACCTAAGAAGTTTGAAGAAGCCATCAAAGACCCTCTTTGGATTGAGGCTATGCAAGAAGAACTCAATCAATTCAAGAGATGCAAGGTCTGGGAGCTTGTTCCTAAACCTAAAGACCACAATATAATTGGAACCAAGTGGATCTATAGGAACAAGATGGATGAACAAGGAGTCATCATTAAGAATAAAGCAAGATTAGTTGCTAAAGGATATAGGCAGGAAGAATGTATTGACTTTGATCAAACCTTTGCTCCAGTAGCCAGACTGGAAGCCATAAGGATGTTCCTGGCCTATGCAACTTTTCAAGGATTCAAAGTTTACCAAATGGATGTCAAGTCAGCATTTCTAAATGGTAACCTTAAAGAAGAAGTCTATGTGGAACAACCCTCAGGTTTTGTTGATTCAACTCTACCTAATCATGTCTATAGACTTAGGAAAGCTTTATATGGGTTAAAGCAAGCCCCTAGGACTTGGTATGAAACCCTGTCTAGTTTCCTTATTGAGAATAAATTCTCAAGAGGGAAAATAGACAAGACTATATTCCTTAGGGAATCTAGAGGCAAAGTTATACTAGTCCAAATATATGTAGATGACATTATATTTGGGTCTACTGAATGTAGCATTTGCAAAAAGTTTGCAAAGCTAATGCAAGGTCAATTTGAAATGAGTAGTATGAGAGAGCTAAAGTTCTTCTTGGGTCTCCAAGTAAGGCAGACTGAGAGTGGTTTATCCATATGCCAGTCCAAGTTCACCCTAGAACTCATAAGGAAGTATGGTATGGATTCATCCAGCACCATGAAGACTCCTATGGGGACAAGTATGTCTCTTAGCAAGGATGATGCAGGGAAGCCTATAGATGAAACCTTGTATAGAGGGATAGTTGGCTCCCTATTATACTTGACTGCAAGTAGACCAGATATCATGTATTCTACATGTGTCTCTGCTAGGTATCAAGCCTGCCCTAAAGAGTCTCATTTGACTGCAGTCAAAAGGATATTGAGATATCTAAAGGGCACACCTTATCTAGGCCTCTGGTACCCTAGGAATGAGGATTTTGATCTAACAGGTTATTCAGATGCAGACTTTGCAGGATGCAAAGAAGATAGAAAAAGCACTACTGGAACCTGTCAATTCCTAGGTGGGAGATTGATTTCTTGGAGTAGCAAGAAGCAAACAAGTGTGGCTATCTCCACTGCAGAATCAGAGTATGTGGCTGCAGGAAGTTGCTGTGCTCAACTTTTGTGGATACAACATCAGCTAGAGGACTATGGATTTCAGGTAAGTAGAACTCCACTCTTTTGTGATTCTACTAGTGCTATTTCAATAGCTAATAATCCTGTATCCCATAGTAGAACAAAACATATTGAAATTAAATATCATTTTCTTAGGGAGCATGTAGAAAGAGAAGATATTTTACTTGAATATGTTAAAACAGATGAACAACTAGCTGATATGTATACTAAGCCCCTAGAAGAAGCTAAGTTCAATAAGTTTAAGATTGAACTAGGAATGATATACTTAGAGTAAGTTTATAGTATAGGAAATTGGCTAAGTAAAAAGGTGTCGACACATAGAGATTTTTGTGTCGACACAATTAGTAGGTGTCGACACTTCAGGAAAAAGGTGTCGACACATCTAGAAAGTTAGTGTCGACACTTCAGAATATTAGTGTCGACACATGACAAGTTGGTGTCGACACAACCAAGGTGGTGTCGACACATAGTATTTACTCAGTATTTTCTAAGAAAAGTCTCGACTAAATGTCGAGTTAAGTGGTGTCGACACATAAACAAGTGTCGTCACATATAATCTGTTGACTAAACTTGTGTCGACACATATGTGTCGAGACATTATAAGTCAGTGTCGACACTTATTGCCAGTATCGACACAATTTAAGTTGGCTGCCCGCCTTTTCATCTTCAAAATTAGAAATGTATAAATAGGGTTTTGCCTTTCTCTGTCGACACGCTTTCAAAAGTTTCGAGACCAAAACTTGTGTGTCGACACCTCTCTTCTCTCCAGTCTAATTCTTCAAACCCTAATGGTGCCAAAGCTTGAGGAGAACGTCAATGAGGGCTACGAGCTAGTGCGCGACGCATTTGTTGATGCTGACCAGGAAATCAAGAACGTGATAACCCTAGTGGCCGACTCAGGGTTAGAATTTCTGGTTTCTGAGCCTACAAAAATCTGGAAGAAAGAGGTACTGGAATTCCTCAATGGAGCTGAAGTCGACGACACTGGATTGAAGATCAAATCTAGAGTCCATGGTGCAAAGGTGAAGGTATCACCTAAGAGCTTGAGAAAGATTCTAAATCTGCCTAGAACAAAGGAAGAAGATGAAGTTACTGCTTCAAAGACCAGGGAAGCTCTAACTTGGTGTGGATTGGATTCTCAGATGAAGATTGGTTCAGTTTTTAATAGAAAGGGAATGAATAGCCAGGGGAAATTCCTCTCTGAGATAGTTGGCAAAGTAATCCTCAGTAAGCCACGAGGGCATGACAGAGTGTCTGCCTACATGTTTAGTATTATGACCAGGATTATCTTCACTTTAAACACTGACTGGTCTGTTATAGTGTTTGAGAAAATCAAAGAAAGCCTGAAGAAGCCCAACCTGGGCAGAATCATAAGTCTATACCTAGCTGGTACCATACCAGAGGTTATGCAACAAGCTGCTGGAAGCAAAATAAATCATATGAGAAAAATGGATCTGAGAATTTTCTCCAGGTGGGACAGGGTGTTGTCTAAAGAGATGCCAACCCCTGAGAAGAAAGTTCCTGAGAAAGTATCACCCCCCAAGAAGAAGAGGAAAACTGCTCCAGTGGCACAGGTTTCCACTAGCAGTTCTGAAAGTGAAGAACAAGTGGTCTTCACACCTGATGAAGAAGACACAGGAACTGCTGTGAAGTCTCCAGCACAACAAGTGGATGCTGAGATCCAGGGGGAGCTACCTCAAGCTAGCCCCATACACAAGGATCAGATCCAGGGGGAGACTCTAGTTGTAGAAGAACCAACTACACTAGAAAGTGAACAAGCAACAAACACAATACTAGAGGTAATCACTGAACTAAATACTTTAGATTTTCCTATAGAGGATACTGATTTGTCTGATATTCATCAGCAAACTCAGATGGATAGCCAAGTCCCAGATGCTGTCATGAAAGACACATCTGTTGAAGTTATAGTTACTGATCCAGTGGTTGAAGAGCCCAGACTTTCTCCAGCTCATTCACCACAAGAGTATACCATGGAAGATCTTTTCTTAAATCTGGATCAAACAGATTTTGACAAGGACAATGCTGCTGCTGAAGTAGAGAATGCTCCACTTGAGGGGGATCAAGTATTGTTTGTTGAAGAGCCTGCAAGGCATGAGACTGATAAGCCTCAAGCTGCTGAAGAACCACCAAAGGACAGGGTAGATATAGCCATCTCCTCAGCTTCTGAAGATGAGGAAGCAGCAAGGGCAAGGAAAAAGAAACTTTATGTCTTCAAAAGAAGGAGCCAGAGTTATAAGAAGGCTCTCCAAACTGTTGCTCCACAGTCTGCACTACAGCCAGCCCCAGCTTTTGATTATAGTGCACTGATGGTTGCTATGTAGATCAAGCTGGATGAGCATAGAAAAGCAATAGAGAAATATATGGATGAAGGGCAGAAGTCTCTCCAGTTTGATCTAGCCCAAGACATTAAGTCAATAAGATTTGAAATGAATCTTAACAAGAAGGAGATGACAGACTGCTTCCACAAAGGGGGGAATGCAGTAGTGTACTTAGCTACACACCAAGAAAAGATTAAAACTCAAGTAGATGACATAGCCCTGAAGCAAGGATATGTACTTGAAAATCAACTCAGAATGAATGACAATTTGACAGAATCTCATAATGCTATTGTCACAGAACTGAAGAACATAGCTGCTGGACCTTCTACCTCTACTGCTACTGTTAAAGCTGAATTTGACAAAGTATTTCAGGAAGAAATCACTGCTGTTAAGACTGCCATTCAAGAATCTCAAAAGATCATCTATGAAAAACTCCAAAGGTTAAGACCTTTCTACAGGGATGGAGTTAATTATCTCAATGCTCAAGTGAGATTTCAAAAAGATGACTTAAGGGATCATATTGAAAGAGAAGTCATAAAGGGAGAGAGAGTGTTAGTCAAGGCAAGCTCTGATCATGCCAAGTGGATATCTAATTCCATCAGAGCTACACTGGGTTATCCTCCTCTTTGTGATGATGACAATGTTGCTGAATCTGGAATTAACCCTGCCTATCTTGGAGGTGAGCAACCAGAAGTAGCTCAAGTAATCTATCCTCCACCAGATTTTAACATGATCCATGCTGACATTCAGTCCATGTATATCCCACCTGGGGGTAAGGACAATGTCATAATAGAGAAAGTTGTTCAGCCTGTCTCTGAAGCTTTACAGGAAGCCATCTTGAAGGAGCAAGCTGAAGAAGAAACCAGATTATCAAAGAAGAGGTTCAGGGAGTAAGCTGAACAAAGACCTGACTTTGAGCAGTGGAGCCCCACCTCTAGGAACATTATTTTGACTGCCTAGAAAGCTGCCAAAGATAACATTCAAGACATGAATAAGTGGTTTTCTGAAGCTGAATGGAGGAAACATGAAATCAGGCAGGAGGCAATAGTCCAGTACAGAAGGAAGGCCAAGATGGGAAAGCTACCTCCTACTGCTCTGGAGCCTAGCAAGTACTTTCCCAAGCCTTATCACTACTTTGAGAGACAAAAGATTAAGGCTGAGGAACTCAAGAAGAAGGAGCTAAAAGGTAAGAAGCCTGCTGCAACAGAAGATGCTGAAGCCCCTGTACAAGCAAGGATAAAATCTGGAAAAGGGATAGTGATCAAAGATGCTGATCAAGAATAGAATTAGAATTTACTTAAAGTTTACTATGTAATCTCTTTGATGATAAACATACTGTAAACTTTTGAAAATGAATATGAAAAAGTATTGGAACAATGTGTTGTGTGATAAATTAGCTATTTGTTAAATTTATTTCATAATTGTTCTGAGATGTTATCTGATTATGCATGTTTGTTTAATACATGTGATGTACTTCCCTGCTATACATAATCCTGTTTTACATCATTTTGTAATTTTATTATGAATGGTGTATATCATTGACTAAGGGTTATGACTTCTCCAAATAGGGGGAGATTGTTGGGTACATTGGTTAAAATGTACCTGATTTGAAGAAGCCTCACCCAACTCAATGATATACATCAAATTGTATTTGATGTGCTTTTGAGTTACCTTGTGCAGGTTAAGTATTTGCAGGAAATAAGAAAAGTTTCTAAGTACATGTGTCGACACCCAGAGGGAAAGTGTCGACACTTAAGAAGACATGTGTCGACACCCAGGCAAGCAGTGTCGACACTTGGAGTCATTGTGTCGACACCAGAGATGCTAAGTCGACACCAGACAGAAAGTGTCGACACAAGGAGCTGTGTCGACACTCAATGAAGAAAAGCCAGAAAAGCTGTGTCGACACTTAACAGTTGTGTCGACACCCAGTGAAGCTGAGTCTACATCAGAAAGTGTCGACACTTGGAGGCTGTGTCGACACTCAGCAAAAGTCAGCAGAGACTAAGTACCAGTGTCAACACTCAGAACAATGTGTCGACACTCAACAGAAGAGTCAACACTTGAAGTAAGTGTCGACACCCAGAACAATGTGTCGACACTTAGCAGAAGAGTCAACACTGGAAGTAAGTGTCGACACCCAGAACAATGTGTCGACACTTAGCTGAAGACTCGACACTTAGTAAAGATCAGCAAAGTTCAAGAATATTCTAAGTACAAGTGTCGACACTAATGGAATGTGTCGACACTCAGCCAGAGTCTCGACAGAAGAAGAAAGTGTCGACACCCAGAGCAATGTGTCGACACTCAACAAGTATCAACACTGAAGACATGTGTCGACACCAAGAAGCAGTGTCGACACTTGACAGATACAACACATGAAGATGTGTCGACACAAAGGTGTTGTGTCAACACTTAGAAGAATTCAGCAAAATTCTGAAGAACAAGTACTTGTGTCGCCACTAAATTTCAGTGTCGACACATGAAGAAGAAGCAGTATCGAGATAAAGAATCAACAACACAAGGAGTTGTGTCGACACCTTGTAGACTAGTGTCGACACTTAGACAACTTGTGTCGACACTTGGTCTATAAGTGTCGACACTTAAAGACAGAAAGTCTCGACACTTAAAGACAGTTACAGAATTTTCAAGAACT
Organism: Platanthera guangdongensis; assembly: GCA_039583875.1. Classification (NCBI taxonomy): domain Eukaryota; kingdom Viridiplantae; phylum Streptophyta; class Magnoliopsida; order Asparagales; family Orchidaceae; genus Platanthera; species Platanthera guangdongensis. Next base: position 100,984,655 of record CM077149.1, read on the forward strand.
GACTGGATGACTTGACAGCTGCCATTCCAGCCGGTCTACCGCACCTGTCAGAGTTGTCAGAATTCAGTTATGGACCGGACCAGCTGGTTACCATGAAGAAGGCCTATAAATAGGCCTATGCTGTCTATAGAAATCGATTGATCAAAGAGTGGTTGAAGTTGTCAAAGTTCAAATTATTGATCAAGTGTTCAACAAAGAAGATCTAGCTATTCCTTGAACAATCAAGTGCAGATCTAAGAAGTTGGAGAGAGAGAGCTCCATCCAAGAAATCAGCTGTTGGAACCCAGCTGAGAAGAAGGATTCAGATTGGTCTGAATCTTAAGAAGCAGAGATCAAGGATCAACTGCAGAGGAATCAGTCTTATTGTGTTCTACTTTCAAGAAGCTTTGAAGAAAAGCCAAGTCAGATTGATTTCAGCTGAGTTCTTCCAAGAACTCATCAAGAATCTCACAAATTATCTCTCTTTCATCTAAGTTGTTGAGTTTATACATTTTGTATTCATAATAACTTGTAGGATCCTTAGGGATCTGAGAATTGTAAGCCTGCAATTATAAAGGCTGAGGGTAGGAGAGTTAAATCTCTGAGTGTAGGCCTTGGTGGCTGAGTGTAGGCCTTTGTGGCTGAGTGTAGGCCTTTGTGGCCGAGTGTAGGCTTTGTGGAAAAGCTGAGTTGTAGGGCCTTGGGCCTGAGGTGTAGGAGCCTATTTTGGGTTCTGAGTTAGTGGAGAAGTTTGGCCGAAACTAGTACACTGCTAGATAGGTGAAGGGGGAAAGTGGATGTACCCAAAGCTTGGGGAACCACTATAAAACTCTGTGTCTACTGTGTTTGCTGAGTTGCTGTGATTGCTGATTGCTGTGCTGTGATAACTTAGATTTAATTCTGTGATATTGACTGTTTGCTGCCTAGAAAGTTAAAAAGATTCAAGTCACCTATTCACCCCCCCTCTAGGTGCTTAGGGACAATATCTTCCAGAATGTCTATTGCCTAGACATTATGTGTGAGAACAATGGTTCTCCAGTGTGTCTTGTAGCTGATGAGAAAGTCTCTCATTGTGTCAAATGGCACAAGAGGCTAGCCCATCTCAACTACAAGACAATTAGCCAACTCTATAACAAAGAGTTAGTGAGGAATGGTCCTCAAGTTAAGTGTATTAAAGATGGAATATGCTCAGCTTGTCAAAAGGGCAAGCAGACTAGATCCACCTTTAATAGCATTGAAAATAAAGATAATGTGAGGTATTTATACCTCTTGCATATGGATCTCTTTGGTCCTATGCCAGTTCACAGCCTAGGTAGGAAGGTCTATACCTTTGTGGTTGTAGATGACTACTCAAGGTTTTCCTGGGTGTTCTTCCTTAGACAGAAATCTGAAACACCTAGTATCTTCTATAGCTTTGTCAAACAGATTCAGAATGAACTAGACAGTACATTGGTCAAGATAAGAAGTGACCATGGTACTGAATTTCAGTCTGATAGTATGACAAAACTATGTGAAGAATTTGGGATATTTCAGGAATTTTCTTCACCAAGAACACCTCAGCAAAATGGCATTGCTGAGAGGAAAAATAGAACCTTGATTGAGGCTGGTAGAACCCTATTAAGTGACACATCTCTCCCAGAATATTTCTGGGCTGAGGCAGTTAATACTGCATGCCATGTAATTAATAGGGCTACCATTACTAAAAGCCACAATAAGACCCCCTATGAGATTGTGAAAGGTAGAAAACCAAACCTATCCTACTTCAGGATCTTTGGTTGTAAGTGCTTTATACTTAACAATGGAAAGTCTTACTTGACTAAGTTTGCTGCCAAATCCCAAGAGGGAATTTTTGTTGGGTACAACAACAACAGTAAGGCTTATAGAGTCTACAACTTGTCTACTCAAGTTGTAGAAGAGTCTGTACATGTAGTATTTGATGAAACTAGACTTATTAAGAATGAGTTGTCTAGTAGTATTTGCAGCTCCACAGGTGTGGCTGAGAAGTTGGACAAGCTCACTATAGAAGAAGGACCTACTGCAAGACTGCAAGTAGAAGATAGTGGCTGCTGTCCAGGGGGAGTACTACATGTACCTAATGAAGAAGAAGTCCAATGAGTGCAGCAAGTTGAAGAAACTGAAGAAGTTCAACCTGAAGCCAGGATGCCTCCATCTAATAGGCATCTAAGAGATCATCCAGCAGATCAAATCATTGGTGATCTAAGACAAGGGGTACAAACAAGGAGCAGAAATCTGAGTGCAGCACTCTACTCCAGTTTTCTATCCCAAGTAGAGCCAAATAAGTTTGAAGAAGCCATCCTAGACCCTCATTGGATTGAGGCAATACAAGAAGAGCTGGATCAGTTCAAGAGGTGCAAAGTCTGGGAGCTTGTTCCTAAACCAAAAGACCACAACATAATTGGGACCAAGTGGATCTTTAGGAATAAGATGGATGAACATGGAGTAATTGTCAAGAACAAAGCAAGATTGGTTGCTAAAGGATATATGCAGGAAGAAGGTATTGACTTTGATCAAACCTTTGCTCCAGTAGCCAGACTGGAAGCCATAAGGATGTTCCTGGCCTATGCAACCTATCAAGGATTTAAAGTTTACCAAATGGATGTTAAGTCAGCCTTTTTGAATGGTAATCTAAAGGAAGAGGTCTATGTGGAACAACCATCAGGTTTTATTGATTCAACTCAACCTAATTATGTCTATAGACTTAGGAAAGCTTTGTATGGGTTAAAACAAGCCCCTAGGGCTTGGTATGAAACCCTGTCTAGTTTGCTCATTGAGAATAAATTCACAAGGGGGAAAATAGACAAGACTCTATTCCTTAGGGAATCCAGAGGCAAGATAATACTAGTCCAAATATATGTAGATGACATCATATTTGGGTCTACTGAAAGTAGTCTTTGCAAAAAGTTTGCAAAACTAATGCAAGGACAATTTGAGATGAGTAGTATGGGGGAACTTAAGTTCTTCTTGGGTCTCCAAGTTAGACAGACTGAGAATGGTTTATCCATATGCCAGTCAAAGTTCACCCTAGAACTGATAAGGAAGTATGGTATGGAAACATCCAGTACCATGAAGACTCCTATGGGGTCAAGTATGTCTCTTAGCAAAGATGATGCAGGGAAACCTGTAGATGAGATTTTGTATAGAGGGATAGTTGACTCTCTACTCTATTTGACTGCAAGTAGACCAGATATCATGTATGCTACATGTGTCTGTGCTAGGTACCAAGCATGCCCTAAAGAGTCTCATTTGGCAGCAGTCAAAAGGATACTGAGATATCTAAAGGGCACTCCTTATCTAGGCCTTTCGTACCCTAGGAATGGAGACTTTGAACTGACAGGTTATTCAGATGCAGTTTTGGCAGGCTGCAAAGAAGATAGGAAAAGTACAACTGGAACCTGTCAATTCCTAGGTGGAAGACTGATTTCATGGAGTAGCAAGAAGTAAACAAGTGTGGCTATCTCCACTGCAGAATCAGAATATGTGGCTGCAGGAAGTTGCTGTGCTCAACTTCTATGGATACAACATCAGCTTGAGGATTATGGTATTCAGGTAAGTAGAACACCACTATTTTGTGATTCTACTAGTGCTATATCTATTGCAAACAATCCTGTTTCCCATAGTAGAACTAAACACATTGAAATAAAATATCATTTTCTAAGGGAACATGTAGAAAAAGAAGATATTTCACTAGAGTATGTTAAGACAGATAATCAACTAGCTGATATGTATACTAAGCTTTTAGAAGAAACCAAGTTCAATAGGTTTAAAATTGAATTAGGTATGATAAACTTAGAATAAGTTTACATAAATAACTAAGTAAAATAGTGTTGACACACAGAGTTGTCTGTGTCGAGACAGAGAATTGGTGTCGACACATGACATGTAGGTGTCGACACATCCAAGGTGGTGTCGACACTTAGACTTTATGCAGAATTAGTGAAGTAATATCTCGACTAAGTGTCGAGCTAAGTGGGGTCGACACATAAACAAGTGTCGACACATATATTCTGTTGACTAAACTTGTGTCGACATATAGGTGTCGAGACATTATAAGTCGGTGTTGACACTTATCAACAGTGTCGACACAATTTGAGTTTGTTAGCGCACCCTTTCATCTTCAATCCTAGAAAGGTATAAATAGGATTTCAACATTGTCTGTCGACACGCTCACAAAAGTTTCGAGACCAAACTTGTGTGTCGACACCTCTCTTCTCTCTATTCAAATTCTTCAAACCCTAATGGCGCCCAAGCTCGAGGAGAACGTAAATGAAGGCTATGAACTGGTGCGGCATGCATTTGATGACGCAGAATCAGAGATCAAGGATGTGGTAACCCTAGTCGCAAACTCAGGGTTAGATTTTCTTGTTTCAGAGCCAACCAAAATATAGAAGAAAGAAGTATTGGAATTTCTAAATGGAGCAACCCTAGACGACTCTGGATTCAAGATCAAGTCAAAGGTACATGGAGAAAAGGTGAAGGTCTCACCAAAGAGTTTAAGAAAGGTACTAAACCTGCCAAGGACAAAGGAAGAAGATGAAGTTACTGCTTCTAAGACCAGAGAAGCTTTAACATGGTGTGGACTGGATTCCAAGCTGAAAATTGAATCAGTATTCAATAGAAAGGGGATGAACTGCCAAGGCAAATTTCTCTCAGAAATTGTTGGCAAGGTGATCTTGAGTAAGCCTGGAGGGCATGACAGGGTATCAACCCATATGTTCAATCTTATGACAAGGATTATCTTCACACTGCAAACTGATTGGTCTGTAGTAGTATTTGAGAAGATTAAGGAGAGCATGAAGAAGCCCAATTTGGGTAGGATACTAAGTCTTTACTTGGCTGGTAGTATACCAGAAGTAATGAGTTAAGCTGCTGGATCAAAGATCAACCACATGAGGAAGATGGACATGAGACTCTTCTCAAGATGGGATAGGGTCTTGTCTAAGGAGATGCCAACACCTGAGAAGGAAACCCCACTTAAGAAGAAGAAGAAGATAGCCCCAGTGGCTCAAGAATCATCCAGCAGTTCAGAAGAACAAGTTGTCTTCACTCCTGATGAAGAAGACACTGGAGATGCTGGAAAGTCTCCAGCTCAACAAGGTGATGCAGACAGGCAGGGGGAGCTACCTCAAGCTAGCCCAGTACATCAGGATACTATACAGGGGGAGCCTCTAATAGTGGAAGAGCCAACTCCATTAGAAAGTGAGCAAGCCACTCAAATCATTCTTGAGGTACTCACTGAAATCAATAACTTAGTTTTCCCTATAGAGGATATTGTTTTGACTGATTCATTAAATAATGTTAATCAGCAACCTCAGATTGATAGTCAACCCCCAGATGTTATCATGGAGGACACATCTGTTGCAGCTCAAGTTGTATCTGATCAAGTTGTTGATGAGACAATGGATTCTCCATCACAACCTCAACAGGAGTTTACAATGGAAGATCTCTTCCTTAATCTGGACCAAACAGACTTTGAAAAGGAAAGTGCTGTTGTTCAGGGAGAGAATGCTCATGTTGAGGGGGAGCAAGTAGTAATTGTTGAAGAACCTGCAAGGAAAGAGCCTGAGAAACCAAAGGAAGTTGAGGAGCTACCTAAGGAGAGGGTAGACATAGCCAGCACATCAGCTTCTGAAGATGAGGAGGCAACAAGAGCTAAAAAGAGAAAATTCCAAGTCTTCAAAAGGAGTAGCCAAAATTATAAGAAAGCTCTGTAAACTATAACACCACAACCTGCACTACAATCAGCACCAACTGTAGATTACAGTGCTTTGATGGTTGCTATGCAAATTAAGCTTGATGAGCACAGGAAGGCCATAGAAACATATATGGATGAGGGGCATAAGTCTTTACAGTTTGATCTGGCCCAGGACATTAAGTCCATTAGATTTGAGATGAATCTAAATAAGAAGGAGATGACTGACTGTTTCCACAAGGGAGGGAATACAGTAGTCTATCTAGCTACTCATCAAGAGAAAATCAAAGCTCAAGTGGATGAACTTGAAGTAAAGCAAGGATATGTTCTGGAGAATCAAATCAGAATGAATGATAACTTGACAGCTTCTCACAATGCCATTGTAACTGAGATAAAAAATATAGCCACTGCACAGTCTGCAGAAAGTGCCACAGCCAAAGAAACTTTTGATAAGCACTTGCAAGAGTGCTTAACTGCTGTTACAACTGCTATACAAGACTCTCAGAAGTTGATCACTGAAAAACTCCAAAGGTTGAAACCTTTTTACAAGGATGGAGTCAATTATCTAAATGCCCAAATTAGATTTCAGAAAGATGATCTAAGAGATCACATAGAAAGAGAAGTCATAAAGGGGGAGAGGGTGTTAGTCAAAGCCAGCTCTGATCATGCAAAGTGGATTTCTAATTCTATCAGAGCAACTCTTGGTTATCCTCCTTTATGTGATGATGACAATGTAGCAGAATCTAGGATACATCCTGCATATCTAGGAGGGGAGCAACCTGAAGTGGCTCAAGTAATCTACCCTCCTCCAGATTTTGATATGGTACAAGCTGACATACAGTCAATGTATAGCCCACCTGAGGGACAACAGAATGTCATCATAGAAAAGGTGGTTCAGCCAGTATCTGAAGCTGTACAAGAAGCTATACTGAAAGAACAAGAAACTAGATTGTCTAAGAAGAGGTTCAGAGAGCAAGCTGAACAAAGGCCTGACTTTGAGCAGTGGAGCCCCACTTCAAGAAATATTATTTTGACTGCTTGGAAGGCTGCCAAAGATAATATTCAAGATAGGAACAAGTGGTTTTCTGAACTGGAATGGAGGAAGCATGAGACCAGACAAGAAGCCATTGTGCAATACAGGAGAAAGGCTAAGATGGGAAAGCTACCTCCTACTGCCTAGGAGCCTAGCAAGTACTTTCCCAAGCCTTATCATTACTTTGAGAGGCAAAAGATCAAAGCTGAAGAGCTAAAGAAAAAGGATCTTAAAGGCAAGAAACCTGCTGCTGCTGAAGATGCTGAAGCCCCTGTGCAAGCAAAGATACAGACTGGGAAGGGCATAGTGATCAAGGAGGCTGAGCAGGAATAGAATAGAATTTATCTTTAGTTTACAGTTGTAATCTTTTGATTTAAAATATTCTGTAAACTTTTGTATAATGAATATGATAAAGTTGTTAGAACAATGTGATGTGTTATAAATCTATTTCATAATTGTTCTGAGATGATATCTGTGTATACATGTTGTGTTTGATACATGTTTATGTTTTCCCTGACTGCATAATCCTGCTTTACATCATGCTATGATTTTATTCTGTATGGTGTATATCATTGACTAAGGGTTATGACTTCTCCAAATAGGGGGAGATTGTTGGGTACATTGGTTTAAATGTACCTGATTTGAAGAAGCCTCACCCTACTTGTTGGGTACATTGGTTCAAATGTACCTGATTTGAAGAAGCCTCACCCAACTCAATGATATACATCAAAATGTATTTGATGTGTTTTGAGTTTACTTGTACAGGTTAAGTATTTGCAAGAAAGAAGAAAAAGTTTCTAAGTCCATGTGTCGACACCCAGAGGGAAAGTGTCGACACTTAAGAAGACTTGTGTCGACACCCAGACAAGCAGTGTCGACACTTTGAGTATTTGTGTCGACACCAGGGATGCTGAGTCGACACCAGACAGAAAGTGTCGACACAAGGAGCTGTGTCGACACTCCATGAAGAAAAGTGCAGTGAAGCAGTATCGACACTTAGCAGTTGTGTCGACACCCAGAGAAACTGTGTCTACATCAGAAAGTGTCGACACTTGGAGGCTGTGTCTACACTCAGCAAAAGTCAGCAGAGACTAAGTATAAGTGTCGACACCCAGAGCAATGTGTCGACACTCAGCAGAAGAGTCAACACTTGAAGTAAGTGTCGACACCCAGAACAATGTGTCGACACTTAGCTAAAGAGTCAACACTTGAAGTAAGTGTCGACACCCAGTACAATGTGTCGACACTTAGCTGAAGACTCAACACTTGAAGAAAGTATCGACACAAGGAGATGTGTCGACACTTAGCAAAGTTCAAGAATATTCTAAGTACAAGTGTCGACACTAAGGAGTTGTGTCGACACTCAGCCAGAGTCTCGACAGAAGAAGAATGTGTCGACACAAGGAGCTGTGTCGACACTCAGCAAGTATCAACACTGAAGACATGTGTCGACACCAAGAAGCAGTGTCGACACTTAACAGATTCAACACATGAAGATGTGTCGACACAAAGGAGTTGTGTCGACACTTACAAGAAGTCAACAAAGTGCTGAAGAACAAAGTGTTGTGTCGACACTCAATATCAGTGTCGACACATGAAGAAGAAGTTGTGTCGAGATATAAAATCTACAACACAAGGAGTTGTGTCGACACCTTGTAGGCTAGTGTCGACACTTAGGCAACTTGTGTCGACACTTGGTCTATAAGTGTCGACACTTAAAGACAGACAGTCTCGACACTTGCAGACAGTTATAGAATTTTCAAGAACTGACTGGATGACTTGACAGCTACCATTCCAGCCGGTCAACTGCACCTGTCAGAGTTGTCAGAAATCTGTTATGGACCGGACCAGCCGGTTACCATGAAGAAGGCCTATAAATAGGCTTATACAGTCTACAGAAACTGTTGTTGAAGTTGTCTAAATTCAGATCAACACATCAAGTAATAAAAAGAAGATCTAGCTATTCCTTGAAGAATCTAGTGAAGATCTAAGAAGTTGGAGAGAGAGAGAGCTCCATCCAAGAAATCAGTCATTGGAACCAGACTGAGAAGAAGGGTTCAGATTTATTCTGAATCTTAAGTAGCAGAGATCAAGGATCAACTGCAGAAGAGGTCAATCTAATTGAGTTCTACATTCAAGAAGCTTTGAAGAAAGCCAAGTCAGATTGATTTCAGCTGAGTTCTTTCAAGAACTCATCAAGAATCTCACAACTCTTCTCTCTTGTCACTGAGTTGTTGAGTTATAATTTTTGTATTCATTTTATCTTATAGGATCCTTAGGGATCTGAGTCTTGTAAGCCTGTAATTATAAAGGCTGAGTGTAGGGCTTGAGTGCCTGAGTGTAGGAGATTGAAATCTCTGTGTGTAGGCCTGTTGTGGCTGAGTGTAGGCCTTGGTGGCTGAGTGTAGGCTTTGTAAAGAAGCTGAGTTATAGGGCCTTGGGCCTGAGCTGTAGGAACCTATTTTGGGGTTCTGAGATAGTGGAGAAGTTGGGCCGAATCTAGTACACTGCTAGATAGGCGAGGGGGAAAGTGGATGTACCCAAACCTTGGGGAACCACTATAAAACAGTGAGTCTACTGTGTGCTGTGATATTCTGTGATTGCTGTGTGATTGCTGTGTACAAATAGATATAACTCTGAGATAAAATCTGATTGCTGCCTTAAAAAGTTAAAAAGATTCAAGTCACCTATTCACCCCCCTCTAGGTGTTTAGGTACAATATCTTTCAAGTGGTATCAGAGGGAGGTTACTCAAAAAGGGACATAACTGTCTGAGTAGATCCTGTTGGCAGATTCAGTCTAAGTCAAATTACAGAATCAAGAAAATCAAGAACCATGGGTTCCACTGAGAATCACAAGGAATTGGGATCCATGAAGCTACCCATATGTAGGAAAGAGATCTTTGGTATCTGGAAGGAAAGGGTGAGACTGTTTATGGAAGCCTCAGACCCTAGGATTTATATCACAGTAAAAGAAGGGCCATATGTGCCCATGAAGGTGTCAGTCTTAGATGCAACTCAGAGAACACCTAAGGATTTCTCTGAAATGACAAAGGATGAAATTTTTCTAGCCACTATGGATAAGAGGGCTCAAAACATCATTGTGAGTGCCATAGATGATGCAACTTTTCAGAATTTAATACACTGTAAGACAGCCAAAGAGATGTGGGATACTCTTATTGTGTACATAGAGGGTTCTGAAGAAGTGAGGCAAGACAGAAAATTCTTGCTAAACCAAGAATATGAAAGTTTTAGACAAGGTAAAGCTGATAGCATAACTGAATGCTATAAAATGTTCTACAGGATTGTGAATGAGCTCATGTCCTATGGCAGAGAGTTCAGTAATTATGAACTCAATGATAAGTTTCTAAGATCCCTAACAAAAGATTGGGACACCAAGATCTGTGCCATTAGGGAAATGACAAAGTTGACAGAAATTCCTCCACCAACACTGTTTGGCAAACTGCTGTCCTATGAAATGCAGTTAATGGTGAGGAAAGAAGAGGAGAAATTAACAAGAAGTGAACACAAGGAAAGGACAGTGACCTTCAAAACAGAAGCCCCCAGAAAGTACAGAAGTAAGTCACCAACTCCACCTCCAAAAGCAGCTGAATCTGAGTCAGATGAGTCAGTCAGCAGAAAATCTGAAAGCAGTGAAAGTGATGAGGACTTTGCTGCCTTCACAAGACATTTTCAGAAGTTCTTAAAGAAGAAACAGTGGAGGACAAAGCCATCTACTTCACAGGGAAAAGAAGACTATTATCAGAATAAAAAGTCTTCAAAGAAAGACAGGAAAAAGACTAAGTCTAGCAAAGCAACTCTTTCAAAAATAATATGCTATTACTGTAATAGACAAGGACATGTCATTGCAGACTATCCAGAGAAGAGGAAGGAGTCTAGTGACAAGAAAAGGACTCAATACAAGGGCAAGAAAGAAAAGTCTTTTGTTGCCAAAAAGGACAAGAGCCTGTCAGATATTTCTTCATCAGAAACTGAGTCAGATGCTGAGGCATATATAGGACTGTTTGCTGAGGAAGAAGAAGAAGAGTTCATCCAGATCATGAACTCTATATATGAACAAGAGGACAGTCAGTGCCAAGGACTAATGGCATTGACAGAAAGTGACAAAATCCTGGAGCAGCCAGGACCTAGTAAGGTACAATATTGTTCTTTTAGTTCAATTTCTTGTGCCAGTATAAAATCAGATTCATCATCATCAAGTGATGAGAGTGCATCTGAGTCTGAAGAGGATATTCATCAGTTGATATATGAATATAAAGTTCTGTTGCAAGCTTATATGAAGAGCAAGTTCCTAGCCAAAAGTCAGGCAAAGGAAATTGCTAATCTCAAAGCTGCTGTAACTAATTTTGAGAAGTTGTTTGATCAAAAGCTTAATGAGATAGCCAGACTGAAGCACATAACTGTGATTCAGATGGGGACTATATCATTTAAGAATGATCAAATCAAGAGTCTGGAGATTAATCTTCAGAAGGAGAAAGACTTAGTTGCTAGGTTTTCTAAACCTAAGTCAGTTCTACCCTTAATTGATGAATTTGTTCATCACAAAGGTAAAGTTGGACTGGGATTTACTAGACCTGCAAGGACTGTTCAGTCCAAGTCCAAGTCCACGGGTAAAGCCCCAACTCTCAACAAGTCTGCTGTAGATAAAACAGCAAAGACAGTACCTAAGCAAAGGTACAATAAGTTTGAGTGTTGGTGCTGTGGCAAGGTAGGCCACTTTGCAATGGACTGTTGGCACAATGCTAGTGCCAAAGTGAGTAGCAAACTGCTTGTTGGAAAACCTGCAGGTAGCTTTGTTAGGATGCAAACTAACCAGTACCAAGGACCCAAGAATTCTTTGGGTTCTAAGGTTCACTAATCTGTTTTGCAGGTGAGTCCAAGTGGCCATGCCCCAATATGGTACTTGGACAGTGGATGTTCCAGACATATGACTCGAACAAGGGGTTTACTAAAGGACTACACACCTATAAAGGATGGTCCAAAAGTCACCTTTGGTGGTTCTGAAAAAGAGATCATCAAGGGTTTTGGTAACATTTCTAACTCCTATATTACTATTACTCAAGTGGCCTATGTTAAAGGTTTGAAACATAACCTTATTAGTATAAGTCAATTGAGTGATGTAGGATATGACATCTTATTTGTGAAAGATGGTTGTCATATCAGGAGGTCAAATGATCAAGAGATCATTTTGACTGGTTATAGAAAAAGGAATGTCTATTGCTTAGACATTATGGTTGAGAACAATGGTTCTCCAGTATGTCTTGTAGCTGATGAGACAGTCTCTCATTGTGTCAAATGGCACAAGAGGCTAGCCCATCTAAATTACAAGACAATTGGCAAACTCTTTAGTAAAGAGTTAGTGAGGAATGGTCCTCAAGTTAAGTGTATTAAATATGGTATTTGCTCAGCTTGTCAAAAGGGCAAGCAGACTAGATCCACCTTTAGAAGCATTGAAAATAAAGATGCTGTGAGGTGCTTATACCTCTTGCATATGGATCTCTTTGGTCCAATGCCAGTTCACAGCCTGGGTAGGAAGGTCTATACCTTTGTAGTTGTAGATGACTACTCAAGGTTTTCCTGGGTGTTCTTTCTTAGACAGAAATCTGAAACACCCAGTGTCTTCTATAGCTTTGTTAGACAAATTCAGAATGAACTAAATAGTACAGTGGTCAAAATAAGAAGTGACCATGGTACTGAATTTCAGTCTGATAACATGACAAAACTATGTGAAGTCTTTGGGATATTTCAAGAGTTTTCTTCACCAAGAACACCTCAGCAAAATGGCATTGCTGAGAGGAAGAATAGAACCTTGATTGAGTCTGGTAGGACCCTATTAAGTGATACATCACTACCAGAATATTTCTGGGCTGAAGTAGTTAATACTGCATGCCATGTTATTAATAGGGCTACCATAACTAAAAGCCTCAATAAGACCCCCTATGAGGTTGTGAAAGGCAGGAAACCAAACCTATCCTACTTCAGGATCTTTGGTTGTAAGTGCTTTATACTTAACAATGGAAAGTCTTACTTGACTAAGTTTGCTGCCAAGTCCCAAGAGGGAATTTTTGTTGGGTACAGCAATAACAGTAAGGCTTATAGAGTCTACAACTTGTCTACACAAGTTGTATAAGAGACTGTACATGTAGTATTTGATGAAACTAGACTTATTAACAATGAGTTGTCTAGTAGTGTATGCAGCCCCACAGGTATAACTAAGAAGATGGACAAGCTCACTATTGAAGAAAGACCTACTGCAAGACAGCAAGTAGAAGACAGTGGCTGTTGTCTAGGGGGAGTACTACATGTACCTAATGCAGAAGAAGTACAAGGAGTACATCAAGATGAAGAAGTTGAAGAAGTTCAACCTGAAGTCAGGATGCCTCCAGCCAATAGGCATCTAAGAGATCATCCAGCTGAACAAATCATTGGTGATCCAAGACAAGGGGTACAAACAAGGAGCAGAAATCTGAATGCAGCAATCTACTCCAGTTTTCTATCCTAAGTTGAACCAAAGAAGTTTGAAGAAGCCATCCTAGACCCTCATTGGATTGAGGCAATGCAAGAAGAGCTGAATCAGTTCAAGAGATGCAAGGTCTGGGAGCTTGTTCCTAAACCTAAAGACCACAACATAATTGGGACCAAGTGGATCTATAGGAACAAGATGGATGAGCATGGAGTCATCATTAAGAACAAAGCAAGATTGGTTGCTAAAGGATATAGGCAGGAAGAAGGTATTGATTTTGATCAAACCTTTGCTCCAGTAGCCAGACTGGAAGCCATAAGGATGTTCCTGGCCTATGCAACCTTTCAAGGATTTAAAGTTTACCAAATGGATGTCAAGTCAGCATTTCTGAATGGTAATCTTAAAGAGGAAGTCTATGTGGAACAGCCATCAGGTTTTGTTGATTCAACTCTACCTAATCATGTCTATAGACTTAGGAAAGCTTTATATGGGTTAAAGCAAGCCCCTAGGGCTTGGTATGAAACCCTGTCTAGTTTCTGTTAAAATTTCTCACCGTGGTCAGCAAGATAGCCCAAATGCCAAATTAATATCTTCGGAACTACCCAGTTCGGACGTTGAACCAGCGGAAACCAAGGACTAGAGGTACAAAGGTTAATCCCAACAAACAATGGAGGCACAAGCAGGTCTTTTATACATTTACTTCTTTACAATGCAAGACATACATAGCGAGACATGATTTCGCTAGTATCACAGCTGTAAACAAAAAGCACCAAAAATAAGCCGGGCGGACAGCACCGGAGTCCGCCGAGACCGCGAGGTCGCCGAGACCGCTGAGCTCGCCCAAGCTATGCTGCAATCCGCCGAATAGACACGGAGTCCGCCGAAGCCGCGAGGCCGCGCGGACACGCCGTTATTCGCCTCCTGCTGAACTTGAACTGAGGAACACCCCTACCCGCCTGAAGCCGGCGGATAGGTTATTGAAGCTGGCAAAGATGAAACAGAACTGACAAGCCGCAGAGCGACCTCCTGCTAAGTCTGCAGAGACCGCACACTTCCAAGCACTTGACCGAAGTCACAGCCAAACTCCTGGCTCCTTGAAGCTATCCGCGCGACCTGCACACAACAAACCGTCAGCATGAAACAATCCGCGCGGACTGACAAACACAGACCGCAGCTCCTTACACACCCCAACTTACTGTTCACTCAAGTTACTGTAGATGTGCCAGGGGGGTCCTATTTATAGGCGAGGTGAGGAGTGTGGTCACCGCCCTAGAGATAGCGACACCGCCCTAGCCCGCGCGATAGCAAAAACACCGTCCACCGAGTCCGCATGGAATTAGCCGGATACCAAGGCAAACCGCCAGGAGCAAGCCAGACATTGGCGAACCTTCTCCATTCCGCCCAAGCTTATGCGGACAAGGCATCAGCCCGCAAAGCTTCAACCACTGCAAGACAGCAACCCCCTTCAATGGCAGTCCGCACCAACCCGAGGCAGTCCGCAAGACTCACACCTCAATCCGCCACAAGTCCACGACCAAAGGAAGACAACAACAGTCCGCCCAGTCACAGCGGACTTGGCGGATACCGCGGACACCATGGCCTTGGCACAAAGTGTGACCAAGTCCAAAACCATCAAGGGCCAATGCGAGCATGGCGGACTCAAATTCCCGTCCGCCAAACACCCTAGCACAGACCACCATTAGTCCGCGAGCTCCTCGCACTTCTGTCCAAAGCAGCAGCCAACCCCGGACTCCAAACACCAGTCCGCCAACCGATCTCCACAACAAATCGTCTGCTGTGCCACCAGAGCTCGACAAGGCCTCAGCCAAGCTCTAAGCTCAGTCCGCAACAGCCCACACCGCGGACACTCCAGTCCGCAAGCTACCTGCGGACACAAGCCAAACCGCCTATCAGCACAAGCTTGCACCCGCGGCCACTGAGTAATGCACCAGTCCGCAAGCCTCTATCCGCTCAGGCCGCTCCTTGGCAAAGCCAATCAGCAAACACCCTATCCGCAGAAACCAGGCCGCATAGTCCGCGGACTCAACCCGTGCAAACCGCCTAGAAGAACAACTGGCTTCTCACTAGACCTTCCACCAGGCCGCAGATCACAGTCCGCCCAGTCCGCCTAGTCCGCCAAAGCTGTCCGCCCCAGGCCGCCCGGCCTGTCCCGTCACCCACTTCCACTTCATAAATTTCAACACTCCCCCTTGAAGTGAGAAGTGGTGACCAAGCCCAGCAAGCTGCGTAAGCGTTCAAAGGGCCCCTTCGACAGTGGCTTCGTGAAGATGTCAGCAAGATTATCTTCACTCCGAACATGCCCGACCAGCAGAGAGCCCTCCAACACCTTCTCCCTGATGAAGTGGTGATCAATCTCTATATGCTTGGTCCTGGCGTGACACACTGGATTGTTAACCAGTTTGAGAGCACTCTCATTGTCACCCCAGAGTAAAGTAGGCCCTTGCACTTCTTCATGAACATCCTCTATAAGCCTCCTCAACCAAACGGCTTCCCGAGCAGCCAAGGCCGAAGCCTTATACTCCGCCTCCGTGGTTGAAATCGACACCGAGTCCTGCTTCTTGCTACACCACGAGATGCCAGCTGAACTGCAAGTGAACACATAGCCAGAAGTAGACCTTCGATCATCCGAATCACCGCCATAGTCAGCATCCGTGTACCCGAGCAACGCAACCTCCGCGTCCCTTCTATAGAGGAGTCCCATGTCAGAAGAAGCCTTGACATACTTTAGAATTCCCTTCGCCGCCACTAGATGAGATTGCCTTGGTTCAACCATATACCGACTTACTCGGCCAACATCATAAGCAATATCCGGCCTTGTAATCGTCAGGTAAATCAAGCTCCCAACAAGAGCCCTGAACACCAAGGGATCATGAAGAACCCTTCCCTCATCTCGTCGAAGCTTTAACCCTGATTCCAGTGGAGTAGAGCACTTCTTCCCTTCGCCCATGCCAAACCGCTTGACAATGCGATCAGCATACCCTTTCTGGCTAATGAGAACCCCACACACCTTCCTCTCCACTTCCAGACCAAGAAAGTGATGCAACTCTCCCAAGTCTTTCATCTCGAAGCGTATAGCAAGCTCAGCCCCGAGCCTTGCTACTTCCCCCTCCGAGTTTCCTGTGATGATCATGTCATCCACATACAGCAGGACCAAGACTCGTAGCTCTCCCTTCTTCTTGACGAACAAGCTTGAATCCGAGTTAGAAGCAAGGTATCCACAGAATTGAAGTACTCTGCAATCTTCCCATACCAAGCTCTAGGAGCTTGCTTCAACCCATAGAGAGCCTTCCTGAGTTTGCAGACATAGTCCGGATGCTTCTCAGAGACAAAACCAAGCGGCTGATCCATGAAGATGTCCTTGTCAATCTCTCCGTAAAGAAAGACATTCTTCACATCGAGTTTCCACAACCTCCATCCCTTGCTAGCAGCCAAGGCGATCACCACTCTTACTGAAGTCATCTTAACAACTGGACTGAATGTCTCCTCATAGTCTTCTCCATACTGCTGTGAGAATCCTCTAGCGACCAGGCGAGCCTTGAACCGATCAATGCTCCCATCAGCCTTCTTCTTCAACTTATACACCCACTTGCAAGTAACTGGAGTAATGCCATCAACCTTGGGCACAAGGTCCCAGGTTTCATTCTTCTTCAGAGCATCAATCTCTTCTTTCATGGCATCATCCCACTCCTTCACTCCAGTGGCCTCGTTGAAGTTTGCAGGCTCTCGCTCATCCAGAGGACCTGCAAAGAAGCAGGAGACAAAGCTCACTGCATTCCCATCACAGTACCGAGCCAGTGGCTTAACCACCCTCTTCGATCTCCGAAGACACGGCTCCTTGCTCACGGCTTCCGTTGCTTCCTCGGGCTCCACTCCTACCTGGGGCAAGCATTGAGCAGTGCTCCCCCTGCTTCCTGAGCCAGAAGGCTCAGCCTCAGAGTTCGAAGCAACAGGAGCTGCTGGTGAAACAGCATGCTCCTCTTCCAAGCCTTCAGCAGCCTCCACAGGTGCTTCATCAACCTTGCTACTTCCGGTTAGCTCCACTGAGCCACCTCCATATGACGTCAGCTTGTCAAAGACAACGTCTCTTGACACCACGAACTTCTTCGTCACAGGGTCCATGCATTTCCATCCCTTCTTCCGCTCATCATAGCCAACAAAGACAAGTTTCCTTGCCTTCGCATCCAGCTTTGTCCGTGAAGCATCCGGGACATGCACGTAGCAAGTTGAACCGAACGCCCTAAGGTGTCCAACACTCGGCTTCTCCTTCAGCAACAGCTCAATGGGAGTCTTCATGTTGATAGGGCTGAGTGGCATCCGGTTGATAACATAAGCAGCACAAGACATTCCCTCCGCCCAAAAGGACCTTGGGATATCTTTCGCATGAAGCCAACATTTGCAGGTTTCCGTCAAATGACGGATCTTTCGCTCCGCTACCCCATTTTGTTGTGGAGTGTGAGCACAAGTAAGCTCCTGTTGGATCCCGTGCTTCCTGCAGAAGTTAGAAAACTCGGAGGAGACAAACTCACCCCCGTTATCAGTTCTAAACTTCTTAATCCGCAAGCCAAGCCGGCCTTCTACCAACTCCTTAAACTCCACAAACAAACGGAAGGCTTCCGACTTCTCCTTTAAGAAGTACACCCAAGTATACCTTGAGTAGTCATCAACCAAGACAAGCATGTATTTGCTTCCACCAAGGCTGACAGTAACCATTGGTCCCATCAGGTCACCATGAATGCACTCCAGTGGCTTCTTGCTCCTTGTTTGTGATTTATCAAACGGAAGGCGATGTGCCTTACCGTATTGACAGCCAGCACAAACATGCCCATCACCAAAGGAGGACAACTTCAGCAACCCCTTCACCAAACTTCTACTCGCCATCACCTTCAGCTTGTCCATGCCAACATGCCCCAGCCTCTCATGCCAGATAGCAGCGCTATCATTGGCCCTCATTCTATCAAAATAAGCATTGGTGGAAAGAACAAACAAGTTCTTCACCCTCCTCCCAACATGAGCAACATCAGCCTTCACCGTTGATACGTTACGAAGGAACCTCACGTCTGTTGGCCCAAACAGAACGTGATACCCAGCGTCCACCGCATTGGTCACCGAGAAGAGGTTTTTCTTCATGCCCGGTACGTGATACACACTCCTTAACGTGAGTGGCCCCTGATCACTACCCAATGACACGACCCCCTCTTTCTCTACTGCATAAACAGTATTATCAGCAGTGATAATAGCTTCATTACCTGAGTAAGCCTGCATGGAGGTGAACTTCGATTTGTCTCCGGTGAGGTGATGACCACACCCGGAGTCCACGATCCACTCGTTGTTGAAGTCCTCAACAGACAAGGCCCGGACACAAGTGCCCGTCATGAAAGCTCCGCTCCATTCTGCTTCTTCACTTCTCGAGCAAGCTTCCTCCTTTCCCGCAGCATGCCCAGGCTGCAGTTTGACCTTGCAGTCCCGCTTGAAGTGCCCTTGCTGATGACACCGGTAACACTTCAGATTCTTCTTCCAGTCCTTAGGAGCATTGCTCCTCTCTGGCGGATATGAAGTTGAAGTCTCCTTCTCAACAGCGGCCTGCACCTTCTTCTTCTTCTTCCCTTCCCATCCTTTCTTCTTTCCTGAGAAGAGAGCTTCGCTGCCTTCCTGATTCAGATTCACTCCAGCCATCTGCCTTGCTAAGCTCTCCTGCGAGGCAAGCAGATTCTCCAGCTCCAGCAATGATGGCTGAGTAGCCCACCCTTGAACAGATGTAACAAAGGCCACATACTCCTTCTGCAAGCCGCGGACGATGTGCCTTTTCATCTTTGCCTCAGAGATAGGCTCATCAGGATCCAGTGCCGACAGCTCATCACACAAGCTCTTCATCTTTAAGAAGTACTTGGAGATGGAAAGGTCTCCCTGAGTTGCCCTGGCCAACTCATTCTCCAGGAACTGAAGCCGCGCCACATTCTTCCTATTGAACAACTCATCAATGGTTGTCCAAATATCAGCAGCCGACTCACATCCAATGATGTGATCAAACAGTTCCGGAGACACGGCTCTCTTCAGAATGAACTCCGCCTTAGCATTTGTTCTTCTCCAGAGCCTAACCTGCTCAGCAGTACCGAAAGCAGCAGTGACTTCCTGCCTGTCGTCTCCACCGACGACTTCCCACATCTCCTCGCCAAGAAGATAACTCTTCATGCACGACTTCCACTTCTTGAAGTTAGTCGGCGTTAAGAGTTCAATGCCCAGACCCCTTGCAAAACTCCCTTCCATTGCAATACCTGTTGGCAACCTTTCAGCAGCTCCGAGCAACAACACAGGTTGATCACCACTCAATCACTGAGTAACAACACTAGCTGACTTCCGCTCACGCAGCCGAACCTCAGGAACCTGGCTTTGATACCATGTTAAAATTTCTCAACGTGGTCAACAAGATAGCCCAAACGCCAAATTAATATCTTCGGAACTACCCAGTTCGCACGTTGAACCAGCGGAAACCAAGGACTAGAGGTACAAAGGTTAATCCCAACAAACAATGGAGGCACAAGCAGGTCTTTTATACATTTACTTCTTTACAATGCAAGGCATACATAGCGAGACATGATTTCGCTAGTATCATAGCTGTAAACAGAAAGCACCAAAAACAAGCCGGGCGGATAGCACCGGAGTCCGCCGAGACCGCGAGGTCGCCGAGGTCGCCGAGGTCGCCGAGACCGCTGAGCTCGCCCAAGCTATGCTGCAATCCGCCGAATAGACACAGAGTCCGCTGAAGCCGCGAGGCCGCGCGGACACACCGTTATTCGCCTCCTGCTGAACTTGAACTGAGGAACACCCCTACCCGCCTGAAGCCGGCGGACAGGTTATTGAAGCTGGCAAAGATGAAACAGAACTGACAAGCCGCAGAGCGACCTCCTGCTAAGTCTGCAGAGACCGCACACTTCCATGCACTTGACTGAAGTCACAGCCAAACTCCTGGCTCCTTGAAGCTATCCGCGCGACCTGCACACAACAAACCGTCAGCCTGAAACAATCCGCGCGGACTGACAAACACAGACCGCAGCTCCTTGCACACCCCAACTTACTGTTCACTCAAGTTACTGTAGATGTGCCAGGGGGGTCCTATTTATAGGCGAGGTGAGGAGTGTGGTCACCGCCCTAGAGATAGCGACACCGCCCTAGCCCGCGCGATAGCAAAAACACCGTCCGCCGAGTCCGCATGGACTTAGCCGGATACCAAGGCAATCCGCCAGGAGCAAGCCAGACATTGGCGAACCTTCTCCAGTCCGCCCAAGCTTATGCGGACAAGGCATCAGCCCACAAAGCTTCAACCACTGCAAGACAGCAACCCCCTTCAATGGCAGTCCGCACCAACCCGAGGCAGTCCGCAAGACTCACACCTCAATCCGCCACAAGTCCACAACCAAAGGAAGACAACAACAGTCCGCCCGGTCACAGCGGACTTGGCGGATACCGCGGACACCATGGCCTTGGCACAAAGTGTGACCAAGTCCAAAACCATCAAGGGCCAATGCGAGCATGGCAGACTCAAATTCCCGTCCGCCAAACACCCTAGCACAGACCACCATCAGTCCGCGAGCTCCTCGCACTTCTGTCCAAAGCAGCAGCCAACCCCGGACTCCAAACACCAGTCCGCCAACCGATCTCCACAGCAAATCGCCTGCTGTGCCACCAGAGCTCGACAAGGCCTTAGCCAAGCTCTAAGCTCAGTCCGCAACAGCCCACACCGCGGACACTCCAGTACGCAAGCTACCCGCGGACACAAGCCAAACCGCCTATCAGCACATGCTTGCACCCGCGGCCACTGAGCAATGCACCAGTCCGCAAGCCTCTATCCGCTCAGGCCGCTCCTTGGCAAAGCCAATCAACAAACACCCTATTCGCAGAAACTAGGCCGCATAGTCCGCGGACTCAACCCGTGCAAACCGCCCAGAAGAACAACTGGCTTCTCACTAGACCTTCCACCAGGCCGCAGATCACAGTCCGCCCAGTCCGCCTAGTCCTCCAAAGCTGCCCGCCCCAGGCCGCCCGGCCTGTCCCGTCACCTACTTCCACTTCACAAATTTCAACAGTTTCCTCATTGAGAATAAGTTCACAAGGGGGAAAATAGACAAGACTCTATTCCTTAGGGAATCCAGAGGCAAAGTAATACTAGTCCAAATATATGTAGATGACATTATATTTAGGTCTACTGAAAATTGTCTTTGCAAAAAGTTTGCAAAACTAATGCAAGGATAATTTGAGATGAGTAGTATGAGAGAACTTAAGTTCTTCTTGGGTCTCCAAGTAAGACAGACTGAGAATGGATTATCCATATGCCAGTCTAAGTTCACCCTAGAACTCATAAGGAAGTATGGTATGGATTCATCCAGTACCATGAAGACTCCTATGGGGTCAAGTATGACTCTTAGCAAGGATGATGCAGGGAAACATGTAGATGAGTCTTTGTATAGAGGGATAGTTGGCTCCCTATTATATTTGACTGCAAGTAGACCAGATATCATGTATGCTACATGTGTCTGTGCAAGGTATCAAGCCTGCCCTAAAGAGTCTCATTTGACAGCAGTCAAAAGGATATTGAGATATCTAAAGGGCACTCCTTATCTAGGCCTCTGGTACCCTAGGAATGGGGATTTTGAACTAACAGGTTATTCAGATGCAGACTTTGCAGGATGCAAAGAAGACAGAAAGAGCACAACTGGAACCTGTCAATTCCTAGGTGGAAGACAAATTTCATGGAGTAGCAAGAGGCAAACAAGTGTGGCTATCTCCACAGCAGAGTCAGAATATGTGGCTGCAGGAAGTTGCTGTGCTCAACTTCTATGGATACAACATCAGCTTAAGGACTATGGAATTCAGGTAAGTAGAACTCCACTCTTTTGTGATTCTACAAGTGCTATATCAATTGCACATAATCCTGTTTCCCATAGTAGGACTAAACATATTGAAATAAAATATCATTTTCTTAGGGAGCATGTAGAGAAAGAAGATATTTTACTAGAATATGTTAAAACTGATAATCAACTAGCTGATATGTATACTAAGCCTCTAGAAGAAACTAAGTTCAATAGGTTTAAAACTGAACTAGGAATGATAAACTTAGAATAAGTTTATAGAAATGGCTAAGTCATAAGGTGTCGACACACAGAGATATCTGTGTCGACACAGAATAGTGGTGTCGACACTTCAGGAAAAAGGTGTCGACACATCTAGGAAATTGGTGTCGACACTTCAGAAAATTAGTGTCGACACATGACAAGTAGGTGTCGACACATCCAAGGTGGTGTCGACACTTAGGTTTTACTCAGAATTATCTAAGTAAAGTCTCGACTAAATGTCGAGATGAGTGGTGTCGACACATAATCAAGTGTCGACACATATTATCTGTCGGCTAAACTTATGTCGACACAGTGTGTCGAGACATTATAAGTCAGTGTCGACACTTATCGCCAGTGTCGACATAATTTAAGTTAGCTGCCTGCCTTTTCATCTTCAAACCTAGAAAGGTATAAATAGGATTTTGCCTTAGTTTGTCGACACGCTTTCAAAAGTTTCGAGACCAAACTTGTGTGTCGACACCTCTCTTCTCTCCAGTCAAATTCTTCAAACCCTAATGGCGCCAAAGCTTGAGGAGAACGTCAACGAAGGGTATGAACTGGTGCGCGACGCGTTTGGTGATGCTGACCGGGAAATCAAGAACGTGATAACCCTGGTTGCAGACTCAGGGTTGGAATTTCTTGTTTCTGAGCCCACAAAGATCTGGAAGAAGGAAATCTTGGAAATCCTCAATGGAGCTAAGGTAGACGACACTGGATTCAAGATCAAGTCCAGGGTCCATGGTGAGAAGGTTAAGGTTTCACCAAAAAGTTTGAGGAAAGTCCTTCAGTTGCCAAGAACTAAGGAAGAAGAAGAGGTTACTGCTTCCAGGACCAGAGATGCATTGGCTTGGTGTGGACTGGATTCAAAATTTAAAATTGGATCAGTGTTTAATAGGAAGGGCATGAACAGTCAGGGGAAATTCCTCTCTGAAATTGTAGGCAAAGTGATCCTAAGTAAGCCAGGAGGGCATGATAGGGTATCAGCCCATATGTTTAGTATTATGACAAGGATAATCTTCACTCTGAAAACTGACTGGTCTGTAGTAATCTTTGAGAAGATTAAGGAAAGCCTAAAGAAGCCCAACTTGGGCAGGATCTTAAGTTTATACCTAGCTGGTAGTTTACCAGAGGTTATGGGTTAAACTGCTTGTACTAAAATAAATCATATGAGGAAAATGGATATGAGGATATTCTCTAGATGGGACAGGGTGTTGTCTAAGGAGATGCCAACCCCTGAGAAAGTAACACCTGATAAAGTAACACCTCAAAAGAAGACAAAGAAAACTGCTCCAGTAGCTCAAAAGTCAACTAGCAACTCTGGGAGTGAAGAGCAAGTTGTTTTCTCACCTGATGAGAATGAAGAAGGGACTGTTGAGAAGACTCCAGCTCAACAAGTAGTTGCTGAAAGGCAGGGGGAGCTACCACCAGCTAGCCCCTTACATCAGGATCAAATCCAGGGGGAGCCTCTAATTGTGGAAGAACCAACTACCCTGGAAAGTGAGCAAGCAACACACATCATCCTTGAGGTAATCTCTGAGCTTAATGCTTTAGATCTCCTTAAAGTGGATACTGTTTTATCTGATCCATTAGTTAATGTTAATCAACAAACTTAGCTGGATAGCCAACTCCCAGATGTTGTCATGGAAGACACATCTGTTACAGCTCAAATTGTATCTGATCCTGTGGTAGATGAGCCAAGAATTTCTCCAGCTCATTCTCCACAAGAGTATACAATGAAAGATTTATTTCTTAATCTGGATCAAGAAGATTTGGACAAGGAAACTGCTGCTGCTGAAGAGGAGAATGCTCCAGTTGAGGGGGAGCAAGTAGTACATGTTGAAGAGCCTGCAAGGCAAGAACCAGAGAAGCCCAAAGAAGTTGAGGAGATACCTAAGGAGAGGGTAGACATAGTCAGCACCTCAGCATCTGAAGATGAGGAGACTACAAGGGCAAAGAAAAAGAAATTTCAAGTATTTAGAAGAAGGATCCAGAGTTATAAGAAGGCATTGCAAACTGTTGCTCCACAGCCTATATCATAGCCAGCACCTACTGTTGATTATAGTGCTCTAATGGTTGCAATGCAAATTAAGCTTGATGAGCACAGGCAGGCCATTGAGAAGTATGTGGATGAAGGGCAGAAATCATTGCAGTTTGATTTGGCCCAGGATATAAAGTCTATAAGATTTGAAATGAATCTTAATAAGAAGGAGATGACAGACTGCTTCCACAAGGGAGGAAATGCAGTAGTGTACTTGGCTACACATCAGGAGAAGATAAAAGCTCAAGTTGATGAACTTGCAGTCAAGCAAGGATATGTACTTGAAAATCAAATTAGGATGAATGATAACTTGACTGCTTATCACAATGCCATAGTCACAAAGATGAAGAATCTAGCTGCAGGGCAGACTCCAGCTGATGCTACAGCTAATGCAAACTTTGACAAAGCTTTCCAAGAGGAAATTACTGCTGTTAAGACTGCCATTCTAGACTCTCAGAAGATCATCACTGACAAACTCCAAAGGTTGAAACCTTATTTTAAAGATGGAGTCAATTATTTGGATAACCAGGTTAGATTTCAAAAAGATGATGTAAGAGATCACATAGAAAGAGAAGTCATAAAGGGGGAGAGAGTGTTAGTCAAGGCCAACTCTGATCATGCTAAGTGGATATCTAATTCTATCAGAGCAACTCTTGGATATCCTCCTCTTTGTGATGATGATAATGTTACAGAATCTGGAATACATCCTGCATATCTTGGAGGTGAGCAACCTGAAGTAGCTCAAGTTATCTATCCTCCACCAGATTTTGACATGATACATGCTGATATACAGTCCATGTATAGCCCATCTGGGGGCAAGGACAATGTCATTATAGAGAAAGTTGTTCATCCAATATCTGAAGCTATGCAAGAAGCTCTGCAGAAAGAAGAAGAAACCAGATTGTCTAAAAAGAGGTTTAGGGAGCAAGCTGAACAGAGACCAGACTTTGAGCAGTGGAGCCCCACTTCTAGAAACATTATCTTAACTGCCTGGAAAGCTGCAAAAGATAATATACAAGACAGAAACAAGTGGTTTTCTGAACTAGAATGGAGGAAACATGAGACAAGGCAGGAAACCATAGTCCAATATAGAAGGAAGGCCAAGATGGGAAAGCTACCTCCTACTGCCCAGGAGCCTAGCAAGTACTTTCCCAAGCCATATCATTATTTTGAAAGGTAAAAGATTAAAGCTAAGGAGCTAAAGAAGAAAGAGCTAAAAGGGAAAAGCCTGCTGAAACTGAAGTTGCTGAAGCTCCTTTTCAAGCCAAAGTACAATCTGGAAAAGGGATAGTGATCAAGGAGGCTGAACAGAAATAGAATTGAAATTTTCTTAAGCTTACTTTGTAATCTTTTATTGATACACATTCTTGTAAACTTTTGGAAAATGTATATGATAAGCTGTTAGAACAATGTGCTGTGTGATAAATTTGCTATGTGATAAATTTATTTCATAATTGTTCTGAGATGGTATCTATGTGTACATGTTTGTTTAATACATGTTTATGTTTGCCCTGTTACATATTCCTGCTATACATCATGTTATGATTTTATTCTGTATGGTGTATATCATTGACTAAGGGTTATGACTTCTCCAAATAGAGGGAGATTGTTGGGTACATTGGTTCAAATGTACCTGATTTGAAGAAGCCTCACCCAACTCAATGATATACATCAAAATGTATTTGATGTGTTTTGAGTTTACTTGTGCAGGTTAAGTATTTGCAAGAAAGAAGAAAAAGTTTCTAAGTCCATGTGTCGACACCTAGAGGGAAAGTATCGACACTTAAGAAGACTTGTGTCGACACCCAGGCAAGCAGTGTCGACACTTTGAGTATTTGTGTCGACACCAAGGATGCTGAGTCGACAACAGATAGAAAGCGTCGACACAAGGAGCTGTGTCGACACTCAATGAAGAAAAGTGCAGTGAAGCAGTGTCGACACTTAGCAGTTGTGTCGACACCCAGAGAAACTGTGTCTACATCAGAAAGTGTCGACACTTGGAGGCTGTGTCGACACTCAGCAAAAGTCAGCAGAGACTAAGTATAAGTGTCGACACCCAGAGCAATGTGTCGACACTCAGCAGAAGAGTCAACACTTGAAGTAAGTGTCGACACACAGAACAATGTGTCGACACTTAGCTGAAGAGTCAACACTTGAAGTAAGTGTCGACACCCAGAATAATATGTCGACACTTAGCTGAAGGCTCAACACTTGAAGAAAGTGTCGACACAAGGAGCTGTGTCGACACTTAGCAAAGTTCAAGAATATTCTAAGTACAAGTGTCGACACTAAGGAGTTGTGTCGACACTCAGCCAGAGTCTCGACAGAAGAAGAATATGTCGACACAAGGAGCTGTGTCGACACTCAGCAAGTATCAACACTGAAGACATGTGTCGACACCAAGAAGCAGTGTCGACACTTAACAGATTCAACACATGAAGATGTGTCGACACAAAGGAGTTGTGTCGACACTTACAAGAAGTCAACAAAGTGCTAAAGAACAAAGTGTTGTGTCGACACTCAATATCAGTGTCGACACATGCAGAAGAAGTTGTGTCGAGATATAAAATCTACAACACAAGGAGTTGTGTCGACACCTTGTAGGCTAGTGTCGACACTTAGACAACTTGTGTCGACACTTGGTCTATAAGTGTCGACACTTAAAGACAGACAATCTCGACACTTGCAGACAGTTACAGAATTTTCAAGAACTGACTGGATGACTTGACAGCTGCCATTCCAGCCGGTCAACTGCACCTGTCAGAGTTGTCAGAAATCTGTTATGGACCGGACCAGCCGGTTACCATGAAGAAGGCCTATAAATAGGCTTATACAGTCTACAGAAACTGTTGTTGAAGTTGTCTAAATTCAGATCAACACATCAAGTAATAAAAAGAAGATCTAGCTATTCCTTGAAGAATCTAGTGAAGATCTAAGAAGTTGGAGAGAGAGAGCTCCATCTAAGAAATCAGTCATTGGAACCAGACTGAGAAGAAGGGTTCAGATTTATTCTGAATCTTAAGTAGCAGAGATCAAGGATTAACTGCAGAAGAGGTCAATCTAATTGAGTTCTACATTCAAGAAGATTTGAAGAAAGCCAAGTCAGATTGATTTCAGCTGAGTTCTTCCAAGAACTCATCAAGAATCTCACAACTCTTCTCTCTTGTCACTGAGTTGTTGAGTTATAATTTTTGTATTCATTTTATCTTGTAGGATCCTTAGGGATCTGAGTCTTGTAAGCCTGTAATTATAAAGGCTGAGTGTAGGGCTTGAGTGCCTGAGTGTAGGAGATTGAAATCTCTGAGTGTAGGCCTGTTGTGGCTGAGTGTAGGCCTTGGTGGCTGAGTGTAGGCCTTGGTGGCTGAGTGTAGGCTTTGTAAAGAAGCTGAGTTGTAGGGCCTTGGGCCTGAGCTGTAGGAACCTATTTTGGGGTTCTGAGATAGTGGAGAAGTTGGGCCGAATCTAGTACACTACTAGATAGGCGAAGGGGGAAAGTGGATGTACCCAAACCTTGGGGAACCACTATAAAACAGTGTGTCTACTGTGTGCTGTGATATTCTGTGATTGCTGTGTGATTGCTGTGTACAAATAGATATAACTCTGAGATAAAATCTGATTGCTGCCTTAAAAAGTTAAAAAGATTCAAGTCACATATTCACCCCCCCTCTAGGTGTTTAGGTACAATATCTTTCACTACTCAATGATATACATCAAAATGTATTTGATGTATTTTGAGTTTAGTTGTGCAGGTCAAGTATTCACAGGGAAAGCTGAAAAGATTCTAAGTCCATGTGTCGACACCCAGGAGCAAAGTGTCGAAACCCAGGCAAGCAGTGTCGACACTTGGAGTAATTGTGTCGACACCAGGGATGCAGAGTCGACACCAGACAGAAAGTGTCGACACATACAGGTTGTGTCGACACTCAATGAAGAAAAGTCCAGTGAAGCTGTGTCGACACTTAACAGCAGTGTCGACACCCAGAGGAACTGTGTCTACATCAAAAAGTGTCGACACTTGGAGGCTGTGTCGACACTCAGCAAAAGTCAGCAGAGTCTAAGTATAAGTGTCGACATAATGAACAATGTGTTGACACACAGCAGAAGACTCAACACATGAAGAAAGTGTCAACATAACAAAGAATGTGTCGACACTCAGCAGAAGACTCAATACAAGAAGAAAGTGTCGACACTAGGAGGCTGTGTCGACACTCAACAAAGTTCAACAAAAATTCTAAGTCCAAGTGTCGACACAAAGGAGATGTGTCGACACTCAGCCAAAGTCTCAACAGAAGAAGAATGTGTCGACACAAGGAGCTGTATCGACACTCAGCAAGTATCAACACAGAAGGCATGTGTCGACACCAAGAAGATGTGTCGACACTGAATAAGTTCAACACATGAAGATGTGTCGACACAAAGGAGTTGTGTCGACACTTACAAGAATTCAACTAAGTGCTGAAGAACAAGAAGTTGTGTCAACACAGAATATCAGTGTCGATACATGATGAAGAAACTGTGTCGAGAAGCAAATTCTACAACACAAGGAGTTGTGTCGACACCTTGAAGGCAAGTGTCGACACTTAGTCAACTTGTGTCGACACTTAGTTTATAAGTGTCGACACTAAAAGACAGATTGTCTCGACACTTTCAGACAGTTACAGTTATTTCAAGAACTGACTGGATGACTTGACAGCTGCCATTCCAGCCGGTCTACTGCACCTGTCAGAGTTGTCAGAAAGCTGTTAGGAACCGGATCAGCCGGTCACCATGAAGAAGGCCTATAAGTAGGCTTATACTGTCTATAGAAACCAATGATCAAGTGATTGAAAAAGAAAAGAAGATCTAGCTATTCATTGAAGAATCAAGTGAAGATCTAAGTAGTTGGAGAGAGAGAGCTCCATCCAAGAAGACAGCCGTTGGAACCAGGCTGTGAAGAAGGGTTCAGACCTAGTTCTGAATCTTAAGTTGCAGTGATTGAAGATCAGCTGCAGAGAATCAATCCTATTGTGTTCTACATTCAAGAAGCTTTGAAGAAAAGCCAAGTGAGATTGTTCTCAGCAGAGTTCTTTCAAGAACTCATCAAGAACCTATCAACTCATCTCTCTATTCAGAGTTATAGGTATATACACTTTGTATTTTATATTACTTGTAGGATCCTTAGGGATCTGAGTTGTAAGCCTGTAATTATAAAGGCTGAGTGGTAGGGCCTGTGTGCCTGAGTGTAGGAGATTCTTATCTCTGAGTGTAGGCCTGTTGTGGTTGAGTGTAGGCCTGTTGTGGCTGAGTGTAAGCTTTGTGAAGAAGCTGAGTGTAGGTCTTTGGAGAAGACGGAGTTGTAGGTCCTTGAGCCTGAGCTGTAGGAACCTGTTTTGGGGTTCTGAGTGTAAGATCTGAGGATCTGAGATAGTGGAGGAGTTTGGCCGAATCTAGTACACTACTAGATATGCGAAGGGGGAAAGTGGATGTACCCAAACCTTGGGGAACCACTATAAATCTGTGTGTTCACTGTGTGCATGTTTGATTCTGTGATTACTGGTTGATTACTGTGAAGAATTAGTTATAACTCTGTGATATAATCTGAATTCTGTCTAAAAAGTTAAAAAGATTTAAGTCACCTATTCACCCCCCTCTAGGTGATTAAGTACAATTTGTTTCAAGACATAATCATCTCTCACCCCCACCCCTGTAAAGTATTGTCATCTCCCTTCAAAAGTGATTCCTGGCTGCAAGGCTCCTGATCAAAAGACTTGAGTTTGTTTTTGGGGACCTGATCAAAACCCATTGGTGTCAGGCACCTGATCAAAAACCTGAGTGGATTCCTACCAAGGGTGGTAGAAGAGTGGATGTACCCAGGTTGGAGAACCACTATAATTTTCTTATGTCGTCTGATTGCCCCTTTTCATGTGTTCTTGTTGTGCTTGTGCTTTAGGTTTATTTCTTGGTAGTGTATTAATTCTGCACTTTTAACTTACAACAAAAGCTGTAATAATTTTGGTTATTTCACAGATACTCTATTCACCCCCCCTCTAGAGTATGGTAGACCTAACCCTCACTTTCACAGCGCCACCCCGTCTCTCTGATGGCTACCCGACCACGATACCAACCCCGGCCGACACGCCGAGGTTGGGCTCTTCTCTGGTGGTGGTCCGGCTGCCTGGTACCATTGGCCGTCACCGCAAAAACAAAATCAGAGCTTTAGCTCTATTTTCGGGTACTGCCGGAGCGCCGATTTCCAGCGGCACCTTGGCCCTCCGCCGTCGGGGAAGGCTATCCCCGGTGGTGTAGCACTCCTCAGCGCCACCATTGGCACTAGGCAAGGCTCACCACCCGCGACCACCACCCAGCCAGGAGCTTGGCTTTGGTGGCACCGGTGGTGCTCCGACTACCGGGAGGCACATGTAGGTCGTCAGAAAGATTAGGAAGGGGAAGGGGAAGAGGTTCCACCTGTGGTGGTGCGGCTCAAGAGGTGCTGGGCCGAGATGCCATTAGAGGTGGTGGTGGAGCTCGGGTGGTGGAATCTTTTCTAGCGAGCTGGAGCTCCGGTAGCAGGCTCTGAGCTTGTTTGGGTTTGTGAGGAGGAAGACAGGGGTGGCATGGCATTTTATAGGCTGGGGGAGGGTGGCCACCCCTCCTCTCCACGATGTGGGACTAACCCAATAGGAGGAGGAGCTCCTCTCCTCCACTTGCTCTGGCCAGGTGGCACTATCAAAGGTGGGGCACTATGTAACACCTCCCCTGTAGTGACCATATAGTATAGTTCCGACCGGGGCCCCACAACATACAACCTCCATAGATTAAGCATTATAAGATGATATAAAGAACTACCCAACTCAAAATTCAGAAACAAGATAGCAGAAACACACCATAAATTATAAGTTATCCACTACCATAGGAGTTCAAAACGGCCTTAAGGCCTTACAACATATAAATGTACAAAACTGAAACAATAACAAACCGAGCAACGCGCTTTGGCATTCCTAGGCTACCTCGGTATGCTAGCTAGAACAATTCACGAAGCATAACATTCATCAACACATAAGTAAACACAAGTGGGTACACTTCATGAGGCTCAGGCCTTTTTGGCTAGCGAGCTTGCTCCCTCTTGCGATCCTTGCCCTGTAAAAGAATTTGTTGCAACGTGGGTCAGAAAAGGCTGACCTCAACTGTGTAACCAACACATCTCCTCCCAGCCGTCCCTAGCGGACACCGGAGCACTCCATCACCCTGCAGGTTAGTATTTCATATGCAAATGTATATATATACATAGAGAGTAAAGAAATAGGTTAGGATGTCACACACATCAAACACATTTCTAGGTTGAGCATTTAATAAAAAGGGGACTACAATGCAGCATGTATGTAAACTTGGGTTTCACCAAAGGCACCCTATATCACATATGATTCTAGCACATCATCACACATCATCACATTACATCATACGGTTACTTATAATTTCCCTCATCGGCGTTCAAGCCGCAACACAGAACTCTTTCCTAGACCTCACACGCTCATGGGTCTCAAAACACCGGGCTTGTCTGCAAGCTCTGACTTCTCATGTTAGGATTCTGTCACACAAACAAACTGATGCTAAGAACCCCTTCTTGACCCTACCCACTCGTGGGCTTCATCGCCCGGGCTTGTCCAAAGCTTGACATTCTCGTCAATTTCTCAGAAGGGGGCTTGTCTTGCCGGGACACTCTCCACACATGACGCACATGTCACGGGCTAGCCAGCCGACCATAGATACAAAGTCACGCCACATCAATCAACAAACATAGCCTTTCCCACCCTAATCCACCATTCATTCTCGCACGAAATAAACAAGGGGGGGCAAACATCACAGATGACATCTTACTGCAAACATATTTCTAGCAAAATCCTTAATGTTTGTTATGCAACATCACCAAGTTGGACTAACAGTCGCGACTACGACTTCACCAACAATGCCTAATCAACTAACGGAGCAGATTTCTAATGCAACATCATGTCGGGGATGGACACAATTAACCCGGTGGCTCCTCTTGAACCATAGAGACCCGTACCCCTCTCACTTGAGAGATGCGGTGCCTAAAATGCTTAAAGTAAAGCAAAAAACAAAATGGATGTCATGCACACATCCTAAAAACCAAGAGGAGAAGTGTCGTTACCTTACAACTCCTCTTTCTTAACATGGAAATCTTGATTTACCCGGATGAAAGTATATGCCTTCAAGTCCTCTTCCCGGATATGGCTTTGGATCGACGAATGGAGTCTCAGAGCCTCGTTAATGGAGGAGAAAGCCATTCTTCTTTCTCCTCCAAACCCTCTCTCCCAAACCCTAACTCCCACTTAAAAGAGAAGAATGTGGGGAAAGAGTACTTCAGCCCTACTTAAATCTGAAAAACGAAGGATTCTGAGCCATAAGATCAAATCCCAAGCGAATCGGACAGTCGAAAACCAAAGCCCACAAAACTGCTTCCGTCTGTTACCTCCAGACGGTAGCTACCTACCGCGCCGCAGTAACTTACCGACCCACCAGGATAAAAAAATAGCACTACCGCCAGCGGTAGCGATACCGCCGTGCGGTAGCTCACTCGACGCCTACGTCTCGATGCCAACGACTCGACGAATAGGGGCTACCGTTGCGCTGTAACTAGCTAATGTCGCACGCTACCACTCGATGCCTTCCACTCGATGAAAGAAGGCTACCGCCGGGCGATAGCAACCTACCGCCGCGCGGTAGCTCCCAGAGCCTCAAGTCTAGAAAACTGGGGTGTTACAACTCCTCCCCACTTTAAAAAAAATTTCTTCCTCAAAATTTAGCATGTACTCAAACAAAAAATCATACCTGATGCAAAAAGATCCAGAGAGTCTTCTCGTATTGTTTGCTCATATTCCCAAGAGAATTCATCTTGCCCGCAGGTATCCTAACGCACTTTCAAGAGCTTAACCTCTTTATTTCGCAACTGTAGAACTTCTGAATCCTCTATGCCGACCGGACGGACTTTCGTCCTCAAGTCTCCTCTACCGACACCGTCGTCGACTCAACTACAACACATGTCTCCACTAAGGATTTCCTTAAAACTGAAATATGGAAGACATCTTGTAATCCACTCAACTCTGGGGACAAAGTTAACCGATAGGCTGCTTCTCCGATGCGTTCCACAACTTCGAACGGCCCCAAAAACCTCGGACTCAACTTCTTGAGTCGGCGAATCCGCGAAACGCCTTTGAACGGTTTAATCTTTTGATACACCTAGTCACCTAATGCAAACTCCACGTTCCTATGACGCGTATTGAAATACTTCGCATGTCGATCTTGAGCAACCTTCATGCGCGCCTAAATTGTTCGCACCAACACACAAGCATCGAACACCACTCCATTTCCCAAAAATTTGGTGTCTCCCGCCTATAACCAAGACATCGGTGGTTGACACCACCTTCCATACAGAGCCTCGTATGACACCATTTTGATACTTGCCAGGAAACTATTATTGTAGGAAAAATCCACCATGAAAAGGTGATCTTACTACTTCTTCCCAAAATCACGGGTAGAGATTCTCAGCATATCCTCCATTGTACGAGTAGTCATTTCCGTTTGACCATCAATTTGAGGATGGAACGTCGTACTAAACTTGAGCTTTGTGCCCAGACTCTTCTGTACCAATCTCCAGTCCTTGGACGTAAACCGTCCATCACGATCACTAACAATACTCTTTGGAATTATGTGCAACCGCATAATATTGCGAACATACAATTCTACCAGTTTCTCCACGCTTTCGTCCTTCCGATTTGGGATGAAGTGAGCCACTTTGGTCAAGCGGTCCACGATCACCCAAATCGCACTGTTGCCCTACCGTGATCGAGGTAAGCCATGCACAAAATCCATGGAGATGTCGCCAACTTTCCACTCAGGGATAGGAAGGGGCTTTAGGAACCCTCCCGACTTCTGACACTCAACCTTCACTAAGACACAAATTTGGCACTGACTCACATACAAAGCTACATCTCGCTTCAATCCAGGCCTCCAAAAGTATTTCTTCATGTCCAAGTGCATCTTTGTACTGCCTAGGTGACTGGAGTACTTTATGAAATGGGCCTCAAACATCAAGTCCTCACAAAGCTTGCCAAATTGCGGTAACATACCCTTTCATCCTTCTTTAAGATCCCACCAACCATCTCTTATGTATTACCCTTGCCTTTTTGATCTTCCACCACAAATGGCTGGAACTCTACATCTACACTAGTCGCTTCCCAGATAAGATCGGATAAGTCATTCTACAACTCTATCCAGCTCAATCGAGATATGCTAGACTCGCCTCTTGCTACACAATCAATGTCGAGGGACTCAAGGT
This sequence comes from Platanthera guangdongensis, assembly GCA_039583875.1. Taxonomy (NCBI): domain Eukaryota; kingdom Viridiplantae; phylum Streptophyta; class Magnoliopsida; order Asparagales; family Orchidaceae; genus Platanthera; species Platanthera guangdongensis. The sequence continues at coordinate 101,019,358 of CM077149.1, forward strand.
CTCACACCAACCGCTCATCATGAGCTTCAATCCAATTCCCTTGTCCAGAATATTTCCTACTCAAGGCATCAACCACCATGTTGGCCTTACCCGGCATATACTGAATCGCCACGTCGAAGTCCCCAAGGAACTCGACCCACCTGTGCTGCTGCATGTTCAAGTCTTTTTGATCTAAAAGATACTTCAGGATTTTATGGTCCGTGTAGATCTCCACCTTTGCACCTTGCACATAGTGTCACCATAATTTTAATGCAAAAATTACCGCCGCTAGGTCCAAGTCATGGATGGGGTAATACCTCATGTGGTTTCAATTGTCTAGACCCAAAGACTATCACATTGTCATGTTGCACTATCACGCAACCCAGACCGCAACCCGGTGCGTCACTGAAAATCTGAAATCCTTCGGTCCCTTTAGGAAGGCTTAGGATTGGAGCCGTCATCAACCTTTCCTTCAAGGTATCAGAAGCTTGTTTGCACTTCTGAGTCCACACAAACTTTTGGTCCTTACGAGTCAGAGAAGTGAGGGGCAGAGCTATTCACAAAACATTTTCCACAAATCTTCTATAGTATCCGACTAGTCCAAGGAAACTCTTGACTTCCGCCACGGTGATCAGAACTGGCCATCCCTGATAGCCTCAACTTTCGCTGGATCCACCTCCACCCCATCACCACTAATCAAATGACTCAAAAACGTCACTTTCTCTAACCAAAACTCGCACTTCGAGAACTTAACATAAAGTTGGTTCTCTCTCAAAATCTGCAATACCACTCTCAAGTGCATCTCATGCTCTGCCTCTGATTTGGAGTATACTAAAATATCATCGATGAAGACCACCACAAACGAGTCTAAGTATTCCAGAAACACTCGGTTCATAAAATCCATGAATACTGATGGTGCATTCTTCAACCCGAACGACATCACCGAGAACTCAAAGTGGTCAGACCTAGTACCAAACGCTGTCTTGGGTATGTCCTCATCTCGAATCCGCAACTGATAATACTCTGACTTCAAGTCCAACTTAAAGTACACCACCGACACTACCAACTGGTCGAACATGTCATCTATCCGTGGAATCAGATACCTATTCTTGACAGTCAGTTTATTCAGCTTATGGTAGTCTATACACAAACACATACTGTCATCTTTCTTCTTTACGAACAACACCAGCGTGCTCCATGATGATGAGCTGGGCCTAATATACCCATGCTCCAATAGCTCCTGCAACTATACCCCTAGCTAGACTAACTCCTTCAGTGCTGAAAGATATTGTACCTAATCACCTAGAGGGGGGGGGGGGGTGAATAGGTGACTTAAATCTTTTAAACTTTTTAGGCAGAATTCAGATTATTTCACAGAGTTATAACTACTTTTTCCAAGCAATCAAACAACAATCACAGCAAAACACATGCACACAGTGAACACACAGGTTTATAGTGGTTCCCTAAGGTTTGGGTACATCCACTTTCCCCCTTCGCCTATCTAGTAGAGTACTAGATTCGGCCAAACTCCTCCACTATCTCAGATCCTCAGATCTTACACTCAGAACCCCAAAACAGGTTCCTACAGCTCAGGCCCAAGGCCCTAAAACTCAGTCTTCTTCAAAGACCTACACTCAGCTTCTTCACAAAGCCTACACTCAGCCACAACAGGCCTACACTCAGCCACAACAGGCCTACACTCAGCCACAATAGGCCTACACTCAGAGATACAGATCTCCTACACTCAGGCACACAGACCCTACACTCAGCCTTTATAATTACAGGCTTACAACTCAGATCCCTAAGGATCCTACAAAAAATATAAAATACAAAGTGTATATACCTACAACTCTGAATAGAGAGATGAGTTGAAGCCAGGCACTTTCTGATGTAGACACAGTTCCTCTGGGTGTCGACACTACTGCTAAGTGTCGACACATCTTCACTGGACTTTTCTTCATTGAGTGTCGACACAGCTCCTTGTGTCGACACTTTCTGTCTGGTGTCGACTCTGCATCCCTGGTGTCGACACAAGTACTTCAAGTGTCGACACTGCTTGCCTGGGTGTCGAGACAAGTCTTCTTAAGTGTCGATACTTTGCTCCTGGGTGTCGACACATGGACTTAGAAACTTTTCCATCTTTCCTGCAAATACTTAACCTGCACAAGTAAACTCAAAATACATCAAATACATTTTGATGTATATCATTGAGTAGGGTGAGGCTTCTTCAAATCAGGTACATTAGAACCAATGTACCCAACAAGTGCCATCTTAAATGGAGGACGTGACATCAGTCTAGCTTCTAACACTAACTCAATCGAGAAGTAAATCTCCCGTCTAGGAGGTGCTCTAGGAAGTTCCTTAGGAAACAGATCCTCGAATTCTGCCACTACCTGCACTTATCCAATTTGTAGCTCAAAAAGGTGCACTTCCAACAATGCTACGAAAGCTACTCCTCCTCGGTTAACTACCTGCACCAATCGCATGGCCAAAATTAGGTAGCAGGACACTCCACTAAGGCCCTCATGCTTGACTTCTTCCTCCCGTTCGCTCCTCAGGGTCACCACCTTTGATAGATAATCAATACTGGCCCGTTGATATGCAAGCCAGTCCATCCTCAAGATCACATCGAACACGACCAATGATAGGACCACTGCTACCAACACGAAGTCAACTTCGTCTAAAATCCATCCAATGCTCCCTTTTATCCCGGTAGTCATAAAAGACCCATTGGGCATGCACACTCTAAGCTCTGCATTCGCCGAAAAGGGCTCGACTCCAATTCTTCGGATGAAGCTTTCCGTAAGAAAGTAGTGTGACGCTCTCGTGTCGAACAATACCCTAGCGGGGTAACCGAAAACTAGCACGAAGCCTAATACACAAGCAACACACATAAAAGTCTCAAAATCACTTCTTGCTGCCCAGGGTTGTAGGCCCTTGCCTCCACGGGTTTAAAACATGAAGCACTCGACTTTGCCATTTTCCCTTTCTCTGTGATGCTGGGACCAGAACGCCCTAACTGCTCCTGCCTTGGCTCTGGTTCAGCACCACCATGTACCCTCAGTACAAAAATGAGATATGTGTCCTAACTTGCCATATTTGTAGCACGTTGGTGGTCCGTTGAAGCGAGATTCCCCCGACATCATATTGCTATTCTCTCCTGACCTGAAGGGATGGAGCCTCTTCTTCCACTTACTCCCATCGGGCTTCCACTGTGATTGAGAAGGCTTTCCTTCTCCCAGATTTACTGCAAGTCGATTGCTACGTTGGATTCGCTCCATGTCACTTTCCAACGTCCTGGCAGCCTCAACCAACTCATTGAAGTCTGCATTCTTCAAAGCTATTAGGGGTTGTCTCAAGTTCTCTTTCAACCCATTGTATAAGAGGTTGTTCCTCTCTTCATCATCAACCATGGTCGTTTTCGCATAACGACCCAAACGAGTAAATTCCTTTATGTACTCATCCACAGTCTTATCCCGCTGCACCAAGTACAAAAACTGCCTCTGAAGGGTTAACCTTGTCGACGATGGGATATACTTCCTTAATAAGGCATTCTTGAACTCTTCCATGGACGGGGTGCGTCCAGGAAAATGGCGGCCGCTATGGCTCACCCACCACAACTTGGCATCGCCTTCTAACATAAAGGTACTGAACTGAGACTTATTTTCCTCTGGCATCTCTGCCGCCCTCAGAAATTCCCGAATCCTCGGCAACCAGTCCTCAGCATCGGTCGGTGTGCCGACTCCCTTGAACGATGGAGGATGGAAGCTTATAAAGTACTCAATTTACCGGTCTCCCTGCCCAACAATCACTTTCTCAGCCAACGGCTCTGCCTGCCTGGCTTCTTCTCCCGGTATGACCGGTATCGCATCCGGGGTAACGTGAGTCGTTACCTGTGCAATAGGGGTCACAACTTGCGCAGTCACCGCAGCTTGGGCTGCTACCATTGACTCTACTAGCATGCAACAAAAATCGGCCGGGGTTACACCCATGCCCATAGGACCCAGAGCAGTAGCACTGCTCGCCGAAGGCTCCTCTTGCGGCCTCGATGTGCCTGCCCCGTCATTAGCACCCTTAGCAAAATCAAGGTAAAACAGGATTCAACTTCCATTTGCAAAACTTAAACACTAGGAAACTTATGGTCCCGTGATACTCCTATGTGGATAACTTCTTTAAACGATCTGATTATGTCAAATCGACCACTAAACCTTACCCTTGACACTAACCTCCCTCTGATACCAAATTATAACAACTCCCCTGTAGTGACCATATAATATGGGTCCAGCCAGAGACCCACAACATACAGACTCCACAACTTAAGTATTATAAGATGATATAAGGGACTACCCAACTCAAAACTCAGAAACAAGACAGCGAAAACACACCACAAAATAGAAGTTATCAACTACCATAAGAGTTCAAAACAGCCTAAAGCCTTACAAAATACAAATGTTTAGAAACTGAAATAATAACAAATAGAGCAACGTACCTTGGCACTCCTAAGCTACCTCGGCAAGTAAGTCAAAACAATTCACGAAGCATAACATTCATCAACACATATGTAAACACAAGAGGGTACATTTCATGAGGCTTAGACCTTTTTGGCTAGCGAGCTTGCTCCCACTTGCGATCCTTGCCCTGTAAAAGAATTTGTTGTAACGTGGGTCAGCAAAGGCTGACCTCAACTGTGTAACCAACACATCTCCTCCCGACCGTCCCTAGCGGACCCCGGGGCACTCCATCACCCTGCAGGTTAGCACTTCGTATGCAAATGTATATATATACATAGAGAGTAAAGAAATAGGTTAAGATGTCACACACATCAAACATGTTTCTAGGTTGAGCATTTAATAAAAAGGGGTCTACAATGCAGCATGCATACAAACTTGGGTTTCACCCAAGACACCCTATAGTGCATATGATTCTAGCACATCATCACGCATCATCACATTACATCATACGGGTACTTCCAATTTCCCTCATCGACGTTCAAGCCACAATACAGAACTCTTGTCTAGGCCCCACCCGCTCGTGGGTCTCAAAACTCTAGGCTTCCATGCAAGCTCTGACTTCTCACGTCAGGATTCCGTCACACAAACAAATCGATGCTAAGAACCCTTTCTTGACCCCACCCGCTCGTGGGCTTCATCGCACAGGCTTGTCCAAAGCTTGGCATTCTCGTCAGTTCTCAAAAGGGGGCTTATCTTGCCAGGACACTCTCCATACATGACTCGCGCGTCACGGGCTAGCCAGCCGACCATAGGGACAAAGTCTCGCCTTCACACATCAATCAACAAACATAGTTATTCCAACCCTAATCCACCATTCATTCCCGCATGAAATAAAAAGGGTTGCAAACATCACAGATGACATCTTGCCGCAAACGGATTTCTAACAAAATCCTTAATGTTCGTTATGCAATAGCACTAAGTTGGACTAATGGTCGCGACTATGACTTCACCCACAATGCCTAATCCACTAATAGAGCATATTTCTAATACAACATCATGCCGGGGACAGACACAATCAACCCGGTGGCTCCTCTTGAACCATGGCGACCCGTACCCCTCTCACTTGAGAGATCCGGTGCCTAAAATGCTTGAAGGAAAGCAAAAAATGAAACGGATGTCATGCATGCATCCTAAAAACTGAGAGGAGAAGTGTCATTACCTTACAACTCCTCTTCCTTGCCATGGAGATCTTGATTTGCACAGGTGAAAGTATGCGCCTTCAAGTATTCTCCGCGGATATGGCTTTGGATCGAAGAACAGAGCTCAGAGCTTCGTTAATGGCAGAGAAAGCCCTTCTTCTATCTGCTCCAAATCCTTTCTCTCAAACCCTAACTCCCACTCAAAAGAAAAGAATGAGGGGAAAGAGTACTTCAGCCCTACTTATAGCTAAAAAACGAAGGATTCTGAGCTATAGGATCAAACCCCAAGCGAATTGGACGGCCGGAAACCATAGCCTACGAAATTGCTACCGCATGGCAGTAGATACCTACCGTGCCGCAATAACTTACTGACCCGCTAGGCTAAAAAAACAGAACTACCGCCAGCAATAGCTATACCGCAGCGCAGGAGCTCACTCGACTCCTACGTCTCGATGCCTACGACTCGACGAACAGGGGCTACCATCGAGTGATAACTAGTTAACATAGTGTGCTACCACTCGACGAAAGAAGGCTACCGTCGGGCGATAGCAACCTACCGCCAAGCGGTAACTAGCTAATGTCGCTCGACAACTCAATTGGTGATGAGATATTGAAAAACTCCATAGTTAAGCGTGCTTGAGCTGTAGTAGTACTGGGATGTAAGACTTCCTGGGAATTCCCCGTGCCTAGTTTTTTTCCCTAGTCAACAATTTTTTCCCTAGGAGCCTAGTTTTTTTTTCTGAAAAATCTACAAAGTTTCTGTTAAGAAAATGGCCTGCATATAGCCATATCAAATCGAAATCCACAGCTGAGACTGAGCCACATAGCGCTTTTCCTTCTTCTAACCCCACAACAGATTGGGTGTAGATCTGATGTGTGGGCGTTGATGCTAAGGCAGGGGCGGGAATCCTAGAATATCACCGCCGTCCGATCTCATCACCAAGATCGGACGATAACTGCTTCTCCCCGGCGATGGAGAGGGTGGCGTCCTCTGCTATCGCCGGCCAGTAGCTGCTGGATGCTGGCACTGCCCTTGATCAACTCGCCGGGGCCGACGACCTCCTAGGAAGTGGTCCGGCTGCTTGATGTTGTCGACCACTACCAGAATTTTAAAACCGAGAGCAGGGTGGCGGGTTGCTCTGCTCCCAGTGACACCATGTCACCCCTCCTCTCCAATTTCTTCCCAACCATAATAGCACCCCTAGACGACATGCCGGTGTTGGGCTCTTCTCCAGTGGTAGTCCGGCGGTCTGGCACCGCTGACCGCCACCGCAGAAAATAATTAGAGCTTTAGCTCTGTTTTCGGGTGCCGCCGGAGCGACGATTTCCTGTGGCACCTCGACCCTCCACCATGGGGGATGTCTATCCCCGGTGGTGTAGCACTTCCCCAGCACCACCACTGGCACTGTGCAAGGCTCACCATCCGCAACCACCAACCAGCCTAGAGATTGGCTCGGGTGGCGTCGGCGGCGTACCGGCCGCCGAGAGGCACATACAGGTCATTAGAAAGATAAGGAAGGGGAAGAGGAAGAGGTTCCACCTATGGTGGTGCGGCTCGGGAGGTGCTGGGCCGAGAGGCCATTGGAGGTGGTAGTGGAGCTCGGTTGGTGGGAGCGTTTCTGACGAGCTAAAGTTCTGACAACGGGCTCTGAGCTCGTTTGGGTTTGTGAGGAGGAAGGCAGGGGTGGCATGACCTTTTATAGGCTGGGGGAGGGTGGCCACCCCTCCTCTCGCCAATGTGGGACTAACCCGATAGGAGGAGGTCCTCTCCTCTCCTCCACTTGCTCTGGCCAGGTGGCACCATCAAAGGGAGGGAGTACACCTAGGTGGCAGCCATCCAAGGGGAGAAGTTTGGTGGGCTTGGGCTTTAGATTTTAAGAAGAAAAGAGAGGAGGGCTGGTGGGCTTTTTCTAAGGGCCCACTCACCATGCCCTTGCTGGTTTGGTGGCCCAAGGGGTGAGCAAGATTAAATCCCTAACCATCAATGAAGAGGAGGTGTACACCTCCTTTGAGAAAAATTCCAAAAATGGACTTTTTAGGGAGTTTGACCAAAGTCAACCCTAAGGTGGGTCCCCCAAGCTTGTCAAAATCAAAGTAGGTCCAAGTCATCGGGAGTCGGGTCAAAGTTAGGGTATCGTGACACCATTTGTGTGCGCACGCTTTTCGGTACATGACAACGCTTGGTTTGACCACGAATTGACTACTCCTTCTCGAAATTGACCGGAATAAACTCTGTTGACTTTGTATTGACCATACAAATCTAATGTCACTGGACGGGGTCGAATCAGAGTTCGTTTGCTAAATATTCAAAATCTGCGCGTCGCAGCGCTCTAAAACGATCAAAATGCTCATATTTATCGTTAGACTTTGGGTTGTGACACAACGAGTTTTGATGTGTTCGTATCTATTGTACGAAGCCATAAGAACTAGCAAAACTCAAATCAGAGCCATATAGCTTGACATTCAAAATCTTATCTTCACGACGTTCTACGAGGAACAATCGTATCCACCATATGACCTCAGAGTTCAACCGAACGAGTTCTGATGCGCTTGTATTAACTATACAAGGCCACAAGAAGTGACAGGACTCAAATCTGAGTTCTATAGCTCTATACCTTGCCTAGGGTTGCCTCCTACCGGGGCACGAGTAGATGTTCGGGTCACTTTTATTGGACCCACTAGGGTTTTGGTGGCCCAATAAAAGTTGGGATGTTACAAATAGTAACTCGGAGGCACATCTCATTCCCGTAGGAACAATATCTCAGAGGCACAATTTATTCCAATAGGAATAGTATCTCGGAGGCAACAACCTCTTCCCGTAGGAATAGTATCACATAGACAATAATTTATCCTTGTAGGAATAGTACCTCGGAGGCACATCTCATTTTCGTAGGAACAATATCTAGGAGGCACAACTTAATCCCATAAGAATAGTATCTCATAGGTAAATCTCATTCCCGTAGGAACAATATCTCGGAGGCACAACTTATTCCCGTAGCAATAGTATCTTGGGGCAACATTTTATTCCCGTAGGAATAGTATCTCAGTGTCAACAACTTATTCCCGCAGGAATAGTATCTCGGAGGCAACAACTTATACCCATAGAAATAGTATTTCGGAGGTAACAACTTATTTCCATAGGAATAGTATCTCGGAAGTACATCTCATTCCTGTAGGAATAATATATCAGGGGCACAACTTATTCCCGTAGGAATAATATCTCAGAGGCAACAACCTATTCTCATATGAATAACATCTCGGGGCACATTTTCCGAATGCTCAATCTATCATAGCGTATGAATGATAAACATTATGTCGTTTAAACATTCGTAAGCCAAAACCAACCGACGTTTACATAACCAAGGATTGAGTCAAAGGTTGGAGCCTTATCCTGCTCAACAAACTTATAACCCATAATTATAGCTATGTGACTCTAATAATCCCCAACCCCTGGCTCGACTCATCATGAGTCACGGCCTCTTGGGTTACACACCAATTTGATTCACCAACATGACTAAGAATTCATACTCATTCAGAAAAAAATCTTGTGTTTTAAATCGACAATTCGATAAACACTTAACGATTTGTCAAGTGATTAAGGTGTCGACCTCAACCACATGCTCTACTTTATTAAGAGAGTCGATCGGGTCCCGCACTATGTAGATTTAACCTTGATGGAATTTCTCGTCACCAAGTCAACTATGAATAAGGAGTGAAGCCAATTAAAGAGCCTTACCACTGAAACTCATCAGCACTGCTCTACTAACATGAGTGGCGATCTAGTTCTGCACTAAATAAGTTTAACCCTGAAGAAAATCTCATCTCCAGGTTAACCTTTAACAAAAGAAGGACTGAAAAGAAGTAACCATCGAATTGTCCGCTCTACCCTACACACAAGAGCGACGGGTAGTTCAAGTCTAACTAGGGTCGACCCTGAAGGAATGCCCCGTCTTTAGGTCAACTCTTAATTGTAGACAAAACTAAAAAGAGATTCTTACCCTCAGACTTGTTCGCGCTACTCTACCGACAAGCGCAGCGACCAGTCCTATCTAACTAGGGTTTACCATGAAGGAATGTCCCGTCTTCAGGTTAACTCTTAATTTTAGAGAAAACTGAATAATGCAAAGCATTAAACTATTTGTTATTCTCTACTAACATGAGTGGCGCCCATTTCGACATTATTTAAAGACAATACTGAAATAAAAGACATAACCTTGATATATCCGCTCTGCTCAAAGAGTGGCAGACAGTTTGGCAGTAAATATATGTGGTACTTAAATAAAATACAAATCCTCGATCTGCCCGCTCAGATAGAAGAGCGACGCCCAGTTCAATAATTAAAGGCGGTACTGAAATAAAAGCCTAAACCTCGACTTGTCAACACTGCTCGAAGAGTGGTGGCCAGTTCGACAATTAAAGACTGTACTGAAATAAAAGCCTAAACTTTGATCTGTCCTCTCTACTTGAAGAGTGGCAGCCAGTTCGGTAATTAAAAGTTGTACTGAAATAAAGGTCTAAACCTCGATCTGTCCGCTCTGCTCGAAGAGTGGCATCCAGTTCAACAATTGAAGGTTGTAGCGAAATAAAGGCCAAAACCTCGATCTGTTCGCTCTGCTCAAAGAGTGACGGCCAGTTCGACAATTAAAAGTTGTACTGAATTAAAAACCTAAACATCGTTCTATCCGCTTTGCTCGAAGAGTGGCAGCCAGTTCGACAATTAAAGGTTGTACTGAAATAAAAGCCTAAACCTCGATCTGTCCACTCTGCTCGAAGAGTGGTGGCCAGTTCAACAAATAAAGGATGCACTTAAATAAAAATCTAAACCTCGATCAATCTGCTCCGCTCGAAGAGTGGATGTCAGTTTGACAATTAAAGGCTGCACTGAAATAATAGCCTAAACTTTGACCTGTCCGCTCTACTCAAAGAGTAGCGGCCAGTTCGACAATTAAAGGTTGTGCTGAAATAAAAGCCTAAACTTCGATCTGTCTGCGCTGCTCGAAGAGTGGCGGCCAGTTCGACAATTAAAAACTCTACTTAAATAAAAGCTTAAGTCTCGATCTGTCCGCTCTACAAGAAGAGTGGCGATCAGTTTGACAATTAAAGGTTGTACGAGAATAAAAACTTAAACCTTGATCTGTCTGTTCTGCTTGAAAGGTGGCGGCTAGTTTGGTAATTAAAGATTGCATAGAAATAAAATCCTAAACCTCGATCTGTCCGCTCTAATCGAAGAGTGGAAGCCAATTCGGCAATTAAAGGTTGTACTGAAATAAACCTAAATATTAGAACCAAGCCGCACTAATCACAATGCGGATCTGATGGCTGAGATCGAGCTTGAACGGAATACCACTGTCACCTTATAAACACGAATTGGAAGTATATATATATATATATATATATAATATATATATATATATATATATATATATATATATATATATATATATATATATATATATATATATATATATATATATATATATATATATATATATATATATATATAAGCAGTCGTGAACGGGGGACCCCGTGCGGGCAACATTTATCGTGGGTGAGAAATTTCTCGAGGGGGCGACATTTGTCGTGGGTGCGACATTTGTCATGGGGCGACATTTTTTGTGGGGCGACATTTTTCGTGGGGGCGTCATTTATCATCGGGGCGACATTTGTCGGGGCGACATTTGTCGTGGGGGCGACATTTATCGTGGGACGACATTTGTCGTGGGGGCGACATTTATCGTGGAGGCCTCATTTGTCGTGGGGGCGACATTTGTCTTGGGAGCGACATTTGTCGTGCTGGCGACATTCGTCATGGGTGCGACATTCGTCGAGGGAGCGACATTTGTCGTGAGGGCAACATTTGTCGTGGGAGCGACATTTTTCGTCGGGGCGTCATTTGTCATGGTGGCGACATTCGTCGTGGGGGCGACATTCGTCGTGAGGGCGACATTCGTCGAGGGGGCGACATTCGTCGTGGGGGCGACATTCGGCATGAGGGCGACATTTGTCGAGGGGGCGACATTCGTCGAGGGGGCGACATTCGACATGAGGGCTACATTTGGCGGGTGACAATCATCGTGGGGGCGACATTCGTCGTGAGGGCAACATTTGTCTGAAATGTTAAATCCCCACCAAAAGTACCGCGTGCGGGCAACATTCGTCGTGGGTGCGACATTTGTCGAGGGGGCGACATTCGTCGTGGGTGAAATATTCATAGTGTCGAGGGGGCGACATTTGTCATGGGTGAGACGTTCATTGAGGGCGCGACATTTGTCGTGATGACGACATTTGTCGTGGGAGCGACATTTGTCGTCGGGGGAAAATTTGTCGTGGGGGCTTCATTTGTCATGGTGGCGACATTCGTCGTGGGAGAGACATTCGTCGTGAGGGCGACTTTCGTCGAGGGGGAGACATTCGTCGAGGGGGGGGGGGCATTCGTCATGGGGGCGACATTCGGTATATGACATGTGGTATACGATGATTGTGAGGCGCGGTCTAATCATGACATGTTGCTAAGAATCATTTTTACACCATTAATTAAAAAAGAAATATGAATAAAGGTACTTAGCACATCAGGTATTATCTCAGCGCAAAAAATCATATCAGGTACCCCTTTCTAATCAGATAATATTATGAACAAACTCATGAGTAAACAAAAAACATTAATAACTGACAGGGAACAAACTCACTAACAACCTCAAAACAGTAGTTTATTGTTTTTAATTTTTGAAAGTGCAATAATTTTAACATATATTTAACTGAAGAAATATGCCGAGACATGGGAACTTGCTTACAGCATTTACATAGCATTTGGCAAACCAATAAAAACTCCAAATATTAAGTTTAGCCAAAATATAAACTACAACATCAATCTAAACTCTAGAAGCAATTAAGAAATTTGACAGATAATCTGAAAACACAATATTTAAACTCATGCAACAATTAAAGTTGAGAACAGGCGGTATGAAGCATACCCAAGCTCAACGCAGCAAGTAGAACTAAAGGAGTCTTCAAAAGAGAGCTTCAATAATGATTCCTCGCCTATTTTCTCTATTCACAATTTTTTTACGGCATTCAATTAAAGCATATGAAAATGAACCGAGATAAGTGCAGAATTATAAAATAAGCATGAATTAAAACTGAAAAAGTGCATTCACTGTAAAATCAATGTTTTTCATTCACATTTTTGCTGCAGGAAGGCGCTCCTTGTAGCTGCTTGATGAAGTTGGGAGCAATTAACTAACTACTCGCAATTTTTGAAATAAACACTGCAAAGTGCGGTGTTTGTTCCCCAGTAGGATTATTGGACCTACAACTTCATAATTTATGCATGCATAAGCATGTTGAAACTTAAAACTCGATCTTTGTGGTGTTCACTCTTGGGGATGGGGTGATCACACACTTACTTCTCCTCCACAAGCTAAACAGCCAAGGATGTGGAATAGGGAATAGATCTAAGGCTCCAGTACGGAGGTCCCACCACACACCCAGAAGATCTTAGAGCGCTTCCCCTCCTTAGCCAAGTTCTGAAGCTAAGGATACCTCAGAAATCACAAGAAGACCATTGCTCAAGTGAGCAAGAGTGGGGGAGCAATAACACTAGTGAGCCTGCCTTTTAAGGTACCCATTGGGTCTTATTTATAGTTTTCTGAGAACGGTCTGCCAAAAGCCAACCTCCGTTGTTCCATACAGCTATATGTAGCCAAAGGGGTCTGCCAACAACGTAACTCCGCTATTCTGAAAAGCTATATGCACCCCCAGCATGGGCATCCAGGTAATTCTGCCTCTGGACCCCACGTGGTAAGTTTCTTGGACCCAGGATCAACTCGTCAACCTACTGGGCGAGCGCGGACTGGGTACTGCGGCTCGCCTTCTATCTCTAGGTGAGCGCGAGTCGGGCCACCATGGCACGCCAGGCCTTATATGGAGGCGAGCTGGCGACATGGTCGCCTAGGCAGGCGCGGGCTGGATGGGGCGGCTCCCGCGGTTTGCTAGGCTAGCCTTGGCGAGAGCGAGTCGGCCGTCTGGATTCGCCCTCCTACTGCATCAATGCGAGTTGGTCTCCCTGGCTCGCTCACCCAACCGGATGGGCCCACTCGGCGAACACGGGGTTATACATAATCCCCGCTCTTTTTGATCTTGCCAAAGCTCGGAAAGAATCATCTAACCCCATGTGTTTGGTGAGTGCATTACTGAGCTAGAGGGAATCTTTCGGTGGATACCACCCATATGTTATAAATATGCCATCGAGCCCACGGGAAAAATCTCGCCTTCTTTCTTTAACCTTCTTTGCAAACAATAGCTGAACGATGCCTGTATCCGAAGACATGCGAGCGCGCCTAGCGGCTGCACGGGAGGGGACTCGGGAGCAGGTCCTCGATGCCGCCCCCTGGCTGGCACGCGGATCACCCAACCCCCTCTTCAAGCTGAAGAAAGGGAAAATGGTCAGGCGGTCTCCTACGAACGACGCCCCTGTGTCTAGCTCGGTGGCCGGTACTGAGGCCGCCCACGAGGTTTGCGGACCTCCTGCCTTGATTCGTCACTCTGCCTCTGATCTCTTTCTCTGCAGGAGACACCTCGTGAAGATGGAGGCGATAGAAGGGGACTAGGGCATCCCCCCAATGATAAATGAGCGGGCCGCCAGCCCTTCGATCCGGGGCATGCCCCTCCTATGATTCCTTCATTGCCAATTCCCCCTGTGCTAGGGAAATATTTTGCAGCTCTCGAAGGCGAACTCTTCCAGGGCCAGCCAGGCACTTCCCAGCCCCCTGTCAATGCGGGGGACGTCCTGATCCCCAGTAAGTTTGTACGCTTGATTTCTTATTACTGCTGGCTTTTCCCGATCTCTCCCACTTTTGTAGGTTTCTATGTGATTTACTCCTCCGATGTTGACATTAGTGAGGGGTACTCGCCTCCCCCTCTATGGAACACATCTCATAATACCTGGGCGACCCACAAGATGTCGAGTGGATGAAGAGGCAGGTGACACAGTTATTTCAAAAGAAATCCCTACTGCTGCAGGAGGGTTACGATAGGGTGGACAAGGATAAGGCCAATGCAGAGGAGTGGTTTGCGATCCTTGAGGGCATGAGGCAACCAGCTGACGGGGATTGGATGAATTCTTCGGGGGTGCATATTATGCGAGCAGAGGAACGACTCAGGCATGCCACGGAGCAGGTCGACCTGGCCCATCGAGAATTACTGGTGGTTCGCGAGTACTTCTACCCTCGCGTGCTGCCCCGATCCGGGACACAAGGGCGGGGCAGGTGGAAATGGATACAATACAGAGCCACCCGCGCTACCGATCTCTAAGCATGGGTCGTACCTGTATCATGGGCCATCTCGCATGATAGGGCCATGAAATTTTATTCTCCTTTCTTATTTTTTGGAACATTGAACTTTTGTCTGTAATTATTTGTGATTTCTTGCCCGTTGATGGGCTTATGTTCGAGGCATATTATTTCCATAACTTTACTACTTAGTCTTCTTTAGGCGAGTGCAGACGAGATGCTCTGGCTCTCCTACCCCTTCCTCGGTCGAGCGCGAGACGATTGAACAAGATCGCTGGCTCGCTTGCCTAGTCTTGGCGGGAGCGAGCCGGGCATCCGCCAAACGCGAGTCGGAGCGACTCGCCTACCTCTTTTGGTAGGCGAGAGTCGCGGCTTGCCAGCCTCTTGGGCGGACACAAGTGAGCGCGGCTCGCTGCCGAATAACTTTTGTAGCGCAGTACCGAGCTGGTAGGAACCTGCGGTGGGCCCGAAAGTCGAAACACCGGTGCACATTTTTGCTATCCTCGCATTTCTCGCCGACGGGACGTTTTCCCGCCTTTTCTCTTCATATAAATAGGCCCTGCCGCCCTTTCATACCTACCGTGTTTAACATTTTCATTCCTTCTCCACTTCCTTCGACTCCCAGCTCGCCCGCTCTTTGCGAGAACTACAGCGTCCCGCGCAACGATTTGAATGCGAGATGGGTGGTGGCTGCGGTGACGCTGACAGGCGAAGCAAATGCGTTTGGACCTTCTCCGAACACTTATTCCCCTATACCGCCATTAACAAAAGCAAGTTTCTTGACGCGATCAGCGACTTCATTCCGTCAGGCTTTGTGGCGAGGCGACCTGGGGAGGGGTAGAAAATCAATGACCTCTCTGGAGAGGAACTCGCCATCCCCATAACGCACCTCGATGCGGGCCTCCAGCTTCCCCTATGGCCCGAGGTCCTCTAAATACCGAAGTACTTCATCCTCGGCCAGATGACCTCCAACAACATCGCTGTTGTGGTCGGGTTTGCCTGCTTCTTGCGGGAAGAGCGGAGCGAGTTCAGCCTTGCGGTCTTCTGCAAGTTGTTCTCCTTCCGGGCGAACAAAGATGGAACCGCCTACTTCTCCAACAGTTATGTTAAAGTGCGGGAGACAGTGAATAAGTGACATAACTAGCTGAAGAAGATTATCTTCATCAATGGAGACTTCGGCAACGTCCCCTTATCGTTGATCCAACTTAGCGAGGAGATCTACCGCCCCTAGCCTGGGAGGCCATGAAGCCGAGTTGTGCGGGTTCTTCCAAGGGAAGAACTTTGAAGTCGCGTTCCTCCGCAGGAACTTGGACAGCCTCACCCCCGCCCCGCCCTGGGGAGGTAAGCTACTCACACTTTTCTCCTCTTTTCTTCTCACTTGGTCCGTTCTCTATCTTTGCCTTAACTTCACTTTTGTAGGTGAGCGAGACATTCCCCTGCACCCTCCTTATGAGAGTGCGCGAGCTGCTTCTGGCGAGCTCGCACATGATGAATTGGAGGTTGCTGCACAACGCGAGACCCCAGCCCTTACCACCTAGAAGTGGGCCTCCCGCAAACAACCTCTGCCGCCACCGCCGCCCAAGAAGCCGAAGGCGGCGGGCGGTGCACCTCTCGCAGCTTGGGATAAAGGCAAGGCTCCGACGGACAAACCAACTACAGAGCCCGCCACGCCGAGTTCTTCGACTGGCGGATCTCCTGGCGAGGTGGCCGGCACCTCCAGTTCGCGAGCAGGGGGCCCGCCATTAGGCCGGTGCCGAGAGGGCACCGCAACTTCGGCCTCGGCGAGCGGCCTTTGGACGAGCTCGACGTTCCCCTCCTTTAGTGGGACAAGGAGGCGAATTAGGCCTCCATCTCCACCCTGCTGCCGAGTTGGTTAGAGCAAAACACCATCAGTGGGGAGGCTTACAACTTCTTGTTCGATCTCTACGCACGGGAAGATGTCGCGATCTACGACAAGGAGGCCACGCAAGTTCTGGTTCACGAGAGCATGCGGGCCCAGCTTCGCAGCTTGGACTGGCCCACATGGTGGGCAGGCGATGCACAAAGCTGGAATGGAACGCCCCCTCGCTCCCGAAGCTTGCTGATGTAAAGGAAGAAGCTCACCGTCTTGCCCAGGAGGAAGCAGAGCATCAGAAGAAACGAGCGGATGCGGCCGACGCTGTCCTCGCCAAATATCTAGGGGGGTGGTAAGTCCCGTGACTCGCACTAATAGCTTTAAGGTTGCTCGACCGTTCCTCAAGCTCGTTTTACCTCTTCTCGCAGGATGCGGCGACGACTCAGCACCTAGGTTTCCAGATCGCCACTTTCGAGAAGGAGAAGTAGGTGTTACAAGCGCGAGTGCGGGAACTGGAGGCCGCAACAGCTCCATCGCCGCCTTCCAACAGCAGCTGCCATATCACGCATTATACTGAATTCGAGCTGGAAAAGATGATGTAGAGGAACGATACCAAGGCCGCGAAGTACACACTCCAGACCATGCAGTGGGCAGGCCTCGTCACGAGCGAAGGCGCGGGGCTCTCGGCGAGCGAGGTTGTACCAAAGCTATTCCTTCCGGTACCGAAGCTGGGTGGCAAGTCCTATCAACCCCTTTAGGGTGGCTTGCCACCCCAGAAATCGCCTTGCTGAACCCCCGTGCCAAGCTTCCTTTGTATATATATATTTTTTATGTTTCAATGTAAACTCAGGCTGAGCCCCAACTTGTAACTTTTTTCTGATCAATGAAATATATGTGCTCTATTCTGATATGATGTCGTCTTTGTCTTTGTCCCTTTTTGCTCCATACTCGTGACCTTCCTCGACTCTCCGGCTCGCTGCCTCCGGGCCCGTATCCCTTTAGCGAGATCATGCGTTCCGTGAGGGTAGCTTAGGAGACATAGAGATCTTAAGTAACCGACCCATGAATGGCGACTCGTCTCCTGTCCAGGGATTCTCTATAATGCTCGCAGGGTAAAGGGGCTAGCTGGCATGACTCGCACCCGATCCGCTCAGCTTCGCGCGGGCTGGGCCCCATGAAGTCATGGAATGGACCGAGTTCTCGCAACCTTAGTTGCTTTTCGGGCACTGGGCGGTTCTGTCGAGGACATATAATTCTCCTGTCAGCCGTTAGGAGCCTGACGATGTGAGATGAGCACCAATAGATCCTTTGCTTTGACTGAGCGTTGAGTCCCGAGAGCTCGCCTCGCTGAACCAAAGTCTTAGCTCGCCGACCTACCAGGGTCTCGACTCGCCCTTCCCGGCCCACTTGGGGATTGTTGGGCTTAACTCCTTTTTATCCTCACGATTTGTATCCGAAGTTCGAATGCCTGGGTCCTGGCTTTAGATATCGCCACATCCACCGAGAATCCCAGCTGTCAGCTAGGTGGAAGCCTATTGGTAGAGGCATCTCAAAACTCATCCATAGAGTCATATCGACGTCCATTGAGGCCCTGGCCCTGTCAGCTAGGTGGAAGTCTGACAGTGGGAGCATCCGAAGACCTAACCTAGAGTGAGAACCTTACTTTCCACGGCCATCCTCCGGGTGCTACCACCAGCCCAATCAGCTAAGTGCAAGCCTGATGGTGGGTGTTGAACATCCTCCAGACTTAGCCCTAGGGTCATAATGACGTCCATCAAGGCCCTGACCCTGCCAGCTAGGTAGAAGCCTGACAGCGGTAGCATCCCGAGATCTAACCCCAGAGCGAGAATCTTACTTTCTACGGCCATCCTTCGGGTGCTACCACTGGTCCAATAAACTAAGTGAAAGCCTGATGGCGGGTGTTGAACATCCTCTAAACTCAGCCCTAGGGTCATAACAATGTCCATCGGGGCCTTATCCCTGCCAGCTAGGTGGAAGCCTGACAGCGGGAGCATCCCGAGACCTAACCCCAGTGCGAGAATCTTACTTTCCACGGCTATCCTCCGAGTGCTACCACCGGCCCAATCAACTAAGTGCAAGCCTGGCGACGGGTGTTTAACATCCTAAGGACTTATCCCCAGGGTCATAATGACGTCCATCAAGGCCCTGGCCCTGCCAGCTAGGTGGAAGCCTGACAGCGGGAGCATCCCGTGACCTAACCCCAGAGCGAGAATCTCTGGCCAATCTCCAGCCCCGCCAACTAAGTGGAAGCCTAACTGTGGGAGCATTTCAGGATTAGCTTCATAAATAATTGTAGCACACCTGATCTGTAAAATAGTTGGAGCACCAAAATGTTTCATACTTATCGAAGGAATGGACGTACACATTTTTTATGGATTGAAACGCTTCAAGTCATCACCACTTTAGGTGTGACTTAGGGTCTCGCCCTCCATATTTAGGAGCTGATATCCCCCCGGACTTTAGAGCTTCCTGGACAATGTATGGGCCCTCCCAGTTAGAGTTCAGCTTCCCCACTACCGCTGATCTCCCCACCGCATCTACCTTCTTCAGGACCAAGTCCGCTTCCACGAACTGCTTGAACCTGGCATGCTTGTCAAAGTACTTAGCCATTCTTCGCTTCACCTCTTCCTGTCGGATGGAGGAGAGGTCACGCAACTCTTCCACCATGTCATGGGAGAGCCGTAGTTCTTCCTTGTTTTTAGCCCGCCATTCCTCCCTTCCAGCCTCTGCCTCGACCACCCGAGGCGCCTGGACCTCGAACTCTATTGGAAGTACAACCTCGCACCCATGGGAGAGTTTGAAAGGAGTCTCCCCCGTGGCCGTGTTGGGAGTGGTTCTAAGGGCCTAAAGAACTGATGGAAGGTGCTCCACCCAGCTACCCTTCAAATTCTCCACCGTCTTCTTGAGGAGGTTGACGATAATTTTGTTCTCCTCTTCCATCTATCTGTTGCTCCTAGGATGGTGAACCCACGCGAACCTGAGGTCGATCCCGAGCAGTCCATAAAAACTGATGAACTCGGTGCTGGCGAACTGAGGCCTGTTATTTATGACAATGGCCTGGGGCAGGCCGTGCCGGTAGATGATCTCCCCCAAATTAAATTCTGGATTACCTGGGAGGTCACCTTGGCTAGCTCCTTTACTTCCAATCACTTAGAAAAATAATCTATAATTACCAGCCGGAACCTTCTCTGCCCGCTAGCCTGGGGTAAAGGCCCTACCAAATCCAATCCCCAAATGGCGAAGGGCCAGGGGGGGCTGTAATGCTCCTGAGCCGTTGCGTTGGTTGGAGTTGGAGGGGGGTAAACAACTGGCACTTGTGGCATTTCCTTGCAAACTCTGCGACATCCTAGCTTAGGGTCGGCCAGAAGTACCCCTGTCGGATTAACCTCCCCTCCATGGTTCTGCTCCCCGAGTGGCTTCCACACTCCCCTGAATGGACTTCTTCCAAAATCCTCTGAACCTCCCTCTCGGCGACGCAACGTGCCAACATCCCCGAGAGGGTCTTCCTATATAACTGCCCGTCGCGCATGAGATAATATGTCGACTTGTGCTTGAACTTCTTCTTATTCATCCCCTCAGGGAATTCTTCTGTAGAAAAGAAAGTTGCAAAAGGGTCCATCCACGAGGGGTGTCGATCCACCTCCATCAGTTCCCCCTCCCAGATGGACGGACGGAACAGGTCAGTAATGGCACCCCCTCCCGGGGACCATGCTTGGCTAGCTGATCAACCTGCTCATTTTCTTCCTGCAGAACATGTCGGATGAAGAAGGTTTGGAACGTACCGATGACCCCCTTCACCTTTAACAAGTACAACTGGAGAGTAGGTTCCCTTACCTCAAATTCCCCATTGATTTGGGAGGCCACCACCATGGAGTCAGTGAGGACCTCCACATCACGCACCCCCAGCTCCCTGGCTAGGCACAACCCTGCTATCATGGCCTCATACTCGGCCTGATTATTAGTGATGGCAAAATGCACCACCACCGTCTGCTCAATCCTCGTTCCCCGGGGGCTCTCTAAGATCACCCCCACCCCCAAGGAATGCCTTCCCGAAGAGCTGTCCACCATCACCTTCTAGGGAAACGGGCGAGTGAGTTCCGCCTCCGCCACCTCGACCACATAATCAACCAAAAAGTTGGTCATTGCTTGGGCCTTGATCGAGAGGCGTGGGATGAAGAAGATGTTGAACTCACTCAGCTCCATCGACCATTTAGCCAACCTGCCCGAATGCTCCTCCCCCTCGAAGATGTTGTGGAGGGGATGGTCAGACACCACTCGAATGGAGTGTGCTTGGAAATAAGGTCGGAGCCTCCGAGCCGAAATAACCAGAGCAAAGGCCAGCTTCTCCAAGATGGTATAATGGAGCTCTGCCTTCCTCAGGACTCGGCTCACGTAGTAAATGGGCAGCTGCCTCTTCCCCTCTTCCCAAACCAGGACGGAGCTCAAGGCCTCCACTCCGATCCCGAGATACGAAGATAGGTCCTCCCCCTTCTTTGGCCCTTGGAGCAGGGGGCCTGAGTTAACTGCCTCTTCAAGGCCTGGAACGCCTCCTCGCATTCCCCAGTCCATTCGAACTTCTTTCCTCCCCTCAATGCTTTGAAGGAGGGAGATCACTTCTCCCCATCCTAGGAAAGGAACCTGCTTAGCCCTACCAACTTCCCTGTCAACCATTGCACCTCCTTAGCATTCAGAGGCGACCCCAGTTCCCCGATCACCTTGACCTTGTCAGGATTTGGCTCCACCCCCGTGGGGGTGAGAAGATGGACCAAGAATTTGCCCCTGCTAGCCCCAAAAACACATTTCAAGGGGTTCAGCCTCATCTTGTATTTGCACAAGGTGCCGAAGGTTTCCTCCAGTTCCCGGAGGTGGGAGTCCATCTCTCAGCTCTTGATTATCAGATCATATACGTAATCCTCCAGGTTCCCCCCTTTTATTTCTGGAAGACCCAATCCATCATCTTTTGGTATGTTGCCCCTGTTTTTTTCAACCCAAAGGGCATCATCTTGTAGCAGTATCACCCATCCCCAGTAATGAAGGAGACATCTTTCACATCGCGGGGGGGGGGGGGGGGGGGGATGCATCCTGATCTGATCATAACCTGAAAAAGTATCTAAGAACCTCATTACAGGAAAACTGATGGTTGAGTCAACTAGCGCGTCGATTCGAGGCAAGGGGTAACAATCTTTGGGACATGATTTATTAAGCAAAGAGAAATCGACACACATTCTCCACCGGCCGTCTCCTTTTACCATTACTACATTGGAAACCCAGCCAAGATATTGAATTTCGGATACAAAGCCAGCCTTCAGGAGCTTGGGCCACCTCCTCCCTGATTGGCTCGGCCAGCTTGTCCGCCGTGGACCTCTTCTTCTGCTAGATGGGGCGAGCTTCTGGGTCCAGGTTGAGGCAGTGGCAAGCAATATCCGCATCTATCCCCGACATCTCTGCGGTGCTCCAAACAAAGATGTCCACGTTCTTCTAGAGGCATCTCAGCATCCTCTCTTGGTACATCTGTATTGGGTACATTGGTTACAATGTACTTGATTTGAAGAAGTCCCTTCAACTCAATGATATACATATATTTGTATTTGATGTATATTTAAGTTTATGTGTGTAGGATGTCTATTTCATATTGATTGGACAGGTGGACACAAGAAGCTGACTAGATTTTGAAGAAAAATGGCTAAGTACAAAAGTGTCGACACACTTCAACTGTGTCAACACCTTTGCAAAAGCTGTGTTGAGACAAGTCAGCAAAATGCTGAGTGAAGTCAGCACAGTCTACATTCAGCAACCTGCTGTGCAAAAAAATGGCTAAATACAAAAGTGTCGACACACTTCACCTGTGTCGACACCTTTGCAGAAGGTGTGTTGAGACAAGTCAGTTAACTTGACACAGAAGATTCAAGACAGCAGTGTCGAGACAAGTCAGTTGTCTCGACACCTTGAAGACTAAGCCAGCTTACTCGACACAAAGAAGACAAGAAATTTTACTAAGTAAAATTATGTCGAGACAAATCAACTGTCTCGATACCATGAAGAATTAAAGAATAGATGTTCTGACATCAGGGAGATAGTTATGTCGAGACAATCCAACTGTCTCGACACAAGGCAGAATTAAAAGTGTCGACATAGATAACGCTTGTGTCGAAGACAAGTCAACTATCTTGACACTCTCAAGTTTCAGATAGAAATTCTTCCAAGAATGGTGTCGAGACTGCTAAGATGTCTCGACATAAGTATCGACACATCTCGACACTTATGTTTCAGAAAATGTACAGAGTCAACACAGAAGTGTCAAGACCAGTCAGATCTGTCACATCGGCTACATGAATAAGATATTTCAACAGAAACAGTCTGAGGGAGGATTTGAAAAATTATGTCATAGGCTGATGTCATCATTCAGTTATCAAGCATCCATGAAAGCTATAAATAGAGTGGTTGTCTTCACTAACAAGAGAGAGACATAATCGATCAAGCCAAAAAAAATTCTCATTCTTATTACAATCCCGAGGAAGAGGAAGATGATGAAGGTCTTCAAGAAAATCTCCAGATCCCTTCACCAGGTTGATCTAAAGATTTAGGTGGATCAGATCTACAATTTCTTCAAGGAATTCAAGCTGATCAACATCAAGAAGATTGCAGATCCAGAGAATCAACTTTTCAGCAGATCAATTTATCAAGAAGAAATCCATTGCTGCTGAGTTGAAGAATCTGTGCTAACAGATAAGTCAGAATTATAGACATTCTGATTTCTTAAGGTTATTGTTTACACTTTACCTCTTTATTTTGTAAGATCTCCTTGAGATCTGAGTGGGTAGGAGATCTTATCTCTGATTTGTAAGCCTAATTTATAAAGGCTGAGGTAGGGTTCTTGAGGGACCCGAGGTAGGTGGTTTTGGGTGAATCACTGAGTTGTAAGCCTAGTTTATAAAGACTGAGGTAGAGTTCTTGAGGGACCTGAGGTAGGAGATTAGGAGAATCTCTTAGGTAGGACCTATTGGTCTGAGTGTAGGTTCCTTAATAGAAACTGAGACTGTAGGATCTTTGGATCTGAGTTAAAGATGAGGAGCTATAACCTTATCTAGCACATTGCTAGTAAGGAAGAAGGGGGAAAGTGGATGTACCCTAGATAGGGGAACCACTATAAATTTTGTGTGTGCAGTGTGCTGTGGATTGCTGTTGCTTGTGATGTGTTCAAAATTCTATAACTGCTGAAATTATTAAGTGATAAAGATTTGCTAAATATTTTAAAAGTCACCTATTCATCGCCTTCTAGGTGATTATCTACCCATAGGATTATCTTTCAAGTTATATCAGAGGGAGGTTATTCAAGAAAGACCTAACAATCTGAAAAAGATCTAAAGGGTATTAAAAATTTCAGATCTATGGTTTCTGAATCACACAAAGAACTCAGTTATATGAAACTGCCAATATGCACTAAGGATAACTTTGCTATATGGAAACAGAGAGTGAGATTGTTCATGGAAGGCTCAGATCCAAGAATCTTTCTCATTGTACAAGAAAGACCATATGTCCCAATGAAGACATCTATTTTAGATCAAACGTTCAAACACCTAAGAAACTGTCAGAAATGACAAAGGATGAGGTGGTACATGCCACCATGGAAAAAATAGCACAAAAAATAATAGTCAGTGCAATAGACAATTCAACTTTTCAGAATCTAGTGCACTGTAATACATCCAAGGAGATGTGAGATACTCTTATAGTATATATGGAAGGTACAAAAGAAGTAAGAGATGACAAAAAATCTCTCCTCAACCAGCAGTATGAGGCCTTTAGATAAGGAAAAACTGATTCTATAGAACAATGTTATGAAAAGTTATTTAGAATAGTAAATGACTTAAGAAACTATGACAGGAATTTCTCAAACAATGAGCTGAATGAAAAATTCTTGAGATCCCTAAATAAAGAATGGGACATCAAGATTTGTGATGTAAGAGAAATGAGGAATTTAAGAAATATGTTACCTCAAGACTTGTATGAGAAGTTAATGTCACATGAGCTTCAACTAAACTCTAGAAAAGCTGAAGTAGATTCTGTCAGAAGTTCAACCCAGACTAAATCTGTAGCCTTCAAAGCAGATACATCTAAAAAATCTAGAAGAGAAATCTCATCATCACCCAAAAGAATGAAGATACAGATAGCACTAGAGTCTTTTCTTCATCAAAAGATCAATCAAATGATGAAATTTCACTGTTTCCCAGGTAATTCAAGAAAATGTTGAGAAGAAGGATGCAGTAGAATAAAAAAACCTTCTGGATTAAGCACCAGTAAAAGCAAAGACAAACACAAAAATAAATCTGTGGTCAAGTATGATTCTCATCAGAAAAAAAATTTAAGACTGATATTATTTGCTTCTGCTGTAACATGCCTGACATGTCATAGCTGACTGTCAAGTAAAAAGGAAGCAGAACAAAAAGTCTAAAAAAAGAAATTCTATAAAAATAAGAAATATGAGAAGGGTCTGATGGCAAAGAAATAAAAGACCTTATCTGAAAGTGATACTGATTCAACTGAATCAGAAGAAGAATTTGTTAGACTGTTCTCTTATGAAGAAGAATTTATCAGAAAGGCTATAAACAAAGGAAAAGCTCCACAACTTTATCACACAATGGTGATTTTGAAGAAGATATGGAGATCAATTTAATGGCACTTTCTGATGATCAAGAAACAAAAGCTCTTGACTGTTAGGATACTCAGGTAATCTATGACAATTCAACAAGTTCTAAAACTTTTGTATATGAGACTAGGGATGAGCTAGACTCATGTGACTCAAAGTTTGATTCACATAAGACTAACTCTGTGACTGAACTACAGCAGCTCGCAGTCAAGATTGGAAAGTTGTTGGAAGCCATAGTAAATAGCAAAAAGCTTGTCAAAGAACAAGCTGCTGAAATAGCATCACTCAAAGGTCTTGAGTATCATCATAAGATGGATACTCAGAAAATTGGTCTTCAAAGTTCTAAGTTGGCAATGCTGACTAAGATCATTGATGATCAAATCCTATTGCTGAAGCAGAAGGATGCAATTATTCAGGAGCTAGAACTTAAACTCCTGAATGAGAAAAGATTAGTTCAACAATTTTCTAAACCTAAAACAGTATTGCCCATTATAGATACCTTCTCAGGAAAACCTGGAAGTGGTCTTGGGTATGTTAACCCCAAGAGGAAAAGACTCAAAAAACTGGCAGGACAAAAGGGTCCAGTCATTCCACAGATTATGGTTCAGACTACGGGAAATAAAATACAGAAGTCTGGACTAGTTTGACCAAGTTCATATGTGAATTGGAAATCTATTCCTAATGTGCCTGCTCGAAGGAGGATAATTATAATTGAGAGGCAAAACAACTTATTTGCACCCAATCAAAATACAACTGTCAATTGTGCTGATTCTTGTTCTAAGGAATGTTAGCACAAAGGTTTTTTTGTTCCTCCTAAGAGGAGGTATAACATGTATGAATGCTGGTGTTGTGCAAAGATATGACACTTTTCCTTGCACTGTTGGTTCAATTACACTGTGTCTCATATTCAGAAAAGATATCCAGTTAAGAAACACATTGGTGGTTTCAATAGAGCCACAACTAACAAGAACCTAGAATCTAAAACAACTTGGGTTCCTAAGGAAAAATAAATTCTTATTTTGCAGGAATGTCCAAGCACCAGAGATAGACCAATCTGGTACTTGGATAGTGGGCGTTCTAGACACATGACTGGAACAAGAGGCAATTTGAGGGAATTTGTCCCCATGGAGAATGGACCAAAGGTGATCTTTGGTGGAGCTAACAAAGGAATAACCAAAGGTTATGGTAAGATCACAAATGCCTTAGTCACTCTCACCACAGTAGCTTATGTGGAAGGGTTACAAGACAACCTTATAAGCATAAGTCAACTTTGTGATCTTGGCTATGATATTTCATTACGCAAAGATGAGTGCATAATAAAGAAGTCAAGTGACAAAGAGGTCATCTTGACAGGAACTAGATGTGGGAATGTGTATTGTTTGAATTTTCTTTGTCTTAAGTCAGACTCACCCTTATGTCTAGTTACAAATGAGAAAGCCACACACTGTGTCAAATGGCACAAGAGGCTAGCTCATTTGAACTATAAGGCCATATGCAAACTTTTCAGTAAAGAGCTTGTTAGGAATGACGCTAACATAAAATGCTCTAAGGAGAGAATTTGATATGCATGCCAAAAAGGCAAGCAAACTAAAGCTTCTTTCAAAAGTATTGAATGCAAAGACTTTGTGAGATGTTTATACCTCTTGCATATGGACTTGTTTGGTCGTATGACAGTTCATAGTTTAGGAAGGAGAGTCTACACCTTTGTAATTGTTGATGACTATTCCATATTCACTTGGGTTTTCTTCTTAAGGAAAAATTCAGAAACCCCTGATGTCTTCAAGACTTTTATCAAATAAATTCAGAATGAATTGAACAGCTCTGTAGTCAGAATTAGAAGTGATCATGGAACTGAGTTTCAATCTGATTATATGACAAAGTTTTATGAAGAACTGAGAATTCGGCAAGAGTTTTCCTCACCAAGAACACCCCAACAGAATGAGATTGCTGAGAGGAAGAATAGGACAATCATTGAAGCTGGAAGAACTATGCTGAGTGATTCTTCACTCCCAGAATACTTCTGGGCTAAAGCTGTCAACACAGCATATCATGTTCTTAATAGAGCTTCAATCAACAAAAGATTGAATAAAACTCCTTATGAACTTATGAAGGGCATAAAACCAAACTTGGCCTATTTCATAATCTTTGGATGTAGATGTTATGTCCTAAATAATGAGAAAACATACATATCCAAGTTTGCTGAGAAGTCCTATGATGATATATTTGTTGGTTATAATGACTACAGTAAGGCCTATAGGGTCTACAACTTGAGGGATCAAGTTATGGAGGAGTCTATTCTTGTTGTATTTGATGAAAGTCTATGTTTTACAATGATAAGCCAGGTTCATCAAGCACAACAGGTGAAAACTTGAAGCTAAAGGAGCTGATTATAAAAGATATTGTTCCAGCTAGCCAGAATGTGCAAGATGGAGTCAACATAGTTGAAGAA
This sequence comes from Platanthera guangdongensis, assembly GCA_039583875.1. Lineage (NCBI taxonomy): Eukaryota > Viridiplantae > Streptophyta > Magnoliopsida > Asparagales > Orchidaceae > Platanthera > Platanthera guangdongensis. Next base: position 101,047,222 of record CM077149.1, read on the forward strand.
ATGGTTGCACAGGAACAACAAGGAGAAGAAAATCAACATGATGCAGGTGGTCCAGAAGAAGAAGTCACATTACCTGTTGCTATCAGACATCTAAGGTGAAAGTGCAAGTTAGATCTGATATACTCTAGAGGGGGGGGGGGGGGGGTGAATAGAGTATGGTGCTTGCTAACAACTTTTACAACTGTTGTTGTATTCCTAAGTGAACAGGGAAGCAAATAACATATAACAACTATCTAATCAAAAAGAAATCACAAACCACAGCCAGAAAAGAAAAGAAAGTAAGCAAATAAATGACACAAGGAGCTATAGTGGTTCCCCAATCAATCTGGGTACATCCACTCTTCTACCACCCTAGGTAGGAATCCACTGCAGGATGAGTTGATCAGGTGTACTGGGCACCAATGAGCTTTTGATAAGGTGCTCAAAAACCAAAGCAGATTTTTTGATCAGGTGTCTTGCCACCACTGAGTTTTGACAAGGTCTCAGAAACAAACACAAACTTTTGAAGGGAGTTTGAAAAACCCTTTACAACAGAGATAAAGAGAGAGAGAGGGATAAGATGATCTTCTCTGTCAACAATCATAGAGAAGATAGTAGATGTTGTCAAAGCTCCCCCTGAGATCTTGAGTTGTTCAGGAAGTGAGGCTTTGCAGTAGGGTGATAGGCCTTCAGAAAATTTGATCTCCAGCAAAAGATGATTTTAGCAACAGCTGAAATGTATGTTGTCTGGAGTCTTGAATGATGATGGCCTTTGAACACTGGAATCAAAAGGGATCTGAAAGTTTTAGTATGTTGATCTCCTTTTGTGATGGTGTTCTTGTATGAGTTCTAAGACTGAGAATATCTGCAATTCTTTCTCTTTCTGTTGTTGTGATTGTTATTCTGTGTTATTATTTTTCAGCAGAATATGAATATCTCTTTTATTCCTTAGATCTGAATGAATATTTCTCTGTCCAAGATAGCCGTTAGCCTATCATAAATGACTTCCTTAACAGCATTTATCTTCTGGAGGAAAGTCCAATAAAAACATTCCTTTGAAAATCCCTTGAAACTTGCTCCAGATTAATTGAAAACGGCTACAAGATCCTTGAAATAAATGCTGAGAATAATTCCATAACTGTCTGAATTTGAATCTTGAAAAACGTCGATCTCATCAGAAAAACGTCGAACTGAGCTCCACTATCGTTGAACTGAGCTCAGAGACTGTACTTAGACTGAAATAGAGATCGTCAATCTGAGCTCAACTATCGTCGAACTGAGCTCAGAGATAGAGAAACAAACTGGAGACAAGAACGTCAATTTGAGCTCGAAGATCGTCGAATGGAGTTCGACGACTCGTTGAAGTTGAGTTCAGAGATCTTCGAATGGAGTTCGACGATTCGTCGAAGTGAGCTCAGCGATCGTGGAATGGAGTTTGACGATTCGTCGCACTGAGCTCGACGAAATGACTTGGTCTCCTGAACCGAAATATCTGGTCTTGAGGGCAGCTTTCAAACCTAAATACTAACCCTTACACTCAATTCTAATTGACCTTTAGATCTATACAAGTAAGTCAAAACAGATTTCCTAAAAGAAATAGTGATCCTTGCCCAAATCAGTAATAGGGTGTTCCAACAATCTCCCCCTATTTGGGTTAGGATTACTATTTACAGATATTGGAAAAATGAAAACATACAAAGCAGAAATATAACAAACAAGACATTGCAGAAACACAGACATTATCTCAGATAGTTCAGAAAACAAAATATGATGTCATCTTACAGAATCATTCTTTTTCCTTGCTCTTTATAAGAACTATTTCTCTGTTGAGATTGAGAGCTTCCTTCTTAGATCTTCTGTCATCAGCTGCACCTAGAGAGGTTTGTTGCTTTGGCCTGGGCACTACAGCTTCTGGATGTAGATTCATATAGCTTTCTGAATCAAAAAATTTACTGGAGGAGTATCTCTCAAGCTCTTTCTTTCTTTGATCTGAAAAAGTAGTGATATTTGAAGTATCCCTTCCTTGTTCTCTAGCTTTCTTGATTTGGTCCAAAGCAGCCAATTCTTTCATTCTTGCAGTCCATGAGGTGGGATTATTTTCTGGGTCCTCAAATGGAACAGGAGGCTCATATCTATTTGAAGGATTATCTGGAGGAGCTCTGGAAGAGACTAGTTCTTTCAGCTTATAATGGAAGGGACCAGAAGTTGTGTCAGATGGACCTTATCCTTCCCTTGGATAAGGATGTTGCCTGGAATATCATTTGGAGTACACTTTGAGTTCTCTCTGATTTCCTCTGTACTGTCCTCTTCTGGATTGGTAACCTCTAGATTGATTACCTCTGTACTAGGATCTACCTTGAGGTTGATATGAAGTTTGGCTTCTGGCAGAGGATTGGAAAGTAGAACTACCACCTGCACCTGCATCAGGTGAGGGAGGAGAAGGCGGAGGATTGAAATGGGAAGATCCTTTGTCATACTTTCTTTTCTTTTTCATAGCCTTCAGTTGATTCCTGGAGTATTGCATCCAAGGTTCTGTGATAGGGCAATCATGCAGTATGTAGTATGGAATGTCATTTTGTATCTTTCACTTTTTCTGGAGGAACTCTCTTCATAGCCTTGCTTCTGGCTTTCCTTTTCCTTGCAATTGTAGCAGAGGAATCATCTGAGTCAGTCCTGAACTGATCACTGTCTGAGCTTGGAGGATTATCATACACTGCATCAATCTTTTTGAGATAATCTTTTTGTTGTTGAGACTGAGCAGAAGAAACAGCAGAGACAGCAACAGTAGCAACAGCAGGAAGTGGAGTAGAAGCAACACTAGCAGAAGGAGTTGTGACAACAGAAGGTTCAGAAATAGCAGCAGTAATAGCAGCAGTAGTAACAGATGAAACTGGAAAATCAACTGCAGAAGGAGCAACAGCAGCAGTAACAACAGGCTCAAGAACAAATGCCTCTGTCATATGCATGTCCTCAAAAACATAAATATCAGAACTAACAGAAACATCAATAACAGCAGTAGGAGCAGCAGCAGTAGGAGCAGCAGAAGAAGCAGTGTCAACAGCATTGATGGAATGTATATAAGAGCTTATCAAGCTGGGGTCACATCTGGAAATAGGCACAATGGCCTTAGTAATATCTTCAGATTGCTGGACTGGCACACAGTTGAAGTATACAGAATCAAAAACTGACAACAGTGACCTGAGGTCCACTGTGATGAATGCAACAGATGCAGCTGGAGCTTGGACTGAGGATACAACAGCAGGCAATCTTTCAACTTCATGAGGCATCTCCCCCTGCCTAGATTCAGTGAGAACTGGATCAAGGCACCCATAAGAAGGGATTGCCTGAGAAGGAAGAAAAGAAGAAAGCCTGGAAGACAGTTCCTGAACTGTTTTTAGAAGTGGAGCCAAAGAGGTCTCCAGCAAGAGGGATAGCCTTGGAGCCATCAGCTCATATAACCTGTCTGCAAGGGCTGGAAGATCTACTTGCTCAAGAGGGGCTTGAGTAGAGGTAGGGATGGATGAGGTAGAAATGAAAGGTGGAGCAGCAGGAGATGTTGGTGGAGAACCTGTGGATTGAGGAAATGATGGTTGAGAAATTGGAATTGTGGAGATGGAAGAGAGTGGAATGGAAATGGATGGTGTGAAGTATGGTTGAGCAATTATGTCCTGAAGGAGTTGTTGATAAGAGGTGGATGAGGATGGGGGATCAGGAGGGGATGAAGGAGAATCATCCATATAGGAATCATCTAAGAGAGTGAAAGATGGAATATGAGAGGATGAGTCAATATCTAGGTGTGGGTATTGATGTAGAGGATGGAAGATTTCTTTAGTGAGTGGTGGAGTTGGAGAAGGAATTGAAGTTGGAGATGGGGTGGAAATTGTGATGGTGGATGTGACTGTGGTAGATGAAACAAGAGGTGGAGGAGGAGGAGAAGAAGCAGGCAAGTCTTCTGCAGGGGTAGAAACCTGAGGGGAAGAGACTGAAGCAGTCATTGTGCCTGAAGATGAGATTGCAGAGGGCCTGCTGGGCTTGATAATCTTCATGTCCCATTTTCCAAATAGGGCACAGGTGAGCCTCTTGGAGGCATTGATGTGCATCCCACTGAAAATAAGCAGTGTAGGGCATCTGTTGTGGAGGAACAGCCCTAAAATCCTTCCAAAATTAACAAAGTTCTTGTTAATCTTTTTCTTAATCAAATCAAAGAAAATTTCTCCCCAGTTGAGTTGCTTCTTGTCCACTAGGACACCCATCAAGTAGAGCTGATACCTAGATATGGTATCATGAGCTGAGTGTTTGGCCAACAATACCTTGCCAACAACATCAGCGAGAAATCTGTACCCAATAGATAGATTTTTCTTTAGCAATTTGCTAGGTTTTGCTTCTGAGTGTCCCATCCTTTCAAGAATATTAGAAAACTCCTCTCCAGAAAGTTCAACAGAATCTTCTCCAGATTTTAATTGAAAAACCTCTGTCAAGGCAGCAGGTGTTAGAGATACCTGGGTTCCTGAGATGCTTCCAACCACTGTATTCTGATCCAGGTTATGGGCAGTATACACCCATTCCTTTATCTCATCTGCAGCTAATTTGACCCTTGTAGTCATGATGGTAACTAGCTGTTGTTCTTTGAAAAGTTCCAGAATCTCCTTGAAGATTTGATCACTGTTGTTGAAAGAATCCATGTCGATATCAAATCCAGCGTCAAATTTCATTGCGGTCAAGATGGCGACTGATACTGCCATTGATTCCTGCAAAAATGAACAAACAAATGACCAAGTGTAGAGAAGTTTGGAGGGAAAAAGAAAATTTGTAGAGAGTATGAAAGCGTAAAGGGAGAACGACGGCCGAAAAAAATGAGTTTTATATTAGGGTTCGATGCAGAAAAGGAAAGATCGTTGAACTCTGTTCGACAATCTGAGCTTTCGAAAGGAAACTAAAAGGTCATCAAAATCATCGATCTCCGTTCGATGATATTGGAGAGCGTCGAGCTCCGTTCGACGATAGTTCAGAAAACAAAATCGTCGAGCTCCGCACGACGATCGCTGACCTGAAGAAAGATAGTTTAGCACTATCTGAGAAGCGTTGAACTCTGGTCGACGATTTCGGAAGTCGTCGATCTCCGTTCGATGATCAGGGGGAAAATCATCGAGCGCAGTTCAGAGATCAGAAACACTCTATACACTAAAAATATCAAGATGTTTGCCTAGTCTTGGTCATTTTTATAATTTTAAAATCTTGGATCTTAATTTAGACTTCCTCCATCTAACATTCCTAACTGATTCAGGAAGAATGTATGTTTCTTTTCATCCAAGGGTTTGGTGAAAATATCTCCCCTTTGCAAATCAGTTGGGATATATTGAAGTTCAATTTTATTTTTCTCAACATTATCCCTTAGAAAGTGATGCCTAATTTCTATGTGTTTTGTCCTACTATGGACGACTGGATTTTGTGCTATAGAAATAGCACTAGTATTATCACAAAATATTTTAGACTTTTCTAAGTTGTAGCCATAGTCTAGGAGTTGGTTTTGAATCCACAAGATTTGTGAACAATAATTACCTGCAGCCATATATTCAGCTTCAGCAGTTGAAGTTGACACAGATGTTTGTTTCTTGCAAAACCAGGAGACAAGTCTGTCACCAAGAAACTGACAAGTTCCACTGGTGCTTTTCCTGTCTATTATGCATCCAGCATAATCAGCATCTGAAAATCCAGTTAAGTCAAATGTTGAGTCTTTTGGATACCAGAGACCTAGATTTGGACAACTTTTTACATACCTAAGAATCCTTTTTACTAAGGTTAGGTGTGACTCTCTAGGGCTTACTTGGAATCTAGCACATATGCATGTAGCAAATATTATGTCAGGTCTACTAGCTATAAGGTACAATAAAGATCCAATCATTGCTCTATATATTGTCTGATCAACTGGTTTCCCATGTTCATCAGCATCCAATACAGCATTAGTAGGCATAGGTGTTTTCATACATGATGCTTCAGACATACCAAATTTCTTAACCAGTTCTTTTGCATACTTGGTTTGAGAAATAAATATGCCTTCAGCATGTTGTTTGATTTGTAATCCTAGAAAGAAGGATAGCTCACCCATGCTACTCATTTCAAATTTAGAATGCATTAGGTTGGAGAACCTTCTGCACAAATTTGAATCAGTAAAGCCAAATATAATATCATCTACATAGATTTGTACTAGTAGGGTATGGGACTTATGAGTTCTAATAAAAAGAGTTTGGTCTACTCTACCCCTTATAAACTCATTTTTTAGAAGAAAGCATGCTAGGGTCTCATACCATGCTCTAGGAGCTTGCTTTAGACCATATAATGTTTTATGTAATTTGAAAACATAATCAGGATGAGTTGAAGAGATAAAACCTGGGGGTTGTCTAACATAGACTTCTTCTTTGCTATCTCCATTGAGAAAGGCACTCTTTACATCTATCTGGTATACTTTGAATCATTTGTGTGCTGCAGATGCTAAGAAGATTCTTATGACCTCTAACCTTGCAACTGGTGCAAAGGTCTGGTCATAATCTATCCCTTCTTCTTGAGAGTACCCTTGAGCAACTAGCCTTGCCTTGTTCCTTACAATGACTCCTTGATCATCCAATTTATTTCTGAACACTCACTTTGTTCCAACAATGGAGTGATCCTTTGGCCTTGGTACTAGTTCCCAAACTTTGTTCCTTTCAAATTGATGTAACTCTTCTTGCATTGCAATGATCCAGTGTGGATCTTGCTCTGCATCTTGAATGGATTGAGGTTCAATTTGAGAAAGGAAGCAAGTGTGCATCAGATTTTGATTGACCTGATTTCTAGTTTGCACACCAACTGAGATGTCTCCAATCACTTGGGAGATTGGATGGTCTCTTGATGTTACTAAATCAACAGGAGATGTTGATTGTTCACCAACCTGTGTTGTTGTTTCCTCTGGTAGTACAACAACTGGCTCTTCAAGAAGTTTCTCTTCAAGATGTTGAATGTCTTCTTCATCTTCACTGCTTTCCTCTTTTTGAATGATTTGTAACTTGTCCAAGTCTTCAGCAAGAGAGTGTACCTGCAAAGGTTCTATGGTAGAAGTATTCTTCTCCTTGAAAGACATGTTAGATTTATCAAAAGATATATGAATAGATTCTTCAATTTTGAGAGTTGACTTATTATATACCCTATAAGCTTTACTGATCATGGAGTATCCCAGAAACACTCCTTCATCAGCTTTGGCTTGAAATTTTGCTAAGTATTCTTGTCATTATTATGAATGTAACAAATACAACCAAAAATTTTAAAGTAATCTACTTTAGGTTTCTTCCCTTTGAGTAATTCATAGGGAGTCTTGCCCTTCAGTTTATGTATTAAACTTCTATTCAACACATAGTTGGAGGTGTTCACTACCTCAGCCCAAAAGGATAGAGGAAGGTGAGCATCTGACAACAATGTAGTGGCAGATTCAATAAGGGTTCTATTTTTCCTTTCAGCTACCCCATTTTGTTGAGGAGTTCTAGGAGCTGAGAAAGTGTGCCTGATCCCTTCACTCTGATAGAACTCTTGCATAAGAAGAGAATCAAACTCTGTCCCATGATCACTTCTGATTAGGGCAATGTGAGTATTGAACTCACTCTGTATGCATTTGAGAAACTCTGTCAAACATTTAAAGTTATCAGACTTCTTCCTCAGAAAGAACACCCATGTGAATCTAGAGAAGTCATCTACAACCACTAAAGTATAAGATTTCCCTCCTAAGCTTTGTACTGTTATGGGTCCAAAAAGATCCATGTGTAACGGATACAAAATCCTAGGTGAATCACTCTTATTAAGTGAGTTGAAACTATTTTTGGTTTGCTTGCCTAATTGATAAGACCTGCAGAGTCCTTCCTTCTTGTAGGGGCCAGAAGGTAGTCCTCTAACAAGGTTGTCCTTGGATTGCCTAGCAATGGTTCTAAGGTTTATATGTCCTAATCTCTTATGCCACAGTTCATTAGGTCTACTAATAGAGTTAAACAGGCAAATATCTACTTTAGTTGAAAGAAAGTCTACTAAATAGATGTTACCTTTCCTTTTACCTGTCAACACAGTTGTGTTGTCCTCTGATTTGATCTTGCATAAGGATTTGCTAAAAGTCACTTGGTAGCCTTCATCACATAGTTGACTGATGCTGATCAAGTTGTGCTTTAGTCTTTCCACATAGGCTACTTTCTTGAATGTGACTGTGCCAATCTGAACTGCACCATATCCTTTTGTTAGTCCAAAGTTTGAATCACCAAATATTACTTTGGGTCCAAGCTTGGCTTTGAAGGATGTGAAGTTATCCTTGTTTCCTGTCATGTGCTTTGAGCACCCACTATCCAAATACCATTGCTGGTTTGATGTTGGATAGGTCTTCACCTGCACATAAAACAATTTACTTATTTTTGACCTAGTTTACCTTGGGCCTAGGTTGATAACCTTTGAATTTAGAAATAAAAGACATCCCTGGTTGACTCTTATAACCTTCAGGATGATATCTCCTTGGAGGTATTATCCATTCAGTATAAGGGTTAAATCTTTGGGATGAAGGACCCCTAGGTTTGAACTTTGATTTACCTTTGAAAAAGTTTTCAAAACTCTGATCTCTGCTCGACGATCGCTGAGCTGAGTTCGACGATCTTGGGTCAGATCGTCGAGCTCCGTTCGAAGATCGACTGTGGTAGAGTTCAGGGTTTAGAGATCGTCGACCTGAGTTCGACGATTTAGCCTGAGATTGTTGATCTGCATTGGACGATCGTCTAGCTCCGTTCGACGATTTCTGTTGAACTCTTGTTTTCTTGGGTAAGTCAGAATTCTTCCTAGCTACCTCTACAACTCCCTTACCTTTATCAGAGATAAATTTAATTGGGATTGTTAGTACTATAGGTTGGCTGGATGAAGCACCCAAGCCCAGTGTACTATTGAATCTTGAGTTCACTGTGCTTGTGACGTCCATTAGCTTGATACTTCTCCCATTGAGGGATTCTTCAAGTTTTTTGGCCTCTGATAGCTCACTTTTCAGTGAGGCTATCTGCTCCCTACAGCATTCCAACTCCTCAGAGAGTTTGAGGTTATCTGATTTTAAAGTACTGTATTTAGATAATTGATTTCTGAGAGAAATGATTTCCTTCTCAGATTTTAATAAATCTAAACATGGTGCTTTAAATTCACACTTGAAGTCCTCAGAATTAAAATCAAAAGAACTTATCACACGGTCCTCTTCAGATTGAGTCTCTGATTCAGATTCTGACTCTTCTACATCAGAATTTTGTTGTGAGGCATTGATAGCCATCATGTAGAATTCTTTTTCTTCAGCATCATCTTCATCATCACTTGAGCTGGATGAAGCTTCTGATTCTTCTTCTGTCTCACTCCAAGTTTCAGCAACAAATCCCTTCCTTGTATGTTTGTTCTTGCTGGAGGAGGGTTTGCCATTGCTGCTCTTCTTGAAGTCCTTTTCTTTTCTCCTTTCTTTCTTTTCCTTTTTGTCCTTGTTTTTGTTTTCTGGACAGTCAGGCACAATGTGGCCTGGTTTCCTGCAACCAAAGCAAATAATTTCTTTGTTATTTGATTTGTCATACCTTGGCTTGTCATGCTCTCTGTATGATCTTTTCCTGAAATCCTTCCTAGCCATTTTGTAAAACCTTTTGGCCAGAAGGCTTAGCAGCTCTTCATTGGGGACCTTGTCTTCAGGCTGATCTTCAGTGGCTTTGAAAGCTATTGATTTCTCCTTTCTTATAGCTTGTGAGGCAGCCTTCTGCTCTTCTTCTCTATTCTTGATGAGCAGCTCATAGGACTTGAGCTTGCCCAAGAGAGCTTCAGTTGTGATCTCATTTAGGCTTCTGGCATACTTGATTGGCCAGATCCTTGAGTCCCAAGTGCTTGGGAAGCACAGTAGGATTTTATCATTTAGATCAGTCAATGAGATCTCTTTGTCCAAGGTTTTTAGCTCATTGACTATGAGACTGAGTCTATTATACATGTCTACTACTGACTCAGCTTCTCCTTTCTTGAAATTCTCATACTGGGTTATGAGATGAGATCTTCTATCCTTTCTCTCATCAGTAGATCCCGAGACTATCTCAGATAACTCGTTGTTGGGTATTGTATCCACAATCACCTGGATTTGAGGAAGCCACCTGTCAGGCTAAGATGAATTCACAATGTATTTGATGAAACTTCTTAAGTTGTGCTTGCAGTTCTTCCACGCTAAGTGCACACCAATGTCAGGGTGCAGTAGGTCAATATACACGGGTCTGCACGACGTAATCCCTCGTTGAGCAGATCAGTGTGTTGGCCTATGTGTACTCTCTCTATTGGAGTGCACTTACTTTCAAGTACAGGGCCGTGTTTATGCAAGAGAAGACAAGGAGCAAGGATGGGTCAAGGGGCAGCTCTTGGGTGGAAAGATGAAAATTCGTCTAAGTAAAAGTCGACGAGAATCACCAAGTGATTCTCGCCGATTCGGCGAGAATCACTAGTTATTCTCGCCGAATCGTCGAGAATCATTAGTGATTCTCGCCGACTCCTTCTGGCTACCTCAAAATGGTGCCAAGTAAGATTCGGCGAGAATCACTAATGATTCTCGCCGAACCCGTCGCTGAGCAGGTCATGAATACCAAGTGAAAATCGTTGAGAATCAACAAGGGAATCGTCGAGAGTCACTAGTGATTCTCGATGAATCGTCGAGAATCGTTAACTGATTCTCACCGATTCGTCGAGAATCACCAATGATTCTCGACGAATTTTACTTGGCGTTTTCTCTGGATGCTGCTGGACCGGATTCTGCCGCTGGACTATTTTGAACCGGATTTCGGGTTTCTACTTGTGGGACCCACAACAGTCATATTGTTAGTATCTACAGTGTATAAATACACGGGTATTTTTGAACAGTAGAAGGACGGGAAAAAGATATACAAAGCAGAGCCGCGACTTGACCTATCTCGCGATTTCCGCCGCCGCCTCCGTCGCCGCGCGAGAGTGTAGATCGCCGGTCGTGATCGTGTTTTCTTCCAGATCTCCGGTCGATAGAAGCCTAGCTAAGCTCAGCATCTCACGTGTCTAACCGGAGATCTCTTGTCTCTCGATTTGTAGATCGGGAAAGTCTTCCCCATCCGAATCGATCGAGACGATTGATCCTAGTGTGACCGTTGGTAGACCTAGCTAGCTTCGCTACGAAGTTTGGATCTCTAAAGAAGTGCAGCCGCACATCGTCGTCGCCGCCGATCCCGAACCAAGCCGCCGTTTGTATTGCCGCCGCCGGTTCCGGGGAGATCCTCTCCAAGAGAGATCTAGGGTTGTAGACTCTTCGTTGACTTCACGAACACGTCGTCGAACGAAGAGGAACACCGTAGTCTCCAAACGAAGTTTGTATCTCGTGTACATTCTAGTTTTACTTTTGTTGTAAAGGAACGTTTGTTCCGTGTTGTAAGGGTTGGGTGCAACCCGTTTTGTGGGAGTGTTGACTCTCACGTGTGGAAGGGTTCCTTCCGATAGTGCAGGGATTGGATTTCAATCCCGTTGGAGAAGTGACCGAGTCGTCCCTTGTTGGGAGATAGGTCGAAGGGGGAGAGTGGATGTACTCAAGTCGGGGAACCACTATAAATTGCCTGTGTTTTCTGTGTGCTGTGCTGTTTGTTTTTATTGTGCAGGTACATTCGTAAATTCCGTAAAAGCGCTTCACGTCACCTATTCCCCCCATAGGTGAAGATAGTTGACACTAGGTGGACTTTCAAGTGGTATCAGAGCGAGGTTACTCATCAAAAAGGTTTACACCTTGAGTAGTATCCTGCCACCAGTGTGAGAAGCATGGAGCTGGATTATGAGATATCGCCACTCAGACTCCCCGCATGTACAAAGGAGTTTTATCCCGTCTGGAGGATGAGAGTGTCGTATCACTTGGATGCCATCGATCCTCGTGCATCCTTCATCCTGGAAGAGGGTCCTTTTATTTCTATGAAGACCTCCGACTCTGGAATTCAAGTTCCCAAGTACATTGCTGAGATGTCTGAAATGGAATTTTCATTCTTTAATTTGGATAAGAGGATTCGACAAATTATCATGGATATCTGGTCTGGAGCTTCTCGCTCTAGATTGGAAAAATGTAAGACGGCTAAATCTCTGTGGTTGATGATCTCAGAGCTGATGGGGGGGTCAGAGAAAGCTGGAATCTGCTGTCAACCAGAGGATGAAGCCTATGTGGGGGTTCTCACCTCTGAGGATGAAGGCATGGATCTCTCGGACAACATCAGAGCTCCAGTGTCCGTGTTAGAGACTGAAGAGGCCAGTGAGGAAAGCAGCTCTGATGAGGATGAGATAATGGTCACTGGCTCTAATGATAATAACACAGAAGAGCAGGTAACCTCTTCATCCTGCCCCGTATCTCTTGAACTTTCTGAAGACAGGAACTGCTTTTCTTCAGAAGATTCTGATTCCCTGAAGAGAGCCCTTCAGAAAAGCAACCTACTTGCTGAGGAGCAAGCTCAAGAGATTGCTCGACTGAAGATCTTGTTGGTTCTCCAATTGGCGTCCAACAAGGTCAAGGACTCTAAGATCTCAGCTCTAGAGAGTAGTCTAGAGAATGAGAAAAGAATAGTATCAAACTTTTCCAAGGTTGATGCTATAAAGAGAAAACAAGAAAACGGGTGGATCTCCCGGATTATCAATTCGTGGAGAAATGGGGAAACGGTATTCCGACCCCCCACTCCAAGCAGGAAGGCAACTCATCATGCCTTCAGGTATGACCATAGGAATAGTCGTGGTCACTGCAAGGGTGATCTGTCCCCATGTGGAGACACCCGGAGTGCAAGGGCCGTCGTGGCCACCCATGAGAGAATACCTAAGGCCCATTCAGAGCCCTTTGTATTCACTGTCACTGCCTCAACTCGGTGTGAATCTGCATGTCCCAGCTCACAGAAGACTTCTCACCACCCGAGGACACAGGAGAGGGAGGATAGAAGTCATGGTGTAAGTTTTCATGGGGCCTCAGGAAGGGGGATGCCTGAAAGAATGACACCACCTTCCCGGACTCATGACGCTCACAACATGCATTCCTTCCACCCTTCCACGTGTCACGATGGAAGAGGAAATTTTGTGAGGAGATCATGCTCTATCCCGTATAGACCTAGGACCGTGACTACCTCAGTCACTAGATCAGGTCGGAAACGGCGATACAACATTCACCCATGTTGGTGCTGTGGCAAAGTGGGGCACTTTGCCATCGACTGTTGGCACAACCCCTTTGTGCCCACGGCAAGGGCTTATCCCCATTCACGGGACAGAGGTAGTCTTCCTGACAGGTTTTCTGAAGGAAGGCAGTTGCGTGCTTATGCTAACAGGAACCTAGGACCCAATATGATTTGGGTTCCTAAGGTAAAGTAATTCTTTCTTGCAGGGTAGTCTAGGTTCCCGTGAATATGATGGGAACCCGACAGTAGGTGGCTCAAGACTAAATTGGAACAAGCGTCTGCTATAACAGATGTGATATCGACTTGAGCATACTCACATTGAGCTCCTAATATGTTCTACCTGTGGGACTAAACGATGACTCTCAAAATCCCAGGTACTCATGATCAGTTCCAAGACTTGAGTCGTTTTCCATTGACAGTTACATATATATATATATATCTTTATATACATATACATCTTTGTATATACGTGTATGTATGCACATCCAAGGATAGGGTCACACGATGAATATAAACCGTAGATACATCATTAAAGAGTTATCGGAACTTCCACTGGTAGATTCGAGAACTAACATCTGCAGGCGTAAATTAATTCACTGAAAACTAACAAAGATACGACGTTGGAAGACTTTCAAATTAACTTACGTCGTTAAATTAATTCCACTGGCTCAATATGTGTATGGAAAAGCCGGCCCAAACCCTAATAGCTTGACTTTCAGGAGTATCTATATAGTTAGAAGACTTTCAAATTAACTTAGACAAACGGAAACCGTAAGAATCCCATTTAACTCGTCGAGCTTGGCATTTAAGGAGGATCCCATTCTCGCCAAAGGATCAAGAAGAATCACATTGAGGAAGAATTCCCGCCGACCCTTCACCTTCCATAAGAATCCCGCCGAAGGAGCACACTATACAAATCCCGCCGACCTTTGCAGGAGACACTGGGTTTCTTCCGCCGACTCTTCCCATTCCCACCGACTCGCGGAAGCACGCCGAATCTCGCCGACTCTCTCCTCAGGGAACTCTCTCCAACTCCGACGGAAACTCGCCGAGGGGCAACTCACCGACTCCCGCAAAACTCACCGCCGCAAGGGAAACTTACCGGAAGGGCAACTCGCCGACTCCTGCAGGAAAGCTCGCCGAATCGGTCTTCATCGAAGGTCTCCCGCAAGAATCCCGCCGAAGCTCTCACCGACGATCTCTCCCAGTTTCGATTCTTCTCCGCTCGAACTAACTCACCGTCTACACCGCTAGGTATCCCCTCACCCTCACTTGGACTTGATCACTAGTATCGCTTCCTTTTTGATTTTTGATTAAGCGTAGAATAGGGCTTCTCTCCCTAGATCTGCAATGGCTCCAAGGTCAACTGCTGGGTTGGTCACTGGCTGCGAGCTTGTTCGAACTGGGTTCTCTCACGCCTCAGACGAATTCCGCAACATCATTCTGATGCTGGAAGAGGCTGGGCTAACATTCGTCCTGGAGCACCCTTGCAAAATCTTGGACAAAGAGGTGCTGGAGTTCTTCGCTACCGCAAGACTCCGAAATGGCGACTCACTAATCAAAAGCAAGGTGGCTGGGGCGAAGATCAAGATGTCTGCCAGCAAGCTGACCCGCTTCCTGCAGCTTTCTAGCTCGGAGCATGAGGACTATCTGGAGGACGATGACAAAACCAGAACTCTCTTATTTTGCGGTCTCCCACGAGGAACTCGGTCAAAAAAGAGAAAGGATATGAATGAAGAAGGGAAGCTCCTGTCTGACATAATTGGAAAGGTGCTCATCTGCAAGCTGGGCTCTCATGACCATATCTCAGCGGATATGTTCAAGATCCTGATAGCAGTTGTCTGCCGTAAAAGGTTCAACTGGGGGGAGTTGCTGTTCGAGAAGATAAAGGACACCATGGGCTCTCCGAGTTTTGGCCGCATCATAAGTCTATATCTAAATCAGCTAAATGGAGACAAGTTTGACATGAGTAAAGGTGTTCCTCTCCACTACTTGAAGAAGATGGACTCAAGTGTGTTTGACCGATGGGAGAGGCGTATTGGGCAGACTGCAGTGGAAGAACAACAGGGAGTATCTCCAGCAGTCACCCCTAGTGAAATTCCGGATACTTTGACTGCAGGAATCGAGGGGGAGCCTCTACCCCCTCATACTGATATAGTATCTGACATCTCCCAGGTGGCCAGGGATGCTGTGGCCGAAATATAAGAAGAAAGTGAAACTGTGCTGGAGCATGAGGAGGCCCTGAACCGGAACGATCAAGGAGCCGAAGCTACCATACAGGAGACTGCTGACAAAGAGTTGGAAGAGGCTGTTGATGAAGATGATTTCTTGAATGATGACGGAGAGGAAGACGGAAATGAAGGACATGAAGCATTGGAGGCTCCGGATCTCATAGAACCCCCATCTGACAAGCACGCACCTGAAATCGTTCCTGAAAACATTGGTGCACCAGCGGAGGGGGAGTCAGAAAAATCTGCAGAAGCCACCAGCATTCCCCCATTAGAGACTGTGCTTGTATCCAGCTCTACAGATGCGTCTGCTGAAGTGCACGGCCAAGCAGCGCCTCCGGATCTTCCATTACGAGATGAGCTAGCCACCCACACCGTGGGTGTCATTCAAGGGATAGTGGATGAGCTTAAAGACTCTTTTGAAAAAGCTCAAACTAAAATGCTGCAAAGAATTAAGAAGTCTGAAAATCTCATGCTAAAGAATATGGTGGAGATCAATCATAAACTTGACGTGATGGACAAGAAATTTGAAGAGAAGTATACTGCGGCCGGCGAAGCTGTCACACTTCTTATGGTCGGATTGAAGAAGAACACCGACACTCTTGTTGTAGTAAATCAGAATGCACATGTTGTAGCCAACAATATTCAAAAGTTTGACGGTAATATGGTAACTCTTAACGCCAATCAGCAAGCCTTAGTCATTGAATTCTCCCGGACCTCAAAGCATATTGATGACTCGCTGCACTCATATGCCAATTCCATCGCGGTCGAAGCCAAAATGGGGGAGAAAGAGTATCTAGCTAAGATGGCTGAGCTTCAAGAAATCATGATCACAAACTTCGAACAGTCAAATAAATATGTCTATGAGAGCTGCTGGTGGATGCTACAACAGGCGTTAGGCATCGATTTGAATCCTGCAGGTATTCATGCTCCTGAGACTTCTATGGCTGCTGCGGGAGTAAGTGTAGCTGAGGGAGTAAGTGCTACTGAGGGAATAGGTGCAAGTGCTGCTGATGTTCCCATGCGTGAAGCTGATGCTAGGGCTATTTCTAAAGCAAAATTGATGAGCATGTTTGACCAGGAGGCCCTAGCAAAAGCCAGGGGCAAGCGAAAAGCTCAAGAAGGGACCTCCAAGGAGACACAGGCTGAAAAGAGAACCCGACTAAGTGAGGAGGAAGTAAGAAATGAAAAGTGGTGTCCAGTTTCAAAGAATATCATCTTGGACACCTTTTGGCTACAAGAAAAAGGAGAACTCAATCGCAACGAAGTATACAGCCAGTATGAATGGGAGATGCATAAGACGTATGAAGCCAAAAGGAACATATTCTTCAGAAACAACACGGATGCAGATAAAGTTCCTCCTCCCAGATACTATCCGAAGCCTAAAGAGTACATGGAGAGACAAAGGAAGAAGTTTTTGGCGCAAAAACTCAAGGATGACTCAGCTAAGGAAAGATAGTCAACAACTTGTAGCTTGTCATTCTCTTCTAAGAACATTTAATACTTATTGTTATGATATGAACAATTCTGAGATTATATATATATATATATATATATATATATATATATATACATTTGTATTTGAATTTGTGAATGACTCAAGTCCTGATCTGGTTGTTTATATTCTCTTGTGCTGCATGTTTAACTTCTGAATGATGTTTTTTATTATTTGATTAGTGTTATTCATCTTAGCTAGTAGGGTTTTGGCTTCGTCAAATGGGGGGAGATTGTTGGGTATTGTATCCACAATCACCTGGATTTGAGGAAGCCACCTGTCAGGCTAAGATGAATTCACAATGTATTTGATGAAACTTCTTAAGTTGTGCTTGCAGTTCTTCCACGCTAAGTGCACACCAATGTCAGGGTGCAGTAGGTCAATATACACGGGTCTGCACGACGTAATCCCTCGTTGAGCAGATCAGTGTGTTGGCCTACGTGTACTCTCTCTATTGGAGTGCACTTACTTTCAAGTACAGGGCCGTGTTTATGCAAGAGAAGACAAGGAGCAAGGATGGGTCAAGGGGCAGCTCTTGGGTGGAAAGACGAAAATTCGTCTAAGTAAAAGTCGACGAGAATCACCAAGTGATTCTCGCCGATTCGGCGAGAATCACTAGTGATTCTCGCCGACTCCTTCTGCTACCTCAAAATGGTGTCAAGTAAGATTCGGCGAGAATCACTAATGATTCTCGCCGAACCCGTCGCTGAGCAGGTCATGAATACCAAGTGAAAATCGTTGAGAATCAACAAGGGAATCGTCGAGAATCACTAGTGATTCTCGACGAATCGTCGAGAATCGTTAACTGATTCTCGCCGATTCGTCGAGAATCACCAATGATTCTCGACGAATTTTACTTGGCATTTTCTCTGGATGCTGCTGGACCGGATTCTGCCGCTGGACTATTTTGAACCGGATTTCGGGTTTCTACTTGTGGGACCCACAACGGTCATATTGTTAGTATATACAGTGTATAAATACACGGGTATTTTTGAACAGTAGAAGGACGGGAAAAAGATATACAAAGCAGAGCCGCGACTTGACCTAGCTCGCGATTTCCGCCGCCGCCTCTGTCGCCGCGCGAGAGTGTAGATCGCCGGTCGTGATCGTGTTTTCTTCCAGATCTCCGGTCGATAGAAGCCTAGCTAAGCTCAGCGTCTCACGTGTCTAACCAGAGATCTCTTGTCTCTCGATTTGTAGATCGGGAAAGTCTTCCCCATCCGAATCGATCGAGACGATTGATCCTAGTGTGACCGTTGGTAGACCTAGCTAGCTTCGCTACGAAGTTTGGATCTCTAAAGAAGTGCAGCCGCACATCGTCGTCGCCGCCGATCCCGAACCAAGCCGCTGTTTGTATTGCCGCCGCCGGTTCCGGGGAGATCCTCTCCAAGAGAGATCTAGGGTTGTAGACTCTTCGTTGACTTCATGAACACGTCGTCGAACGAAGAGGAACACCGTAGTCTCCAAACGAAGTTTGTATCTCGTGTACATTCTAGTTTTACTTTTGTTGTAAAGGAACGTTTGTTCCGTGTTGTAAGGGTTGGGTGCAACCCGTTTTGTGGGAGTGTTGACTCTCACGTGTGGAAGGGTTCCTTCCGATAGTGCAGGGATTGGATTTAAATCCCGTTGGAGAAGTGACCGAGTCGTCCCTTGTTGGGAGATAGGTCGAAGGGGGAGAGTGGATGTACCCAAGTCGGGGAACCACTATAAATTGCCTGTGTTTTCTGTGTGCTGTGCTGTTTGTTTTTATTGTGCAGGTACATTCGTAAATTCCGTAAAAGCGCTTCACGTCACCTATTCCCCCCCATAGGTGAAGATAGTTGACACTAGGTGGACTTTCACTCGTCCCAGATGTCCTTTGCTGAGTTGCATTCAGCTACCTTTTGGAATATCTCATCAGACATAGTCTGGGCTAGAATGTTCATAGCTTTTGCATCAGCCAATTTCCATTTCTTTATTTCTGCATCTGTTCCTGAGGGAGGTGGAACAACACTTGTGCTTGTATTCTCTGGAGGTCTTGCACACACTGTCAAAACAGAATTGAAAATGTCCTCATCAATAGAGTTCATGTACAGTCTAATCCTTGCCTTCCAAAGTGCAAACTTGGATAGATTGCACACTGGAGGTCTGGTGCTAGCATAATCTTTGTTTTGGGCCATGTTTTGTGAAGAAATAATTATAATAACAAAATCAAAACAAGCAGATCTAACTAGAGGGATCTTTGGGTTCAGGTGTTAGCCTGTGCAACCACTGAGGTGTGGTATTTTTAACCAACCTCGCTCTGATACCAATTGAAAGTGCAAGTTAGATCTGATATACTCTAGAGGGGGGGGGGGTGAATAGAGTATGGTGCTTGCTAACAACTTTTACAACTGTTGTTGTATTCCTAAGTGAACATGGAAGCAAATAACATATAACAACTATCTAATCAAAAAGCAATCACAAACCACATCCAGAAAACAAAAGAAAGTAAGCAACCAGATGATACAAGGAGCTATAGTGGTTCCACAATCAATCTGGGTACATCCACTCTTCTACCACCCTAGGTAGAAATCCACTGCAGGATGAGTTGATCAGGTGTCCTGGGCACCAATGAGCTTTTGATAAGGTGCTCAAAAACCAAACCAGATTTTTTGATCGGGTGTCTTGCCACCACAGAGTTTTGACAAGGTCTTAGAAACCAACACAAACTTTTGAAGGGAGTTTGAAAAACCCTTTACAGCAGAGAGAAAGAGAGAGAGTGATGAGATGATCTTCTCTGTCAACAATCAGAGAGAAGATAGTGGATGTTGTCAAATCTCCCCCTGAGATCTTGAGTTGTTCAGGAAGTGAGGCTTTGCAGTAGGGTGATAGGCCTTCAGAAAATTTGATCTCCAGCAAAAGATGATTTCAGTAGCAGTTGAAATGTGTGTTGTCTGGAGTCTTGAATGATGATGGCCTTTGAACACTGGAATCAAAAGGGATCTGAAAGTTTTAGTATGTTGATCTCCTTTTGTGATGGTGTTCTTGTATGAGTTCTAAGACTGAGAATATCTGCAACTCTTTCTCTTTCTATTGTTGTGATTGTTATTCTGTGTTATTATTTTTCAGCAGAATATGAATATCTCTTTTATTCCTTAGATCTGAATGAATATTTCTCTGTCCAAGATAGCCGTTAGCCTGTCATAAATGACTTCCTTAACTGCATTTATCTTCTGGAGGAAAGTCCAATAAAAACATTCCTTTGAAAATCCCTTGAAACTTGCTCCAGATTAATTGAAAACGGCTACAAGATCCTTGAAATAAATGCTGAGAATAATTCCATAATTGTCTGAATTTGAATCTTGAAAAACGTCGATCTCACCAGAAAAACGTCGAACTAAGCTCCACTATCGTTGAACTGAGCTCAGAGACTGGACTTAGACTGAAACTGAGATCGTCGATCTGAGCTCAATTATCGTCGAACTGAGATCAGAGATAGGGAAACAAACTGGAGACAAGAACGTCGATATGAGCTTGAAGATCGTCGAATGGAGTTCGACGACTCGTTGAAGTTGAGCTCAGAGATCGTCGAATGGAGTTCGACGATTCGTCGAAGTGAGCTCAGCGATCGTCGAATGGAGTTCGATGATTCGTTGTACTGAGCTTAACGAAATGACTTGGTCTCCTGAACCGAAATATCTGGTCTTGAGGGCAGCTTTCAAACCTAAATACTAACCCTTAGACTCAATTCTAATTGACCTTTAGATCTATACAAGGGGGTCAAAATAGATTTCCTAAAATACATAGTGATCCTTGCCCAAATCAGTAATAGGGTGTTCCAACATAAGGGATCATCCAAGGGAATTGATTATAGGAGATGCTGCACAAGGTGTAAATAGAAGAAGCAACATCACAACACTATGATGTACTCAAGTTTTCTGTCCCAAATAGAACCAAAGAAATTTGAAGAAGCTAATGTGGATCCATTTTGGATAAGTGCAATGCAGGAAGAATTGAACCAGTTCAAGAGATGAAATTTCTGGAAGCTAGTTACCAGAGCAGATGACTGTAATATCATAGGAACCAAATGGATATATAGAAACAAACTGGATGAGAATGGTGTTATAGTCAAAAATAAATCTAGACTGGTTGCAAAAGGATATAGATAAGAAGAAGGGATAGACTTGGATCAAACTTTTACACCAGTGGCTAGATTGGAGGCAATAAGACTCTTCCTAACATATGCAACCTACAAAAGTTTCAAAGTTTACCAAATGGATGTGAAGTCAACCTTCCTAAATGGTAACCTTAAAGAAAGAGTCTATGTTGAGAACCCTCAGGTTTTGTTGATTATACTAAACCTACTCATGTTTATTTGTTTTTAAGAGTTCTCTATGGTTTAAAACAAGCCCCAAAGGCTTGGTATGAGACTTTGTCTAAGTTCCTTCTGGAGAATAAATTCTCAAGAGGGAAAATAGACAAAATATTATTCCTAAGGGAAGTCAAAGGAAAGAACATCCTAGTACAAATATATGTTGATGACATTATATTTGGTTATACTGATGAGTCACTTTGCACAAAGTTTGCCAAATTAAGGCAAGAAAAGTTTGAGTTGAGTAGCATGTGTGAACTCAAGTTTTTCTTGGGTCTCCAAATTAAGCAAACTTTATGTAACATCCCTCAAACAACTAGACACCTAAGAGTGGTTTTATTATGAGTAGGTCATGACAAAGTCCTAGGAAGTCCAAGTAGACTAGGTGAACTTAGGTAGGAAGGTGAAGGCCAACATGGTCTGCAAATAGTAGAATTCTAAACACTAGTTTAGGATGTCCTCAGGGCTACAACTTGATCCCATGACCCTACCACAACACCCCTAACACCATGGGTAGTCCATAGGGACACTAAAGACCCACTGTGAGTAGTCAAAGTGGTTAAGTTTACATAAGTCAACCTTAACCCTAAATGGGTCAAACTAGCCTACTTAGGGTTAATTGACCTTCCCCTAGCCACATGGACCCCACTCATGCCCTCCTAACCCTAACATGAGGTCAATGAGTGACAAAGGACCCATTGGGGTCATGCCTAGCGACTAAGTTAACCCAAGTCAACTCTAACCTCAAATTGGTCAAAGTTCCCTCACTAAGGGTCATGTGACCTCCAAGGTGCCAAGTCAACCCTACCCAACCCTACCTAGACTTTAGGGGAGTCCAATGGGACACCAAGGACCCATTGATGGTGACACAAAAGGTAAATTTGACCAAAGTCAACCCTAAGCTAAGGTCAAGTCAACTCAACCCAAATGGGCTAACCCAAGCTCAAGCCCCCTTTCATTTGGGCTAACCAATTCTTAATCATGTGATTATATGTATTAGTGGACTTCAAATAGCGTAAGGGGGTTGACCAAGTCAGCCTTGATGACTAGGAGAGAGGAAAACTTCATTTTCTTCCTTTAATGGAGGAGAGAGAAAATGAAGGAAAGGGCCATTCAAAGCTAGGGAGACCAAGAGCCCTCTCCTCTTGCTGGAATCATCTCCCCTGGTCAGTTAAGAGGAGGCCAAGGGTTTCCCGTCCATGGCAGAGGCTAGGGGAGGAGAACCACCATGGTCGAGCCAAGCTTTCAATGGCCATTAATGACCATTGATGACTTGGCCTCTCCCCTCCCTAACTGAGGCTTTAAACACCATCAGTGGCCAGAGAGGAGTTTTTCCCACCATTTACCTGAAGAATTTGAGCCCTTTCACAGTGCAGTTGCAAAACTCCGGCGACTCCACCACTAATGGCATTCCGGCAATCGACGTGTCTCTAGGCCGCAAGCAAGGTCCTCCCCTCCTCCTCTCTCTAT
This sequence comes from Platanthera guangdongensis, assembly GCA_039583875.1. Taxonomy (NCBI): domain Eukaryota; kingdom Viridiplantae; phylum Streptophyta; class Magnoliopsida; order Asparagales; family Orchidaceae; genus Platanthera; species Platanthera guangdongensis. Next base: position 101,069,929 of record CM077149.1, read on the forward strand.
GGGTAGATCGTAGCAATCACTAGGGATAAGAATCAGGCTCAATTGAGCCCGATCAGGAAAGGAGTTTTCCTGGTTATTCATGAAAAATTGAACTCTCGGCATCGCCGGAATCCACCCCTCTGGCGGCTGTGCCGCCGCCTGGTGATAGACACCACCTCGACGGAGGTAGAAGTGGTGGTGGCCGGCCGGGGAGGTGGCTGGGTGGTCGGCGGCAGCGCTTGGAAGTTGCTCTGGGAAGATGCAATCGGGGCCGTCGGCTGGAGGTAGAAGATGACCCAGCGTCGTCCGATCCTACGCCAAGATTCGTGCGGGATTTAATTAAATCAACTACAACATTTGTATTTTTCTATCACACTATTTGTATTTAATGTTTTTAATTATTAAAAATACTTATAGGATAAGTCAGAGAAAGTTGTCAACATATAATTTGTAGCCCTATGGGTCTACTATAATTTAAAATTGGTTTGAACCAATTTGGGTGCCTAGTTTGACCAGGGCACTCATTTTGGTGGGGTCTATACTTAGGGCTAGACAGAAGTTAAAATGGGTGCCACCACTTCATCCTTTGTCCAAATGATCTGAAATTTGGACAAAGAGGCACCCTAATCTATATCTAGGTCCTGCACAAAAATGAGAATTTTGGGGGACAATGTTCAATAGTTTTTGAAAACATTAAATATCCTATGGTAAATTAATTTAGGGACTTAAAGAACTCCAAACCCTCCCAAATTTTGATGAGTAGTCCTTAGGGTCATCAGGAGGTTTTGTATAGATTTTCACCTCATTTTGATTTGTTTTGGTTTGGTATTGGGCAAAACCTAGCCTTGCCCTAATGAGGGGTATTTAGGTCAAAAGTGCACTTCGAGGTTTAAGTTGTCAGATCACCTCAACAGAGGCCGAGACCTTGTCCACTGGTTTTTCATGGCTTTTTACACCCTCATATGGGTTTGGGGGTGGTTAGGGGTAGGATTACCCTAGGACCCAAGTTCAAACCCTAAGTTTGGACTTTGGGGGTTTATGAAGGGCATGTGGTCAAATGCTCTTATATGGACTTGAAATTTAGAAGAGAGTATTCTAGGGTAGCTAAAGTCCTCTGGTAAAAATATTAGTCGATTTGGAGATGGCTAAACCCCTCAAAACCCTAACCCTAGTTTAGGTCACAATCCTTAAATTTGAAGGGTAGGTAATTAGAGCTCTATGGAGACTTGTGAAATTTGGGTAGTGTATTCATAATGTCATTATAAGTCTTGGATAATTTTTTTGGGAATTTCAGATTAATAATCTTAGTATCACCTTTGTAATACCACTATTAGCCATAATTAATTATGTTTTTATTTTGATCTTAATATCCACTAGATGATTATGAAATTGGGGCAGAGTGTGTTTTAGACCATCATGAGCTTACATGAATTTTGTTGTAATTTTCATATGTAAATTTCCAGTACTTACTTTATAAGTGTATAAATACGGGAATATGATCAATAATTGATTTAGAGCTCCCTTTTTATTGGACAATTATGAAACTTGATCAGTAGTGATTCTAGGTCAATATGCTCATATGAGAATTTTATTACAATTTTTAAATGAATAATTGTTGTACTTAGTTCATTAACCTATTAACTTGGATTATTATGATAAAATCAATTATAGAGTTCATTATTCACTGATAAATTGTGAAACTTGACCTAGAGTGTTTATATGTCTTTACATTCATCCTTGAATTTTTTCAGAATTGTTAGAAGTATATTGACAATGCTTGTCTTTTTTAATTTGGTTAATGTAGGTTATGTTCAAAAATTGTGTTTAGAGGTTTAAGTCTTACTGAAAAATTTGGGGACCTTGAATTTACTGATAAATTGTTGTCTTTTATTTATCAAAATTTTGTGGAATATTTTGCATGCCTGAAAATAGTACTTCATGCTCAAAACGAAGGCATTTGGATCTCTTTGGAAATTAAATAAATTATCAAGTAAATTAGGAAAATTATAAACTTCTGGATTTAGGCTAATTATGCCATGATAGACCTCCAATAAATATTATAGGGATTTTGGATGATAATTTGGAGTATCTCTCATTGTATACATCATATAGCTTAGGATGATCTGCGTTTAGTAAAAGCTGCAGAAATCATAATATGGTGCAAAATGAACCTAGGGAGTTGGGATATTAGTGTATTGATCTGTTGAGTGAAATGAGATTATCATCAAGAGTCGTGATGAGGAGTAGGAGGTTTGAATAGCATTAAGGGGTGCTCGAGGTCGACGAAACATCGTCTACCTCGTGGAGAGAGAAAGAGTTAAACACACTAGGGTTAGATCCAGTACAACTTTAAAGGGATTGGGAGTTAGATAACAACAAATAATAGTAAGTGCCTTGTGAAAGGGAGCTTTGGGCTTCAGCCTATCGTAGTTCCTAGTGCCCTCGAGAGCCCTTCACGGGGAATACCTTGGGCAGTCCTGGGCTAACCTAAACAGTAGAATAATAAACTTCAAGAGAAACTAGTATAACTAGGGTATCACATTCACACACCCGGTAGCTCGAGAGGTTGGTTAGTTTAGTTTGATTAGTCCATCCGGACGGTAGGTTCGGAAGGTAGATGTAACAGACGGGAAGGTCCGGGGAGCCGGTGGCTTGGAAGGATTTGGATACGAATAAGGTGGTGGGTCTTCGGTATTGGACGGTCGTTCACACCAACGTCGATACGTTGAATCGGCAGTGTGGGACACTTAGCCAAATAAAGACTGGTGGATGTGGCCAACATTAGTATGCGGAGACTCTAGGTTGTGTCCTTCTAGAGGCGTATGTAAGGGCTAGGCCTGGTAGTGTAGATACCCGCCTAGGAGTGGGGGGACTGACCCACTATCTCTGTTTGCCACTACGGAGGTTCCTAGGAGTGAAGCTAGCTGCCCAAAATGGGGAACTAAAGGTCTGTACGCATAGAGTCGTGTACATGAGTTGCACCTGCATGAATCATGACATAGCATATCACTACACTAATACTTGCATACAACCGACGCCCCAACATATAAATTGGTATGGGACTTTTTATACGATGGGAGCTTTGCAGAAGACCACTTAACTTATAAGTTTGTATAGGCATTCATATAAGTTAAGGTTACTTCTTACCTTGCCTTTCTTACTTATGCTGCTTATTCTACTTGCTTACTTTACTGCTTACTATATAAATAACTGCTAGACTAGTTCCACTGTCACCTGCTTTGCTTACTCTCCACCATTGTAGCTTCCCTATCCTCCTCCCCGCTCGGTGCCTAGGAGCCATGGGGGAGGGGTAGGGGATGATAGGACTTAGTCTTTATGATTAATGGTTTTCGGACCACAACATTACAGGGGCTCCGGATGGGAGACATGGACCAGCAGCTCAGGGACCAGCACCTGCGGAGTATGGTGTGCATGAAGGTGGGCCAGTCTAGTACCGAAGCACCGATGACCAGCTCCGTGAGTGATTAGTCTTTCTTATAGCTTCCGCGAGAGATTGCAGTGAGGATCTGATGTACCAAGCTTAAGCCCGTTTAATTTTCATTTCTACTATTCTTTTGCAGTACTTTCTCTTTTCTTTATGGACTTGTTGTGGTTTCTCATTATATATAATGTTTGTGGACTCAATTATATTTCATTTATGATTACTGCTCTCTCTTTGATGATCGAAAAGGCCGGCAGAATTGACATTTTATAGTGGCGGCCTTCCCGAGTGTCGGTGCCACCGCAAAATGGCGATTCTGGCCATAAGACCCCCGGGTTTGAAAAAGAAAAAAAATGGGGTCTTACAAGTGGTATCAGAGCAAACCTCAATCGAAAGAGAAGTAGTCCACAAAAACCTTAGGCCACCCCTGCGCGAGCTTAGTTTGCGGACAAACTAGCAGCGGAAGCAGTGGTGTGCCCATAAGGGAAATCACATGTAGAAGTCCATTTTTCTCCTTCTTTTATTCCATTCGTACGCTATATAATAAATGGAATTTTCCTTGAAGCCTGTGATGAACCCTACTCCACACCAGGGGACACCTCAGGATCCGAATATAGTTCCACCTCCGCCGGCTCCAGTTCTGTTTCAGCAGACGGAGATGAGGCAAACGCTGACGACCATTCTGGAGGCCCTCAGAGCTTAGCAAGCCCCGACTACACATCCAAATTTCGGGGCCAACTGGATGAGTGCCTTCCGGGCACTTTCTCCTCCATCCTACCTGTGGACGGAGTCGGCAGTTCGCATGGAGGAATGGTTAGATACCATCTATGAGATGCTTGCGAGGATTCGATGCCCCACTGAGGAGGTAGTTGCTTTGGCAGTCTCCTGCCTGTAGTCACACGGAAAGAGGTGGTGGAAGACACAGCTGGACATCACTTTTACGGATATGGATTGCGCGAACATCTCTTGGGGAGAGTTCAGAGCAACACTTCTGGGACATTTCGTACCTCAGTCGGCAAGGGACGAGTTGGAGGATACGTTCCTGCGGTTGAGGCAGGGCAACAGGACAGTGCTGGAGTATTACCAGGAGTTCACTCACCTAGCCCGCTCTGCGGACACTTATCAGTTGGACGATGTTGGCTATGCCAGGAGGTTCTACAATGGGTTGCACGACTACATGAGACAGGCCCTCCTCTTCGTCTCTGAGGGAAGCTTGGCCAGGATTCTGGAGATGGCCAAGAAAAGGGAAGCAGATCAGCTTACAGTCAAGAGCCGGAAGAGACCGGTTGATGATGCAATGATTGGAGGTTGTAGAGACTGTCCTCAAGGCCAGATCATTGGGGAAAGAAGGAACAGGGATCAACCCCGACAGGATATTGGACAGAAGCAGAGGAACCAGGGGGTATTGGCTCCCTAACCCTTACAGATGTTAGAGATACCGAGGATAGCAGAGCAGGCACCGGTATGCTTCCAATGCAATCAGTCGGGACATTTCAAGAGGAATTGTCCCATGAGGAGAGCACCCCCACCAGCACTTCAGGGTGCCCCACCTCCCTAGCAGTTCGGTGGTCGAGGACACGATCGAGGATGGGGATATCAGGGCAGAGGCCACATGACAGAAAGGAAGCAAGTGTATGCTCTAGATCTGGCACAAACCCGGAATCCGGAGCAGGTTATAGCAGGTATGCCAGTACATTTAAATTACTTCCTTCCTAAAAACTAGTTTTCATAGACATAGACTAGTTAGAAATCAAGAAAAGAAAAACTATAGCTAGAACACTAAGACACTTAATTACCTCAGGCGTGGTTTTCATCAACGGCAAGCCCGCTCACACACTCTTAGACACCGATACTTCACACTCGTTTGTGTTAGAAGACTTCGTGAAAGGACTGGCAGGCGTGGAGCAATTCACAGGAAGGATGATGAGGGTGCGTTTACTCGATGGATCAGAGCTAATGACCTCTTCTCATTGCAAAATGGAGGAGGAGATCAGCGGGAAGGTGTTTGAGGCACCAGCGTCGATCCTGAGGATGCCGGACTATGATCTGATCCTGGGCATGACATGGTTACACTAGAACCATGCCCAGATTGACTGCTTGGAGAAGAGGATCACCGTGAGGCACGAGGACTCCTTTATTGTTATCGAAGGTATTATACCAGCCCCCCACATATTATTATCATCTGTGTAGGCCTTCAACGCCCACCTGTAGGGAGAAAAAGTTTATCAGGTCCTTTTAGAGATGGCTATGGCCAAGGATTCTATTTCAGATATTCCAGTGGTGCGGGACTTTGTCGATGTATTTCTGGAGAAGCTACCAAGGCTACCCCCGCACTGGGAGAAGGACTTCCAGATTCAGCTCGTGCCGGGGGCCAAGCCGGTATCCAGAGCTCCTTACCGAATGGTCCCGAAGGAGTTGGTGGAATTTCAAAGCCAGCTTCAAGAGTTAGTGGAAGCCGGGTTCGTCCGGTCTAGCTCTTCACCATGGGGGGCTCCGGTGCTATTCAACAAAAAGAAGGACGAGACACTTCGGTTGTGTATTGAGTACCGGGCCCTGAATAGGCTGACGGTCCGGAATACGTATCCCTTGCCAAGGATAGACGAGTTATTTGACCAACTAGAGGGAGCTCATTTGTTCTCAAAGCTGGACTTGAGATCGGGGTACTACCAGCTACGCATTTAGGAGGATTACATCCCGAAGACGGCCTTCAACAGTCAATATGGGCTGTACGAGTTTACCGTGATGCCCTTTGGGCTCACGAATGCACCCTCCGTGTTCATGACCTTGATGAACTGGGTGTTCGAAGAATATCTGGATGTTTTCGTCATCGTATTCATTGACGACATCCTTATTTATTCGAGGACTGAAGAGGAGCACGCGAGGTATCTGGCTTTGACTTTAGAGAAGCTCAGAGAGAATAAGATGTACGCTAAGTTCAGCAAGTGCCAATTCTGGCCAAAGGAGGTGGCCTTTTTGGGCCATGTCATCAGTGGAGCAGGTTTGGCAGTAAATCCAGCGAAGGTCCAGGCAGTACGAGATTGGCCACCGCTGAAGACGGCCACAGATGTTCGGAGTTTCTTAGGACTTGTTGGATACTACCCGAAGTTCGTGAAGGGATTCTCACAAATTGCTCTCCCTCTCATATCCTTGACGAAGGAGTCTCCTTTTATTTGGACGCCAAGGTGCGAGGCTGCTTTTCTGGAGCTAAGGTCGGCTTACCTCGACCCCTATCCTTGCTCTTCCATTAGGGAAGGAAGGATTCTTGGTGTACACAGATGCTTCCTAACAGGGGATGGGTGCCGTTCTGATGCAGAACGGGTACGTGATAGCCTATGCCTCGCGTCAGCTGAAGAAACATGAGCAGAATTACCTGGTACACGACTTAGAGATGGGGGCAATTATATTTGCTATAAAGATCTGGCGACACTACCTCTACGGGGTCCACTGCGATATATTCTCAGACCACAAGAACCTGAAGTATGTAGACACACATAAGGAGTTGAACATCAGGCAAAGATGCTGGGTGGAGTTTCTATCGGACTACCAGTACACCATGCACTACCATCCTGGGAAAGCAAGCGTGGTGGCAGACGCTGTGAGCCGGAGAGCGAGTACGTCGGTAGTAGGCCTGCATCTGATGGACTTGGAGTTGGTAGAGTCGTTTAAGAAGATGCATATATCACTAGTGTCCGAGGATGATCCGGAGCAATATACGGAGTACCCGACATCGATGACTGCCACCGATGACATTCAGGATCGCATCAGAGATGGGCAGAGGCTGGATGCGAGGGATGGGCTCCTATGTTTCAGAGATAGGGTCTACATATCGGCAGGAGGCCGATTCGGGAGGATATCATGTTAGAGGCACACTGTAGTAGATACTCAGTGTACCCAAGGATCACTAAGATAGCAGCGGACCTGAAAAAGATGATGTATTGACCAGGTATGAAGAAGGACATCACGTATTTTGTGATGCATTGCGAGGCTTGCCAACTCGTAAAGGCAGAGTGCAAGAATCCGGCTGGTTTACTACAGCCACTTCCGATGCCGGAGTGGAAGTTTGAGGATATAGCCATGGATTTCGTACATGGGCTACCCCGGTCTTGTGCGGGGAATGACTCGATCTGGGTGATAGTGGACATACTAAAGAAGGTGGTCAGATTTATTCCAGTGGAGAAGGACTCTCCGATCAGTGTATTAGTACGGAGATTCATCGAGCAGTTCGTGCGCTATCATGGAGTACCCAGGACTATCGTTTCAGATCGGGATGGGAGTTTTACGTCCAAGGAGTGGAGATCAGTTCAGGAACATCTGGGCTCTCGGTTGACATTCAGCATAACTCTTCACCCTCAGGCCGATGGACAGATGGAGAGCACCAACCGTACATTAGAAGATCTTCTGCGCCTATGTCATTTGGACCGCGACGAGCCTTGGGAGAGATTACTGCCGCTGATCGAGTTTTTGCACAACAACATCCATCAGTCCAGCATAGGCATGACCCCTTATGAGGCATTATATGGACGGAGGTGCAGGACCCCACTGTCATGGATTCAGGATGAAGATCCACAGGCACTCGACTCGGAGTTTGTGGAGGATACTGATGCTCAGGTTAGATTGATCTGGGACAGGATATTGGAAGCCCAGAGCAGGCATGCCAAATATTATAATGTGAGGCATCTTCAGGTGGAATTCCAGGTGGGAGACTGGGTTTTCTTGAAGATACGACCGATGCATGGAGTCTCCCGGGTTCGCGGGCGGAAGAAGCTCAGTCCGAGATATATGGGGCCTTACAGGATCCTGGAACGGATCAGCCCCTTGTCTTATAGACTGGAGCTACCGCCGGAGTTAGCAGGATTGCATGACATCTTCCATGTCTCCTCACTATGGAGGGCTCTACTATGCCCTGAGCACCTGATTTCCACAGCCGACAGTCTGATGGCCTCAGATCGATCAGTCAGCTTGGAGCCGATCAGGATCGATGACACGGCAGTGCGGGTCTTGCGACGCAAGAAGGTTCCACTAGTTAAAGTTCTGTTGAGAAACCATGGGCAGGAGGAGAATACATGGGAGCCACAGGACTTGATGCAGCAAAAGTATCCGGAGCTCTTCGAGTCAGGTATACCTTAAACCTGAGGGATGTTACAAGTTTCTTTTATTTCAGTAGAAACCCCCGTAGGCTTAACTTTAATTTTGGGGACGAATTTTTTATTTTTATATATTGTGATTTGTAACATCCCTCAAACAACTAGACCCCTAAGAGTGGTTTTGTCATGATTAGGTCATGACAAAACCCTAGGAAGTCCAAGTAGACTCGGTGAACTTAGGTAGGAAGGTGAAGGCCAACATGGTCTGCAATAGTAAAATTCTAAACACTACGACCTCAGGGCTACAACTTGATCCCATGACCCTACCACAACACCCCTAATACCTTGGGTAGTCCATAGGGCCACTAAAGACCAACTGTGGGCAGTCAAAGTGGTTAAGTTGACCTAAGTCAACCTTAACCCTAAATGTGTCAAACTAGCCTACTTAGGGTCAATTGACCTTCCGCTAGCCAAGTGGACCCCAACCATGCCTTCCTAACCCTAAAGTGAGGTCAATGAGTCACCAAGGGTCCTTTGGGGTCAAACCTATTGGCTAAGTTGACCCAAGTCAACTCTAGCCTCAAAGTGGTTAAAGTGCCCTTACTAAGGATCATGTGACATCCAAGGTGCCAAGTCAACCCTACCCAACCCTACCTAGACCTTAGGGGAGTCCAATGGGACACCAAGGACCCATTTATGGTGACACAAAAGGTTAATTTGACCAATGTCAACCATAAGCTAAGGTCAAGTCAACTCAACCCAAATGGGCTAACCCAAGCTCAAGCCCCCTTTCATTTGGGCTAACCAATTCTTAATCATGTGATGATATGTATTAGTGGACTGCAAATAGCCTAAGGGGGTTGACCAAGTCAGCCTTGATGACTAGGAGAGAGGAAAACTTCATTTTCTTCCTTTAATGGAGGAGAGAGAAAATGAAGGGAGGGGCCATTCATGGCTAAGGAGACTAAGAGCCCTCTCCTCTTGCTGGAATCATCTCCCCTGGTTAGTTAAGAGGAGCCCAAGGGTTTTCCCAGCCATGACAGAGGCTATGGGAGGAGAACCACCATGGCCAAGCCAAGCTTTCAATGGCCATTGATGACTTGGCCTCTCCCCTCCCTAACTGAGGCTTTAAACACCATCAGTGGCCAGAGAGGAGTTTTCCTCACCGTTTATTGAAGAATTCGAGCCCTTTCACTGTGCAGTTGTAGAACTCCGACGACTTCTCCACCACCAATGGAATTCTGGCGATCGACGCGTCTCCAAGCCGCAAGCAAGGTCCTCCCCTCCTCCTCTCTCTATGGGTAGATCGTAGAAATCACTAGGGATAAGAATCGGGCTCAATTGAGCCCAATCAAGAAAGGATTTTTCCTGGTTTCTCATGAAAAATCGAACTCTCGGCATCGCCGGAATCCACCCCTCTGGCAGCTGTGCCACCACCTGGCGATAGCCACCACCTCGACGGAGGTGGTGGTGGCGGTGGCTGGCTGGGGAGGTGGCTGGATGGACGGTGGCAGCGCTTGGAAGTTGCTCCAGGAAGATGCAATCGGGGCCGTCGGCTGGAGGTAGATGATGACCCAGCGCCGTCCGATCCTGCGCCAAGATTCGTGCGGGAGTTAATTAAATCAACTATAGTATTTGTATTTTTTTGTCACACTATTTGTATTTAATATTTTTAATTATTAAAAAATACTTAAAGGCTAAGTCAGAGAAAGTGGTCAACATATAATTTGTAGCCCAATGGGTCTACTGTAATTTAAAATTGGTTTGAAACCAATTTTTGTGTCTGGTTTGACCAGGGCACTCATTTTGTTGGGGTCTATACTTAGGGCTAGACAGAGGTTAAAATGGATGCCCCCACTTCATCCCTTGTCCAAATGACCTGAAAAGTGGACAGGGAGTCACCCTAATCTGTATCTAGATTTTGCCCAAAAATGAGAATTTTTGGGTATAATTTTCTATAGTTTTTGAAATCATTTAAATATCCTAGGGTAAATTAATTTAGGGACCTATAGACCTCCAAACCCTCCCAAATTTTGGTGAGTGGTCCTTAGGGTGATCCGGAGGTTTTATATAGATTTTCACCTCATTTTGAGTTTTTTTTGGTTGGGTATTGGGCAAACCCAAGCCTTGCCCTAATGAGGGGTATTTAGGTCAAAAGTGCACTTTGAGGTTTAAGTGGTCAGATCACCACAATAGAGGTTGAGACCTTGTACACTAGTTTGTCATGGCTTTTTACACCCTCATATGGGTTATGGGGTGGTTAGGGGTAGGATTGCCCTAGGACCCAAGTTCAAACCCTAAGTTTGGACTTTAGTGGTTTGTGAAGGGCATGTGGTCAAATGCCCTTGTATGGAATTGAAATTTGGTAGAGAGGACTCTAGGGTAGCTAAAGTCCACTGGTAAAAATATTAGTGGATTTGAAGATGGTTAAACCCCTCAAAACCCTAACCCTAGTTTAGGTCACAATCCTTAAATTTGAAGGGTAGGTAATTAGAGCTCTATGGAAACTTATGAAATTTGGGTAGTGTATTCATAATGTCATTATAAGCCTTGGATAATTTTGTTGGGAATTTCATATTAATAATCTTAGTATCACCTTTGTAATACCAGTGTTATGCCTAATTAATTATATTTTTATTTCGATCTTAATATCCATTAGATGATTATGGAATTGGGGCAGAGTGGGTTTTAGACCATCATGAGCTTACATGAATTTTGTTGTAATTTTCAGTACTTACTTCACAAGTGTATAAATACGGGAATATGATCAATAATAGAATTAGAGCTTCCTTTTTATTGAAAAATTATGAAACTTGATCAGTAGTGATTCTAGGTCAATATGCTCATATGAGAATTTTATTACAATTTTTAAATGAATAATTGTTGTACTTAATTCATTAACCATTTAACTTGGATTATTATGAGAAAATCAATTATAGATTTCATTATTCACTGATAAATTGTGAAACTTAACCTGGAGTGTTTATATGTCTTTATATGTATCCTTGAATTTTCTCAGAAGTTTTAGAAGTATATTGACAGTACTTGTCTCTTTAATTTGGTTAATGTAGGTTATGTTCAAAAATTATGTTTAGAGGTTTAAGTCTTACTGAAAAATTTGGGGACCTTGAATTTACTGATAAATTGTTGTCTTTTATTTATCATAATTTTGTGGAATATTTTGCATGCCTGAAAATAGTACTTCATGCTCAAAACTAAGGCATTTGGATCTCTTTGGAAATTAAATAAATTATCAAGTAAATTAGGAAAATTATAAACTTCTCGATTTAGGCTAATCATGCCATTGTAGACCTCCAATAAATATTATAGGGATTTTGGATGATAATTTGGAGTACCTCCCATTATATACATCATATAGCTTAGGATGGTCCGCGTTTAGTAAAAGCTGCAGAAATCATAATATGGTGCAAAATGAACCTATGGAGTTGGGATATTAGTGTATTGATCTGTTGAGTGAAATGAGATTATCATTGGGAGTCGTGATGAGGTGTGGGAGGTTTGACTAGCATGAAGAGGTGCTCGGGGTCGACAAAACATCGTCTACCTCGTGGAGAGAGAAAGAGTTAAACATACTAGGGTTAGATCCAGTACAAATTTAAATGGATTGGGAGTGGGTAACAACCAATAAGAGTAAGTGTCTTGCGAAAGGGAGCTTTGGTTTCAGCCCATCGTAGTTCCTAGTGCCCTCGAGAGCCCTTCATGGGGAATACCTTGGGCAGTCCTGGGCTAACCTAAACAGTAGGAATAATAAACTTCAAGAGCAACTAGTATAACTAGGGTATCACATTCACACACCCCGGTAGCTCGGGAGGTTGGTTAGGTTAGTTTGATTAGCCATACAGACGGTATGTTCAGAAGGTAGATGTAATGGACTGGAAGGTCCGGGGAGCCGGTGGCTCGGAATGATTTGGATACGAATAAGGTGCTGGGTCTTCGGTATTGGACGGTCGTTCACACTGACGTCGATACGTTGACTCGGCAGTGTGGGACACTTAGCCAAAGAAAGTCTGGTAGATATGGCCAGCATTAGTACGCGAAGACTCTAGGTTTTGTCCTTCTAGTGGCGTACGTAAGGGCTAGGCCTGGTAGTGTGGATACCCGCCTAGGAGTGGGGGGTCCGACCCACTGTCTCTGTTTGCCACTACGGAGGTTCCTGGGAGTGAAGCTAGCTGCCCAAATAGGGGGAACTAAAGTTCTGTGCGCATAGAGTCGTGTGCGTGAGTTGCACCTGCATGAATCATGGCATAGCATATCACTACACTCATACTTGCATACAACCGACACCCTAACGTATAAATTTGTATGAGACTTTTTAAACGATGAGAGTCTTGCAGAAGACCCCTTAACTTATAAGTTTGTATGGGCATTCATATAAGTTAAGGTTAATTACTTCTTACCTTGCCATTATTACTTATGCTGCTTATTCTACTTGCTTACTTTACTGCTTACTATATAAATAACTGCTAGACTAGTTCCACTGTCACCTGCTTTATTTACTCTCCACCATTGTAGCTTCCCTTTCCTCCTCCCCGCTCGGTGCCTAGGAGCCATGGGGGAGGGGTAGGGGATGATAAGACTTAGTCTTTATGACTAATGGTTTTCATACCACAACATTACAGTGGCTCCAGATGGGAGACAGGGTCCAGCAGCTCAGGGACCAGCACCAGCGGAGTACGGTGCGCATGGAGGTGGTTCAGTCTAGTACCAGAACACCGGTGACTAGCTCCATGAGTGATTTATCTTTCTTATAGCTTCCTCGAGAGATTGTAGTGAGGATCTGATGTACCGGGCTTAAGCCCATTTATTTTTCATTTGTACCGTTCTTTTGCAGTACTCTCTCTTTTCTTTATGGACTTGTTGTGGTTTCTCATTATATATTATGTTTGTGGACTCAATTATATTTCATTTATGATTACTGCTCTCTCTTTGATGATCGAAAAGGTCGGCAGAATCGGCGTTTTGTAGTGGCAGCCTTCCCGAGTGTCGGTGCCACCGCAAAACGGCGATTCTGGGCACAAGACCCCCGAGTTTGAAAAAGAAAAAATGGGGTCTTACACTTTAGATGGAATTTTCATTAGTCAGTCCAAGTTAACCAAGGAGTTAATCACGAAGTATGACATGGAAACAACCACTTCAATAAGAACTCCCATGGGGTTCAGTATGTCTTTAGACAAGGATGATGTTGGGAAGCCAGTTGATATCATCTTTTATATGGGTATAGTTGGATCACTACTCTATCTAATAGCCAGTAGACCAGACATAATGTATGTCACATGTGTCTGTGCCAGGTATCAAGCATATCCTAAGGAATCTCTCTATATAGAAGTTAAATGAATATTGATATATCTAAAGGGCACACCTAATCTTGGCCTATGGTTTCCCAGGAATAGTGATTTTGAACTGACAGGCTTTTCAGATGCAGATTATGCAGGAGGTAAGTAAGACAGGAAAGGCACATCAGGCTCATGTCAATTTCTTGGAAGAAGGTTGGTGTCATGGAGCAGCAAAAAGCAAACATGTGTAGCAATATCCACAGCTGAATCTGAGTACATTTCAGCTGGTGGTTGTTGTGCACAATTGCTTTGGGTTAAGCCCCAGTTACAAGACTACAACTTACAACTAAGTAAAATTCCTTTATTATGTGATTCTACTAGTGCTATTTCTATTACAAACAATCCTGTGTCACATAGTAGAACAAAACACATTGAAATTAGATATCATTTTATCAGAGAATATGTAGAAAATGAAGATATTAGCATAGAATTTGTTCCAACAAGTAAACAAATTGCTGATATTTTAACTAAGCCTTTGGAAGAAGAGAAATTTAATTTCTTCAAATTTGAACTTGGAATGTTAAATCTTGAATAAAACCATTATAGCATAAATATACAACTGCTTGGTCAGTAAATGAGTCTACTCATTTAGATTTCAAGGGGAAACTTCATAAGTGTCAAGAATCTACACTTAAGAACATCAAAATTTTGACTAGTCAGTGTCGAGACACCAAAAAATATGTCGACACTATAGATAGTAATGTGTCGAGACACATCAAAGTGTGTCGACACAAGATAATTTTAGGTTTCGAGAAACTAAAGTAGATGTTGAGACATACGGGTGTCAAGACCCTAAGGTATATGTGTAGTGAGACATAAAATATATGTTGACTTGAGTCGACACCTCTTGACAGACTTATTTTGTATTGTGTTGACACATCTCGACAAACTTGAGTCAAAACTCAAGACTGATGTCGACACTAGGCCATTTCCTACATCGTGGAACAGTTTTAGCACCGCGTGCCTTTTCAACTTCTACGACATCTACTATAAATAGGGTGAGAAAGAAGTTGTCGTCTCCACTTACCTAAAATCCTGAGAGATTGATCACTGAGTGTCGAGACCTAGGATTCTATTAGTCGACACATCTTCTTCCTCACTTTCTCTCCATTACAATGGCTCCCAAGATTGATGACAACATCAATGAGGGTTATGAACTCATGTGCAAAGGATTCATCTCTGCACAAGTAGAAATCAGGAACATCATTGAACTAATGAAAGTAGTAGGGTTAGATTATCTGCTTTCTGAACCAACGAACATCTAGAAGTGAGAAGTAACAGAATTCTTCTCTAATGCAACACTGGATACAAGTTCAACTAAGATGAAGTCTACAGTGAATGGAGCCAAAGTTAAAATCACACCCATGAGGTTGGCAAAGGTTTTATAAATACCAAGAATCAAACAGGCTGATGAAGTAGGCACCACAAAGACTGCTAAAGGATTGGTGTAGTGTGGATTGGCTTTTGTCACTAAGTTTGGAGGCACCCTGAACATGAAGGGTATGCATTCCCAAGGGAAATTTCTATCAGAAATTATTGGGAAGGTGTTGTTGTGTAAAATTGGAGCACATGACAGGATATCAGCTCAGATGTTTGAGCTTATGACAAGAGTAATATTCAAACTCAAGACTGACTGGAGTAGAGTAGTATTTGAGAAGATAGTAAAAAGTATCAAGAAGCCAAACATGGACAGGATTTTAAGTTTATACCTAGTCCAGGTCATACCAGACAATCTAAATCTTAAGCTTGAATCAAAAATCAACCACATGAGAAGGATGAATATGAGGATTCTATCAATGTGGGACAGAGTCTTGATAAAGGAAGCACCTGAAACTAGCACAAAGAAAGAGAAAAAGAAGAAGACTGTAGTTATGGATGATGAGTCTTCCAGTGATTCAGGTGAACAAGGAAGTTCAAGTTCTGAGAAATAACAAGAAGCAATTACCGAGAAATCTACTAGGCCCTCACCTGGAACTGGTGATCAGGTGGAGGAGGAGAATGTACAAGAGACATCAAGTTGAGAGGGAGAACCTCAATGTTTTGCCTAATCTTGATATAAATATTGTACATACAATAATAATAGAAGTAGTCCAAGATATCGAACAATAATATACTGATAGAGAACATGAGGATACAGTTTCTAAGGAGACTGTGGAGGAAATTCTTTTCAATAAAGAATCTGACATCCAATGGGAGAAAGCTGCAACTCCAGAGCTATTCCTGAAGCAGAAATTCAGCAAGAAGATGCTAATTTAGAAAACATTAATATTCATGAAGAAGTTGCAATAGTTGAGGGGGAATTGCCAGATCTAGCACCAAGAGCTGAAGATGCTGGACAGCAAAAATCTATTGAGATGGTCAGCTCTTCTGAATCTGAAGAAGAAGAAGCTATACTTTTAAAGAAAAGAAATTTAGTAGAACTGAAGAAGAAAAGTAAGAGCTATAATAGAATTATTCAGTCTGAACCAATTCCTGCTCCTCCAGAAGACTCAAGCTCACTGCTTGTGCAACTACAAATTATGCTTGACCAACAAAGAATACATCTTGAAAAGTATGTGGATGAAAGGAATAAGGAGTTGCAATTTCAACTGGCTCAGGACATAAAGTCTATAAGATTTGAAGTAAATCTTCTTAAAACAAACATGACAGATTACTTTTTGAAAGGAGCTCATGTTATTGTTTATATTGCTAAACAACAATAAGAAGCAAAGAAGTCTGAGGATGAAATGATAATCAAACAAGGAAATGTCCTTGAAAATCAAATGATTTTGGATGAAAACATGATTGTCATTCAAAATGAATCTTTGCTCAAGCTGACTGAGCAGACTACTGCTCTAGAAACCAAAATAGATGCTACTACAAAGGACATGGAAACTCAACTGAAAACTCACTCAACCTCACTATTAAATGATATCAAAGCTTATGATAAGGGTTTGGATAATAATTTACTGAAGTTCAAAAACACTGTAACCTCATGCATCAATTATTTGGATGATCAAGTAAGGTTTCATAAGAATGACCTAAGAGATCACATAGAAATAGAAGTCATATAAGGGGAGAGGGTAATGATAAGGGCCAGTTCTGAGCATGCTACCTGGATATCAAACAACATCAGAGACACTTTAGGCCATCATCTCCTTTGTATGATGGTGACCAAACTGCTGAGTCTGGTTGTCAACCAACTCAATTTGAAGTAACTCATGCTGCCGAGCACTCATGTATAATCCTCCTGCACCAATTCAATTTGAAGCCATTCAAGCTGCTATTCAACATATGTACAGTCCTCCACCATCAGTTCAAAATGTTATATGTGAAGAGGTGGAGATGTCTGCATCTACTATGCTGAAAGAGAAAGAGGCTCAACTGTCAAAGAAAAGGTTTAGGGAACAAGCTGAAGCGAGGCCTGACTTTGAACAGTACAACCCAACCTCCAGATCAATCATACTAACTACATGAAAAGCAGTTAATGCTAATGTTACTGATAGGGGAAAATGGTACTAAGAGCAAGAATGGGCTAAACATTTAAAGCAGCAAGAGGTTATCCAGAAATTTAGACATGATCTGAAGACAGAAAAGATCCCTGCTAATTCTGTTGAGCCCAGTAAATACTTTCCCAAGCCTTATCACTATTTTGAGAGGAAAAGGCTCAAGGAGGAAGAGATTTCTATGGCCAAGGTTGATAAAGGTAAGAAGATAGCAGATGTCAAGGTGCCTGAAGTAAAAGCAAAGATACAATCTGGAAAAGGGATAGTTATCAAAGAACCAGTGCATCCTTAGAATATGTTTTCTAGGCATTTTTGTACCTTTACTTTTAGATCAGTATAACAAATTACACAAATGTAACCCTTTAACAAATTTATAATGAAAAGTTTGGTTGCACTATGTTCTATATGTGTTATCAATTGTGTCACTTCATATGTTGTACATCACTGTTGAATTTATACCTCTATCATCATGTTTTGGTATCATGTTGTATATCATTAAATTGGGATTATGACTTCCCCAAATAGGGGGAGATTGTTGGGTATATTGGTTATAATTTACTTGATTTGAAGAAGCCCCTTCAACTCAATGATATACACATCTTTGTATTTGATGTATATTTAAGTTTATGTGTGCAGGATGTCTATTTCGTACTGATTGGATAGGTGGACACAGGAAGCTGACTAGATTTTGAAAAAAAAAATGGCTAAGTACAAAAGTGTCGACACACTTCAACTGTGTCGACACCTTTGCAGAAGCTGTGTTGAGACAAGTCAGTAAAATGCTGAGTGAAGTCAGCACAGTCTACATTCGGCAACATGCTGTGCAGAAAAATGTCTAAATACAAAAGTGTTG
The DNA here is from genome assembly GCA_039583875.1 of Platanthera guangdongensis. NCBI lineage: Eukaryota > Viridiplantae > Streptophyta > Magnoliopsida > Asparagales > Orchidaceae > Platanthera > Platanthera guangdongensis. The sequence continues at coordinate 101,088,126 of CM077149.1, forward strand.
ACACACTTCACCTGTGTCGACACCTTTGCAGAAGGTGTGTCGAGACAAGTCAGTTAACTTGACATAGAAGATTCAAGACAGCTGTGTCGAGATAAGTCAGTTGTCTCGACACATTGAAGACTAAGCTAGCTTACTCGACACAAAGAAGACAAGAAATTTTACTAAGTAAAATTGTGTCGAGACAAATCAACTGTCTCGACACCATGAATAATTAAAGAATAGACATTCCGACATCAGACAGACAGTTGTGTCGAAATAATCCAGCTGTCTCGACACAAGGCAGAATTAAAAGTGTCGACATAGATAATGCTTGTGTCGAAGACCGGTCAACTGTCTCGACACTCAAGTTTCAGATGGAAATTCTTCCAAGTAGAATGGTGTCGAGACTGCTACGATGTCTCGACACAAGTATCGACACACTTTGGACATCTTGATACTTATGTTTCAAAAAATGTGCAGAGTCAACACAGAAGTGTCAAGACCAGTCAAACCTGTCACATCGGCTACAGGAATAAGATATTTCAACAAAAACAGTCTGAGGGAGGACTTAAAGTATGATGTCAGAGGCTGATGTCATCATTCAGTTATCAGGCATCTATGGAAGCTATAAATAGAGTGGTTGTCTTCACTAACAAGAGAGAGACAGAATCGATCAAGCCAAAAAAAATTCTCATTCTTATTACAATCCCGAGGAGGAGGAAGAAGACGAAGGTCTTCAAGAAAATCTCTAGATCCCTTCACTAGGTTGATTTGGAGATTTAGTTGGATCTGATCTACAATTTCTTCAAGGAATTCAAGCCGATCAACATCAAGAAGTTTGCAGATCCAGAGAATCAACTTTTCAGCAAATCAATTTATCAAGAAGGAATCCATTACTGCTGAGTTGAAGAATCTGTGCTAACAGATAAGTCAGAACTACAGACATTCTATTTTCTGAAGGTTATTGTTTACACTTTACCTCTGTATTTTGTAAGATCTTCTTGAGATCTAAGTGGATATGAGATCTTATCTCTAAGTTGTAAGCCTAATTTATAAAGATTGAGGTAGGGTTCTTGAGGGACCTGAGGTAGGTGGTTTTGGGTAAATCACTGAGTTGTAAGCCTAGTTTATAAAGGATGAGGTAGGGTTCTTGAGGGACCTGAGGTAGAAGATTGGGAGAATCTCCGAGATAGGACCTATTGGTCTGAGTGTAGGTTTCTTAACAAAAACTGAGACTGTAGGATCTTTGGATCTGAGTTAAAGATGAGGAGCTACAACCTTATCTAGCACATTGCTAGTGAGGAAGAAGGGGGAAAGTGGATATACCCTAGATAGGGGAACCACTGTAAATTCTGTGTGTGTAGTGTGTTGTGGATTTCTGTTGCTTGTGCTGTGTTCAAAATTCTATAACTCCTGAAATTGTTAAGTGATAAAGATTTTATAAAGTATTTTAAAAGTCACTTATTCACCCCCTCTAGGTGATTATCTACCCATAGGATTTTCTTTCAACCGGGGTTAGCCCATCACTGATGCACACCTTCTCCACCTTTCCCCAAGGGTGAGGACCAACATCTCCATTACCTCTTCCGCAACCTATAGCCAAGACTGCTCTCCCAATTTCCCGACGTCCCCATCTCCTGAGATAAGGACTTCCGCCTCAACGTCTTCCACGACCATTTCCTCTGCCAGCTCCTCCTAAACTCCCTCCATCACCTCCAATGGGTGCGGCTCTCCACCTCCTTCTCCACCCGCCTACTTCCTGCTCCGCCCCCTCCATCCTCCGCTCCATCTCCTTGGCCCCCTCCTGCCAAGAAATGGAGTTCACCGCGGTGACATAGCACTCTCTTGCTACCTTGGGTTCTCCTCGTACCCGGACATGGATCCCCTCTGCGTTGAACTTCAAACATTGGTGGAAGGATGACGGGACACAGCAGAAAGCGCTGATGAGGAGTCGTTTGAAGATAGCATTGAAACTGCTGAGGGCGTCTACTATGACGAACCTGCAAGTGCGGGACTGCACCCCAGGGTAACATGGAGCCCCAGTCCTCCATCGACCTCCTTCCTCTCCCCCGAGAACCCAAACAGGGGCCCGTCCGAGGTTAGCAACCTCTTGGCCTCCACTTTCATCGCGTCGAACGCCTTTTTGAAGATGACATTGACCGAACTCCCGTTATCGATGAGAATTCGGGAGACGTTGATATTTTCCATGGCTATCTGGATGACCAGCACATCACAAAAGGGATCCTCATGATCCGGCATGTCTTTTCTTGAGAAGGTAATCTTCTTATCGGGGTAGAGTTTAGGATGTGGAGCTAACGCTCCGACGATACATGGTGTGGAGGCTTGCCTTTCGGGAAGCCTTAACTCCCCCTCCCCCTATGGATCACTGTAATCCCTCCTCGGGCTCCAACATCAGCCCAGTCCTCACATCTGTCCTCCTCTGCTCTAGGCAGGACCTCCTCAATCCGCACTTGCCAGTGTCCTTGCTGCTGCTGCTCCCTGGCTCCCTTCATCTCGAGGAACTCAAGGCACATTGTTGTTGTGTGCCTCTCTTCTTGGTGGAACTCATAATAGAGGAGCTCCACCTTGGCTACCTGCCTTGTCCTCCATCCACCTCTCCTCCTCTCCCCCAAGGCTATAGCCATAGCCTAATTTTGATTGGGGATAGGGGGTCTCTGGACTTGCCTTCAACCTGGAGGGTGAAACTTTCCCTGGCCTCCCCTACGATTGTTTTCTCCAAGGAAACCTCTCTTCGGTCCCTGGTCCTGCCACTCCGACCTCCAACCTAGCCGATGGTTTGGCTCCTAGCACCCCCACCTGTGCTGCTGTTGTCGTTGTTCCAACCTAGCCTAAGGATGAAGGCCACCATCATGGTGTGTCCCAGCATCCCCTGCACCTAGAGAAATTCCTCCTAGAACCTCTCCAAGTAGCTCCCTAGGGTCTCATTCATGCCCTGCTTGATGCGTAACATGGTTTCAGACTCCTTCTTCCTCTTCTTCAAAGTGGTGAATCTCAGCATGAACCCCCGACGTAGATCCTTAAAACAGTAGACGGAGCCCGCCGGATGCTGGTGGAACCAATCTCTTGCCTTCTCGTTGAGGGTGATGACGAAGAGTATGCATTTGAACCCATCCGACATCTATCGGATCAAGACCACGTCCTCAAACCACTAAACATGTTGAACCAGATCGCCCTTCTCGGTATAGTAGGATATTTCAGGCTCCCCAAACCCCTCTGGAACTGGGGCTGATGAAATAAATTCACTGAAGGGGCTGCCCCCTCTACTGGGCGAGCAGGAGGATCTCGCATCCCCGTCTCGCCGAACCGGCCTTCATATGCCGAGCCGGGGAAGAGTACTCGCCCCAGCAGCTTGCGCTCGCCTCCTCCATTTGCTACCTCCTTCCCGGCTCACCTGCCGGGTGCGTCATCGTCTAGGGCTGGGGCGGCGATTACTGAAACTGCTGGAGTCGAGCTCTCGGTACGCGTGCCGAGAGCGAACCTGACGAGTCCAAACACCTCCTGCCTGAACTCTCTGAACATCCCCACAGTGGCGAGAGGGGGAGGGAGTGGCGAGTCGCTCCCGCCTGAACCTTGCCCTTCTCCTCAAGTCATCGAGCTTGCATAAGATTTTCGGTGCTGACCACGCTCCATGCTCACCGCACCAAAATGTTGAAACCGAAAACTCGATCTCTATGGAGTTCACCCTTGGGGAAGGGGTGATCTTACACTTACTTCTCCTCTACAAGCTAAACGACCAAGGATGTAGAACATGGAATAGACCCAAGGCTCCAGTAAGAGGTCCAACCACACACCCAGAAGATCTTAGAACGCTTCCTCTCCTTAGTCAAGTGCTGAAGCTAAGGATACCTCAGAAAGCGAAAGAAGACCAGGGCTCAAGTGTGCAAGAGTTGGGGAGCAATAACATCAGTGAGCCTGCCTTTTGAGGTATCTCTTGGGTCTTATTTACAGTTTTCTGAGAACGGTCAACCAAAAGCCAAACTCCGCTATTTCATACATCTATATGCAACCAAAATGGGTCTACCAACAGCGTAACTCCGCTGTTCAGAAAAGTTATCTGCACCCCCAACAAGGGCATCCAGGTAATTCTGTCTCTGGACCCCACTGGGTGGGTTTCTTGGACCCAGGGTGGGCTTCTTGGACCGGGGTCAACTCGCCACCTACTGTGCGGGCACGGCCTGGCTACCGCGGCTCGCCTTCTATCTCTAGGCGAGTGCGATCCGGGCCACCATGGCTCTCCTGACCCTATACGGAGGCGAGCAAGAGACAAGGTTGCCTAAGCAGGCACGGGCTGGATGGTCGGCTCGTGTGGTTTGCTCGCCTAGCCTTGGAGAGAGCAAGTCAGCCGTCTAGATTCGCCCGCCTACTGCATCGAAGCGAGTCGGTCCCCCTGGCTTGCTCACCCAGCCAAATGGGGCCACTCGACGAACATGGGGTTGTACAAGGCATGTAGCCTGGCATCATGGGAATGCAGGCAAAGATGCTGATGGAAGAAGGAACGCTTGAAATGAGTAGACAAGAGGTTTTAAAAAGGTGTTGAGTACATCAAAACCAAGAGCAAAAACTAATGATGAAGTGCAAAAAATTAATGAATTAAATATTAAAAATGCAGTCTTAATCCTTCCCTATTATAGAACAAAAATTCCTTTTGTTCGCAATCTGAGCTTCAACTGAAAAATTGGAGCTGGACAACATTAATTGTTATTATAAACAATGACAATTTTTTATAATTGGAGCTGGACAATATTTTATTTGCGACTCACATCCACATTTTAATTTAAGTAAATGTGTAATAGAGGTATCACAACCTCACATTTTTTATAATCATGTACATATAATCTTGTGATGAAATCTTCAGTCGAAGCTCAGCCGTATGCTTGACAATTCGTTAGATACTATGATGGTTCTAGTTTTTTACTGAAATATTGTTATATTTAATTATTTATTCTCTTCCTATGATGAAATATTGTGATGGTGAAAACACAATATCAAAATGCCATTCATTCAATTTTCAAAGTGCCAAGTAGAATCATAAAATGTCATGTAGCCTGATTTGAAAAAAATGCTCAAAAAATGAATAACAAAATTACTGTAGCTCTGTAGCATGTGAAGAGATAACAGACCTTATAAGATTTGAAAAAAATACTCAAAAAATGATTGAAAAATTAAGATAAAAGAACTTATAAGTAGAACCACCAAGTTTTGAAAATGGCATTTATTGGATTTTTCAAGTACCCCAGAACTTCAAGCTGGAGATGAAATGTGCAGCCATTGTGGTAGGAATTAAGTACACTGGAGGAACATTAAAATATACACAAAATCGATCATAAACTGCTTGAAATAACTCAAAGAAGAGAGCAGACAACACAAAATCAAGCAGCTATTGTGATATTTAGAGATGAAATGTGCAGCTATTGCCATAGGAAGTATCCACACAGGCGAGACATTAAAATCGAGCATAAACTGTTTGAATTAACTGAAAGAGAAGAGAGCGGAGAAAACAAAATCGAGGTTACCGTGACATACTGAAAGATATGGTACCTAAACACCTAGAGGGGGGGGGGGGTGAATAGGTGACCTAATCCTTTTCTAACTTTTGTTTGGCAGTCAACAGTTTATAACACAGATTTCTGAATAAGTTATCACAGCACATAGCAATTCTCAACACAGTACAATCACAGCACAGAATACACAAGATTTTATAGTGGTTCCCCAATCTTTGGGTACATCCACTTTCCCCCTTCGCCTATCTAGCAGTGTACTAGATTCGGCCAAACTTCTCCACTAGCTCAGAACCCAACAAGGTTCCTACCTCAGGCCCAAAGCCTTACACTCAGCCAAAAGGCCTACACTCAGCCACCCAGGCCTACACTCAGCCAATTAAAGGCCTACACTCAGAGTTCTTCAACTCCTACACTCAGGCACCAAGCCCTACCCTCAGCCTTTATAAAATAGGCTTACAATCACTCAGATCCAATGGATCTTACAAGTTTAAAATAGAAATTACAAATGCTAACTCTACAACTCAGAAAGGATGAGAGGAGTTGAGAGTTCCTTGAAGAGTTCTTGGAAGAACTCAGCTTGATCCAAACTGACTTAGCTTTCTTCAAAGCTTCTTGAGTAGAACTGAATTAGTCTGAATCTTCTGCAGTTAATCCTTGATCTCTGCTTCTTGAAATCCAGATGACTCTGAATTCTTCTTCTCAGCCTTAGTTCCAAAGACTGAATCCTTGGTTGGAGCTCTCTCTCTCCAACTACTTAGATCTGCAGTTGGACTGCCTGATCTTCTTGTGTTGATCCTCTGTGTATCACTTCTTGATTTAGTCTGATCAACTACTTCAATTATTCTCACAATAAGTAATGATTGTGAACAACTTAACCACTTCACTACTTCACTTAACTACTCCATTCTGTAAACTGTGGGTGCCTATATATAGGCTTCCTTTATGGTAACCGGCTGATCCGGTTTATAACAGACTTTTGAATTCTTTGACAGTTGCTGTAGACCGGCTGGATTGGCAGCTGTCATGTCAACCAGTCACTTCTTGAAATCTCACTAACTGTCAGATAGTGTCGAGACTTTCTGTTCTTAAGTGTCGACACTTATAGACCAAGTGTCGACACATGTTGTGTAAGTGTCGACACAAGTCTACAAGGTGTCGACACAATTCCTTGTATGTCTCGACACAGTTTCTTCTGCATGTGTCGACACTGAAATTGAGTGTCGACACAAGTACTTTGTACTTCATTCTTTATCTGTATTCTTCTAAGTGTCGACACATCTCCTTTGTGTCGACACATCTTCATGTGTTGAAACTGTCAAGTGTCGACACTGATTCTTGGTGTCGACACAAGTCTTCATTCTTGATTCTTCAGCTGAGTGTCGACACATTCCCTTAGTGTCGACACTTATACTTAGAATATTTTACAACTTTTCTGTTCTTTGCTAAGTGTCGACACATCTCCTTGTGTCGACACTTCCTTCTAGTGTTGAGTCTTCTGGTTATGTGTCGACACATTGTGCTGAGTGTCGACACATTCTTCAAGTGTTGACTTCTTTGAGTGTGTGTCGACACATTGTGCTGAGTGTCGACACATTCTTCATATGTTGACTCTGCTGATTGAGTGTCGACACATTGTGTTGAGTGTCGACACTTGTACTTAGTCTCTGCAGAATTTTGCTGGGTGTCGACACAACTCCAAGTGTCGACACTTTCTGATGTTGACTCAGCTCTTCTAGGTGTCGACACTTCTGCTAAGTGTCGACACAGCTTTTCTGCATCCTTCTACACTGAGTGTCGACACAGCTCCAAGTGTCGACACTTTCTGACTGGTGTCGACACTTCTTCCCAGGTGTCGACACAATGACTCCAAGTGTCGACACTGCATGTCTGGGTGTCGACACAAGCTTTCTCAAGTGTCGACACTTTGCCTCTGGGTGTCGACACATGGACTTAGAAATTTTCAGCTTCAGTCCAGTGTATAACTAACCTGCACAAGTAACTCAAACAAACATCAAATACATTCTGATGTATATCATTGAGTTAGGTGAGGCTTCTTCAAATCAGGTACATTTGACCAATGTACCCAACAATCTCCCCCTATTTGGAGAAGTCATAACCCTTAGTCAATGATATACACCACTCATAATTAACAATTACAAAATGATGTAAAACATATAAATGACAACAGGGTAAACTTGAACATGTAATAAAGCACACATGTATACTTATTAAACATTGCAGAACAATTAAGAAACACACATATTTCAGAACATTCATACTATATTTATCATATACTGTTCCAATAATGTTCCTTATACATTTTCAATGAAGTATTACAATGTTTATCACTTAACAGATTACAACAAGCATCAAGTTAATTCCTAATCTAGTGCTGATCAGGTTCTTTAATAACAATGCCTTTTCCAGCTTTAACTTGAGCTTTCACAGCAGCAGCAGCAGCAGGCTCAGCTTCAGCAGTCTTCTTCCCTTTAGAGTCCTTCTTCTTCTGTTCTTCAGCCTTGATCTTTTGTCTTTCAAAATAATGATAGGGCTTAGGAAAGTACTTGCTAGGCTCCACAGCTGTTGGAGGTAGCTTTCCTAACTTAGCCTTCCTTCTAAATTGGACAATTGCTTCCTGCCTACTCTCATGCTTTCTCCATTCAGCCTCTGAGAACCACTTGTTCCTCTCATGGGCATTGTCCTTGGCAGCTTTCCAGGCTGTGAGAATTATGTTTCTAGAAGTAGGGCTCCATTGTTCAAAATCTGGCTTTTGCTCAGCAATTTCCCTAAACTTCTTCTTTGACAGCCTAGTTTCTTCTTCCTTGTCCAAAGCCTCTTGCATTGCAGCTGTGATAGGTTGAACAACCTTTTCCAGAATAATATTAGGCTTGCCAGCAGGTGGACTATACATTGTGCTTATATCTGCATGAATCATTTCAAAATCTGGAGGTGGATAGATTACATCAGCCACTGCTTGTTGCTCACCTCCAAGATATGTTCCTTGAATACCAGATTCAGCTACTTCATTGTCATCACACAGGGGAGGATATCCAAGTGTAGCCCTGATAGAATTGGAAATCCATTTTGCATGCTCAGAACTGGCCTTGACTAACACTCTCTCCCCCTTTATGACTTCTTGGGCCACATGATCTCTCACATCATCTTTCTGGAATCGGATTTGGCTATCCAAATACCTTATGCCCTCTTTAAAGAAAGGTCTAAGCTTTGTAAGCTGTTCTGAAATGACCTTCTGTGAGTCTTTTATGGCAGTCTGTACAGCAGCAATCTCTGCTTGAAATATCTTATCAAAATCAGCCTTGGCAGCAGCAGTGGAGGTTGATGGTTCATCAGACTTTTCTTGAGTTCAGTGACTATGGCATTGTGAGATGCAGTCAAATTATCATTCATCCTGAGTTGATTCTCCAGCACATAACCTTGTTTTAGTGCTATATCATCACTTGAGTCTTTATTTTCTCTTGATGTTTGCCAGAATAGACTACTGCATGAGCACCCTTTGTAAAACAATCAGTCATCTCTGTTTTATTAAGGTTCATTTCAAACCTTATTGACTTGATTTCCTGGCCCAGATCAGATTGTAGTGCTTTGTGCCCTTCATCAACATAAGTTTCTAAAGCTTTCCTTTGTTCATCCATCTTGATTTGCATGGCAAGCAAGAGAGCACTGTAATCAGTGGATGGAGCTTGTTGAACTAAGGAATGTTGAGCAACTGTTTGGAGAGCCTTCTTATAGCTCTGGCTTCTTCTTTTGAAAACAAAGAACTTCTTTTTCTGAGCTTGCTCAGCTTCATCATCTTCAGAGTCTGATGTACTAGCTATATCCACCCTATCCTTAGGGCTGGATTGTTTTTCAGTATGCACATCTTGTGCCTTCTCAGTATCTAGCCTTATAGGCTCTTCCACAACTTCTATGTTCTCCCCCTCAGCAGCAGCATTCTTTACTGTATCAGCATCATTCTTTTCCATATCAAAATCTTCTTGATCTAAGTTCAAAAAGAGATCTTCCATTGTATATTCTGCTGGAGACTGTGCAGGAGATGTTCTGGGTTCATCAGCTATAACAGATGTGTCTTGGTGAACAACATCTGGTTCTTGAGGTGCTGGCTGATTTTGCTGATGGTCATCAGACAAATCAGAATTTATTATAGAGAAATCTAATGTATTAAGGTCAGTAAGTACCTCTTGAATGAGGAGGGTGGCTTGTTCACTCTCCAGTGTAGATGGTTCTGCTACACCTGGAAGCTCCCCCTGGATGTCAGCTGCCTCCTGAGGAGCAGGTGTCTTCTCTGCAGGCACATCAACTGGACTTTCAGGAGTGAAGGCCACATGTTCTTCACTGCCTGAGCTGCTGGAGGACTCTTGAGGCACAGCAGCAGTCTTCCTCTTTTTCCTGGGAGGAGAGTCTTTCTTAGAAGCTTGCTTTTCAGGGGTGGTCAATTCCTTTGACACCAGCACCCTGTCCCATCTAGAGAATATCCTTGAGTCCATTCTCCTCATATGATTGATCTTAGTTCCTGCAGCAGTGCTCATTACCTCTGGAATTGATCCAGCCAGGTAGAGACTTAGTATCCTGCCCAGATTGGGCTTCTTCAGGCTTTCTTTTACTTTCTCATAAACCACCATTGACCAATCTGTCTTCAGAGTGAAGATGATTCTGATCATGACTTCAAACATGGAGGCAGACACCCTGTCATGCCCTCCTGGCTTGCTCAGTATTACCTTGCCCACTACTTCAGACAAGAACTTGCCTTGAATATTCATACCTTTCCTGTTAAAGACTGATCCCACCTTCATCTTTGGATCCAGTCCACACCAAGTAAGAGCTTCCCTGGTCTTAGAAGCAGTTACTTCCTCTTCATCTTGAACTTTAGGTAGCTGAAGTACCTTTCTTAAAGACTTGGGTGAAATTTTGACTTTGGTGCCATGCACCCTGGACTTAATCCTGAAGCCTGAGTCATCTATAGACGCGCCAGAAAGGAATTCAATGACTTCCTTCTTCCATATTTTCGTTGGTTCTGAAACCAAGAATTCCAACCCTGAATTGGCAATTAGGGTTATTACTGATTTGATTTCTTGGTCGCTGTCGTCAAATGCGCCTCGCACAAGCTCATAGCCTTCGTTTACGTTCTCTTCCAGCTTGGGAGCCATTAGGGTTTTGAGAATTAGTCTTGAGATGAGAGAAATGTCGACACAAGAGTTTAGGTCTCGAAACTTTGAAAGCGTGTCGACAATCAAAGACAGAACCCTATTTATACCTTTCTTGTTTGAAGACGAACAGGCGGGATGAATTTCTAATGATGTGTCGACACTGTCAATAAGTGTCGACACTGACTTATAATGTCTCGACACTCATGTGTCGACACAAATTTAGTCAACAGATTTTATGTGTCGACACTTGGTTAAGTGTCGACACCACTATACTCGACATGTGTCGAGACTTTACTTAGAAAAATTCTGAGTAAAACTTAAGTGTCGACACTTTATTGGATGTGTCGACACCTACTCGACATGTGTCGACACTAACATTCTGAAGTGTCGACACTAACTTCCTAGATGTGTCGACACCATTTTCCTGAAGTGTCGACACTTACTATTCTGTGTCGACATAGACTTGTCTATGTGTCGACACCTTTTTACTTAGCCAATTTTTGTTCTGTATACTTAGTCTAAGTTTATCATACCTAGTTCAATTTTGAACCTATTAAACTTAGCTTCTTCTAAGGGCTTAGTAAACATATCAGCTATCTGATTATCTGTTTTAACATATTCAAGTGCAATATCATTTCTTTCTACATGCTCCCTAAGAAAGTGATATTTTATCTCAATATGTTTAGTTCTACTATGTGATACAGGGTTATTAGCTATGGAAATAGCACTTGTAGAATCACAATAAAGTGGAGTTCTACTTACCTGACATCCATAGTCTTCTAGCTGATGTTGAATCCACAGAAGTTGAGCACAGCAACTTCCTGCAGCTACATATTCTGACTCAGCTGTGGAGATGGCCACACTGGTTTGCTTCTTACTACTCCATGAAATGAGTCTTCCACCTAGGAATTGACAGGATCCAGTTGTGCTCTTTCTATCTTCTTTGCATCCTGCAAAGTCTGCATCTGAATAGCCTGTTAGATCAAAATCTCCATTCCTAGGGTACCAGAGGCCTAGATAAGGTGTGCCCTTTAGATATCTCAAGATTCTCTTGACTGCAGTCAAGTGAGATTCTTTGGGGCAGGCTTGATACCTGGCACAAACACATGTAGCATACATAATGTCAGGCCTACTTGCAGTCAAGTAAAGTAGGGAGCCAACTATCCCTCTATACAAGGTTTCATCTACAGGTTTTCCTGCATCATCCTTGCTTAGAGACATACTTGACCCCATAGGAGTCTTCATGGTACTGGAGGAATCCATACCATACTTCCTTATGAGTTCTAGGGTGAACTTAGACTGACATATGGACAAGCCACTTTCAGTCTGTTTAACTTGGAGACCCAAGAAAAACTTCAGTTCTCCCATACTACTCATTTCAAATTGACTTTGCATAAGCTTTGCAAACTTTTTGCAAAGGCTACTTTCAGTAGACCCAAATATAATGTCATCTACATATATTTGGACAAGTATTACTTTGCCTCTAGATTCCCTAAGGAATAGAGTCTTATCTATTTTCCCCCTTGTGAACTTGTTCTCAATGAGGAAACTAGATAGGGTTTCATACCAAGCTCTAGGAGCTTGCTTTAACCCATACAATGCTTTCCTAAGTCTATAGACATAATGTGGAAAAGTAGGATCAACAAAACCTGAAGGCTGCTCCACATATACTTCTTCTTTTAAATTACCATTAAGGAATGCTGACTTCACATCCATTTGGTATACTTTGAATCCTTGGTAGGTTGCATAGGCCAAGAACATCCTGATGGCTTCCAGTCTGGCTACTGGAGCAAAGGTTTGATCAAAATCAATACCTTCTTCTTGCCTATATCCTTTTGCAACCAGTCTTGCCTTATTCTTAATGATGACTCCTTGTTCATCTAACTTGTTTCTGTAGATCCACTTTGTTCCTATCACATTGTGATCTTTAGGCTTAGGAACTAAGTCCCAAACCTTGCACCTCTTGAACTGGTTTAGCTCTTCCTGCATAGCTTCAGTCCACTGTGGATCTTGTATTGCTTCTTCAAATTTCTTTGGTTCTATTTGAGACAGAAAACTTGAATATACTGCAGCATTCTGATTTCTGCTCCTTGTCTGAACACCTTGTCTTGGATCTCCAATGATCAGCTCCACTGGATGATCTCTTAGATGCCTGTTGGCTGGAGGCATCCTTACTTCTGGTTGTACTTCTTCAGCATCTTCATCATGCTGAGTTCCTTGAACTTCTTCAGCTCCTGGTACATGTAGTTCTCCCCCTGGACATAAGCCATCTTCTTCTACTTGCTGTCTTGCAGCAGGTACATCTTCTATGGTTAGCTTGTCCATCTTCTTAGTAAGACCTGTGGGGCTGCACACACTACTAGACAACTCATTGTTAATTAGTTGTGACTCATCAAAAACTACATGCACAGACTTCCTCTACAACTTGTGTAGTCAAGTTGTAGACTCTATAAGACTTACTATTACTGCTGTACCCAACAAACACTCCCTCTTGGGATTTGGCAGCAAACTTAGTTAAGTAAGTCTTCCCATTGTTAAGTATGAAGCATTTACAACCAAAAATCCTGAAATAGGATAGATTTGGTTTCCTGCCTTTCACTACTTCATAGGGGGTCTTGTTTAACCTTTTAGTGATGGTAGCCCTATTTATCACATGGCATGCAGTGTTTACTGCTTCAGCCCAGAAATATTCTGGCAGTGATGAATCACTTAATAGGGTCCTACCAGCTTCTATCAAGGTCCTATTTTTCCTTTCAGCAATGCCATTTTGCTGAGGTGTTCTAGGTGAAGAGAATTCTTGAAATATCCCATAGTCTTCACATAGTTTTGTCATGCTTTCAGATTGAAACTCTGTACCATGGTCACTTCTAATTTTGACCACTGTACAGTTCAATTCATTCTGAATTTGCCTAACAAAACTGTGGAAGACACTAGGTGTTTCAGATTTCTGCTTTAAGAAGAACACCCAGGAAAACCTTGAGTAGTCATCAACAACTACAAAGGTGTAGACCTTCCTACCTAAGCTGTGAACTGGCATTGGACCAAATAGATCCATATGCAAGAGGTATAAACACCTCACAGCATCCTTGTTGTCAATGCTTCTAAAGGTGGATTTAGTCTGCTTGCCCTTTTGACAAGCTGAGCAAATGCCATCTTTGACACACTTAACTTGAGGACCATTCCTCACTAACTCTTTACTAAAGAGTTTGCCAATAGTCTTGTAATTAAGATGAGCAAGCCTCTTGTGCCACTTGACACATTGAGAGACTGTCTCATCAGCTACAAGACAAACTGGAGAACTATTGTTCTCAACCATAATGTCTAAACAATAGACATTTCTCTTCCTATAACCTGTCAAAATGATCTTTTGATCACTTGACCTCTTGATATGACAACCATTTTTAACAAATGAGATGTCATACCCTACATCACTTAATTGACTTATACTAATGAGGTTATGTTTCAAACCTTTAACATAAGCCACTTGAGTAATGGTAACAAGGTTAGAAGAAATGTTACCAAACCCTTTGATGATTCCTTTTTCAGAACCACCAAAGGTCACCTTTGGACCATTTTTGATTGGGATGTAGTCCTTCAGTAGTCCCCTAGTTCCAGTCATGTGTCTGGAACATCCACTATCCAAGTACCATGTAGGGGTATGGCCACTTGGATTCTCCTGCAAAACAAATTAATGAACCTTAGAACCCAAAGTAAACTTGGGTCCTTGGTGATTGTTAGTTTGCAAATTGACATAGCTACCTGCTGTCTTTCCAACAGGTAACTTGCTACTCAACTTGGCACTGGCATTGTGCCAACAATCCAAAGCAAAGTGGCCAACCTTGCCACAGCACCAACATTCAAATTTGTTGTACCTTTGCTTAGGTTCTGACTTAGCTGTCTTAACTACAGCAGTCTTGTTGAATGTTGGGGCTTTGCCCTTGGACTTGGACTGATCCTGAACAGTCCTAGCTGGATTAACAAAACCCAGTCCAGTCTTTCCTTTATGATGAACAAAATCATCAATCAAGGGTAGCACTGATTTAGGTTTTGAATACCTAGCTACTAGCTCTTTCTCCTTCTGAAGATTAATCTCCAGTTTCTTAATTTGATCATTCTTAAATGTAATAGTACCCATCTGAATCACAGTAATGTGTTTCAGCCTGGCCACTTCATTCAGTTTTTGATCATAATTCTTCTCATAATCTATTGCAGCTGCCTTGAGATCAGCAATTTCCTTGGCCAAATTTTTGGCTAGGGTCTTGCTTTTCTTATAGGCTTGCAATAGTACTTGATATTCATCTAGGAGTTGATGAATATCTCCCTCAGACTCAGATATATTCT
The DNA here is from genome assembly GCA_039583875.1 of Platanthera guangdongensis. NCBI lineage: Eukaryota > Viridiplantae > Streptophyta > Magnoliopsida > Asparagales > Orchidaceae > Platanthera > Platanthera guangdongensis. Next base: position 101,103,133 of record CM077149.1, read on the forward strand.
CATCACTTGATGAAGAATAATCTGACTCTGAACTAGAACTGAAATCAGAACTTTGAGTTAAACCTTGTACCTGACTGGGTCCTGGCTGCTCCAGGTTTTTGGTACTTTCAGTCAAAGCCATCAGTCCTTGGCTTTGACAGTCTTCTTGCTCATAGATAGATTCCATGATCTGCATAAACTCTTCTTCTTCTTCAGCAAATAGCCCAATATAGGCTTCAGCATCTGTCTCAGTGTCTGAAGAAGACATATCTGAAAGAGTCTTCTCATTCTTTGCAACAAAGGACTTCTCCTTCTTTCCTTTGAAGTGTGTTTTCTTTTTGTCACTGGATTCTTTCCTTCTTTCAGGACAGTCTGCAATAACATGGCCCTGTCTATTGCAGCAGTAACAAATTATCTTGGATCCAGTTGCCTTACTAGTCTTGGTCCTTTTCTTGTCCTTCTTTGAAGGCTTCTTTTCCTGATACTGAACCTCTTTCCCTTTGAAGATGAAGGTCTAGACCTCCACTGTTTCTTCTTAAGGAACTTCTGAAAATGTCTGGTGAATGCAGCAAAGTCTTCATCACTTTCACTGCTTGTAGATTTTGTACTTTCTGACTCTTCAGATTCTGATTCAACTACCTCTGGAGGAGGAGTTGATGACTTGGTCCTGCTCTTTCTGGGTACATCTGACTTAAAGGCAACAGTCTTTTCTCTGTATTCAGTCCTTGTTGACTTTTCTTCTTCTTTTCTTACTGACAATTGCATCTCATAAGATAACAACTTGCCAAAAAGTGTGGGAGGAGGAATTTCTCCCAACTTTGCCATTTCTCTGATGGCACAGATCTTGGTGTCCCAGTCTTTGGTTAGGGACCTTAAGAATTTATCATTCAACTCATAGTTTGTGAACTCTCTTCCATATGACATGAGTTCATTTACAATTCTATAAAATTTCTTGTAGCATTCAGTGATGCTATCTCCTCTTCCTTGCCTAAAGCTCTCATATTCTTGATTAAGCAAGGACTTCCTATCTTGCCTTACTTCTTCAGAACCTTCCATATAGACAATGAGGGTGTCCCACATTTCTTTTGCAGTTTTACAGTGAATAAGGTTCTGGAAGGTGGCATCATCAATTGCACTAACTATTATATTCTGTGCTCTTTTGTCCATGGTTGCTAGGACAATCTCATCCTTGGTCATTTCAGAGAAATCCTTTGGAGTCCTCTGATTTGCATCCAATACTGAAATCTTCATGGGCACATATGGCCCTTCTTTGACTGTGATGTATATCCTAGGGTCAGAGGCTTCCATAAAAAGCCTAACCCTCTCTTTCCAGATCCCAAAGATCTCTTTTCTGCATATAGGTAGTTTCATTGAACCCAACTCCTTATGATTCTCTGAAGAACCCATGTTCTTGATTTTCTTGAAACTGTTTCCTGTTTCCTGACTTATACTGAATCTGCCAAACTGGATCTCCTCAGACAGTTAGTCCTGATTTTGAGGAACCTGGCTCTGATACCACTTGAAAGATATGGTACCTAAACACCTAGAGGGGGGGGGTGAATAGGTGACCTAATCCTTTTCTAACTTTTGTTTGGCAGTCAACAGTTTATAACACAGATTTCTGAATAAGTTATCACAGCACACAGCAATTCTCAACACAGTACAATCACAGCACAGAATACACAAGATTTTATAGTGGTTCCCCAATCTTTGGGTACATCCACTTTCCCCCTTCGCCTATCTAGCAGTGTACTAGATTCGGCCAAACTTCTCCACTAGCTCAGAACCCAACAAGGTTCCTACCTCAGGCCCAAAGCCTTACACTCAGCCAAAAGGCCTACACTCAGCCACCCAGGCCTACACTCAGCCAATTAAAGGCCTACACTCAGAGTTCTTCAACTCCTACACTCAGGCACCAAGCCCTACCCTCAGCCTTTATAAAATAGGCTTACAATCACTCAGATCCAATGGATCTTACAAGTTTAAAATAGAAATTACAAATGCTAACTCTACAACTCAGAAAGGATGAGAGGAGTTGAGAGTTTCTTGAAGAGTTCTTGGAAGAACTCAGCTTGATCCAAACTGACTTAGCTTTCTTCAAAGCTTCTTGAGTAGAACTGAATTAGTCTGAATCTTCTGCAGTTGATCCTTGATCTCTGCTTCTTGAAATCCAGATGACTCTGAATTCTTCTTCTCAGCCTTAGTTCCAAAGACTGAATCCTTGGTTGGAGCTCTCTCTCTCCAACTACTTAGATCTGCAGTTGGACTGCCTGATCTTCTTGTGTTGATCCTCTGTGTATCACTTCTTGATTTAGTCTGATCAACTACTTCAATTATTCTCACAATAAGTAATGATTGTGAACAACTTAACCACTTCACTACTTCACTTAACTACTCCATTCTGTAAACTGTGGGTGCCTATATATAGGCTTCCTTTATGGTAACCGGCTGATCCGGTTTATAACAGACTTTTGAATTCTTTGACAGTTGCTGTAGACCGGCTGGATTGGCAGCTGTCATGTCAACCAGTCACTTCTTGAAATCTCACTAACTGTCAGATAGTGTCGAGACTTTCTGTTCTTAAGTGTCGACACTTATAGACCAAGTGTCGACACATGTTGTGTAAGTGTCGACACAAGTCTACAAGGTGTCGACACAGTTCCTTGTATGTCTCGACACAGTTACTTCTGCATGTGTCGACACTGAAATTAAGTGTCGACACAGGTATTTGTACTTCATTCTTTATCTGTATTCTTCTAAGTGTCGACACATCTCCTTTGTGTCGACACATCTTCATGTGTTGAAACTGTCAAGTGTCGACACTGATTCTTGGTGTCGACACAAGTCTTCATTCTTGATTCTTCAGCTGAGTGTCGACACATTCCCCTTAGTGTCGACACTTATACTTAGAATATTTTACAACTTTTCTGTTCTTTGCTAAGTGTCGACACATCTCCTTGTGTCGACACTTCCTTCTAGTGTTGAGTCTTCTGGTTATGTGTCGACACATTGTGCTGAGTGTCGACACATTCTTCAAGTGTTGACTTCTTTGAGTGTGTGTCGACACATTGTGCTGAGTGTCGACAAATTCTTCATATGTTGACTCTGCTGATTGAGTGTCGACACATTGTGTTGAGTGTCGACACTTGTACTTAGTCTCTGCAGAATTTTGCTGGGTGTCGACACAACTCCAAGTGTCGACACTTTCTGATGTTGACTCAGCTCTTCTAGGTGTCGACACTTCTGCTAAGTGTCGACATAGCTTTTCTGCATCCTTCTACACTGAGTGTCGACACAGCTCCAAGTGTCGACACTTTCTGACTGGTGTCGACACTTCTTCCCAGGTGTCGACACAATGACTCCAAGTGTCGACACTGCATGTCTGGGTGTCGACACAAGCTTTCTCAAGTGTCGACACTTTGCCTCTGGGTGTCGACACATGGACTTAGAAATTTTCAGCTTCAGTCCAGTGTATAACTAACCTGCACAAGTAACTCAAACAAACATCAAATACATTCTGATGTATATCATTGAGTTAGGTGAGGCTTCTTCAAATCAGGTATATTTGACCAATGTACCCAACACATACTGAGCATAAACTATTTGAAATAGCTGAAACATGAACAAAGCTTACAAAACTTCTCAAAATTTCTCAAAACATTCATCATGGTGAGGGTAGATTGGAGAAGCTTAAGATTAACACTTAAATTTGAAAGCTTAAATTAGAAGCAAGCTTAAACATGAGGAGAAAGCCGTCGAGAAGTGAGGCCGAAGATGCAGCCGAAGGCCGCCCGAGTGCTTCGAGCATGGGCGTAGCCCGTGCAAAGAAGCTCGCACGGGCTACGCCCGTGCGAAGAAGCTCTCGGGCGGCCTTCAGCCGCATCCAGGCGGGCTTCGCTCGTGAATGATGCTTAGGGCGGCCTTTGGCTGCATAGAAGCGGGCAAATCTTCACACGGGCTATGCCCGTGGTCGAAGCTCTCGGACAGACTTCGGCCGCATCCAGAAGCCCGCCTCCACACGGGCTATGTCAAGATCACTCGACGCAATGTCAAGCAAGGATTCATGGCTTTGAGTGCTCTCAAAGCCAAGATCTTGGCGTTGAGAGCACTCAACGCCAATCTCTTGGCGTTGAGAGCACTCAATGCCAGCAGCAGTCCAATGGCTTGGCGTCAGCCATGATCTTGGCGTTGAGTGCTTTAACGCCCCAGATTTTCTGATGTTATTATTTGGTTTGTCGACGTCATAATTATGATGTTAGGGCATTACCCCTTTTTCGTTTTGTTGTCGGCGCTACACTGTTTGTGCGTCTTCGCGTCCGTTGGGCCGTTTTGTCAAGATTTGGGATTTTGTGGGATTGAATGTGTTCCTTGATATAAAGGATGAGGTTTTGAGGCCTTGATCTTGTCCATTTTTGTTGCGTTTCAAGCATTTTGGAGTCTTGACACATGTTTGGACCCTTGTGGTGATTTCCTTGGCTTGTGAGAGCATTTGATGATTGAGTCTAAAGAATGGTACGTCGGATTCTAAGGTGATTGTCGTTGTTGAATTCGTTTAATTCAGCGCGCGTTAGGGCCTTTATTTTGTGTTCATATTTCCTTGTTCAAATATCTGAATATGATTATTACTGTTGATCTTATGCAAGCCTTATGCCTTGTTCTAATTTTTTTTGATAGCCCTCCTTTTGATTCTCATGAAATCCCCCCTCTAATTCTCAAGAGGTCCTGAAGCTCTCAAGAAATCCAAGAAATTTGGTGTAGTTTGTTCCCAAGGAGTCCATGTTGTTCTCGAGAATTCCTATCTTGTTGTTCCCGAGAAATCTTTCTTAGGTCACGAGAAGTCTCCCCCTAAAAGTAGGTTTTTCGCCAAGCTGAGGTGGGTGGCGTAATTTATGGGCACTGTTCAAAGTTCGACGATGCGTCGAGCGGAGTTCGACGATGCGTCGAGCTAAGTTCTGGTTTTTGCGTTCAATGATGTTCGACCTGATTTCGTCGAACGGGCTTTGCATTCGACTAATTCGAATGTAGTTCGACGAACATGATTTTTATTCCTCCTTGATTTCGAGTAGTCCATCTGCTCCCGAGTTATGCTTTTCTAGTACTCAAGAACTATTCTTGGTACCCGAGAACCTGCCTTCTACTCAAGTACTCTTGCCTTCTTCTCGGGTTGCCCGGTTCAGCCGATCCCGGTTAGTTTTTCTTAAGTGTTGATAATCTTGATATCACCCTTAGTATTTATACCCATTTCTTCTTCCTCTTTCTCTTAGACCGAATTTTTTTCCTTTTTCCCGAACCAGAGCGGTGTGAGCGAGAGAGAGAAGTTCTTCCGTGATTCTTCTGGTGGCCACCGACGGTGCTCCGGTGCTCGAAATCTTGGACCGATCATAGATCCGGAAAGCTCTCAACGAGAGCTTCGTCATCGTGGTAATATCTTCCCCATTCCTTCAGATTTTTTCGCTAGGGTTTTGGCCCTAACTCCTATTTTTGGCCACTCTTGTTAGATTTCGATTTCTCTCATCTTTCTTGGTCCTGATCTACGTCGAGGTGTGATTTGGTGGTTTTCTCCGGTAAAATCAAGGCAAGTGATGGTTTCTTTCTTCACTTCCCTTCTTTACCCTTATTTTGTAGGAATTTCTTACTACTTGTTATCATGATTGTTAAGTATTTTGCTGATTATAACGCTATTAAGATCTCTTGTCTAATCCTATTCATTATTTTTATGTTCTTGATTTTTGCTATCTATCCCTGTTTAGTGCTTTCTGTCTTGATGATGTGGTTGAACTTCACCCTTATAACTGTTCCTCAACTTTCTTGTAGAATGTGTTAGAGTACATTTAGGATTGTAAATTTTTCCTAAAGGTTGATCAACCATTTCAATCTAGAATTGTCTAGTAGAATCTGATGTGTCATTGTTGTCTTGAGATTTATATCATGATTGTCTTCATGGCGATGCCGTGTGGCGAGACAAGCCGCCAGGCCAAGGATGGGTTGTGGTGTGCCCCTGATCTCTAAGCCCGGGTCGTTACGGGGTGTGACTTCTTGGTCTTCTTTGTTATGGGTGTTATTAGTGGACGAATCCACTGCCACAACGTTTGTTCTCCCTATTAGTACTTTGTGGGGCACTACCGGGTTTTTGGGCATTTACGGTGAATGGTGGAGTATCCAATCTCCCCTACAATTAGACGGATAAATTGTCTTCGGGGTTGGCCACCCCGCCCGTTTTGGTTTGGGTAGAGTTGGCCACAGGTAGCCAATAGGGGTTTGTTTCTCTCCTAATGGTTTACTCTTGACCTTTTCCCCTTATAGTCTTGTGCATGTGAGGTGCTGTGGTTATACGTGATGCTTTACGTGAGTGTTTCTCTTTTTAGCCTTGGTGCCAGACTGATGTACTTTATTTAAGTATATTTCCTTTGGTCTTGGGTTGGTACCCCTTGACTTTGTTTACTTGTGGCTAATTTTCTGCCATCACTTGTACATTCTTGCTGAGGTGTTCTGTCTTTGGAATGCCTCAGGTTCAGAGTTATAGCTGATTGCGGTGCTGGTTTTGGAGTTCTTGGAAAGTAGAGTTGGCTGTGGTTTTTTTTTGCCTCGTTGTAGTGAGGTAGTTTGTTGTTTTAGTTTACTTTACTAGTTCAGACATACTTTGCCTTTTTGTGGGTTCGTGTCAGTTTGTTGGCGCCCATAGGATTGTTATTGTTGGATACTTGCGAGCTACTTGGTTCTCTTTCTGTGTATTGGATTACTTGCTCTCTGGGATATTTTATGTTAGGAATGCATGGTAGGTATTTTCAAGTATAAAAACTACTATTTTTACCTCATACATTGCACTCTTTTAAAAAGTTAAATCACTATATTTAACGACTGTAAAAATCTACTTTTAATGCTATTATAAACTTAGAAATTGCATGCCATGAGGTGTCCTTTGGGAACCTCTATCTCTTGTAGGATGCCTAATCTAATAAAAGAAGTATTTTTCGCATCATTTAACTATTTTTCTTGTGCACTAGATGAGCCACTAAGCCGAGGGATACAGCTAACTACAATACTTAAACTGATCTTACCTCTAAATAACCCAAAGAATCTTTCTTCATGGTTAATTAGGAGTTTGCCTGAGCATCCGCAGCTATCACATGCTGACGTGGCATCATGACGCTTATTTTTCCCTTACTCTGATACACCTTTATTGGCGGTAAAAAATACGGGTTGTGACTGTTGGGTACATTGGTCTAAATGTACCTGATTTGAAGAAGCCTCACCCAACTCAATAATATACATCAAAATGTATTTGATGTATTTTGAGTTACATGTGCAGGTTAAGTATTTACAGGAAAGATGAAAAGTTTCTAAGTCCATGTGTCAACACCCAGAGGGAAAGTGTCGACACTTAAGAAGACTTGTGTCGACACCCAGACAAGCAGTGTCGACACTTGGAGTCATTGTGTCGACACCAGGGATGCTGAGTCGACACCAGACAGAAAGTGTCGACACAAGGAGCAGTGTCGACACTCAATGAAGAAAAGCCAGTAAAGCTGTGTCGACACTTAACAGTTGTGTCGACACCCAGTGAAGATGTGTCTACATCAGAAAGTGTCGACACTTGGAGCTGTGTCAACACTCAGCAAAAGTCTGCAGAGACTAAGTATAAGTGTCGACACCCAGAACAATGTGTCGACACTCAACAGAAGAGTCAACACTTGAAGTAAGTGTCGACACCCAGAACAATGTGTCGACACTTAGCTGAAGACTCAACACTTGAAGAAAGTGTCGACACATGGAGCTGTGTCGACACTTAGTGAAGAACAGCAAGATCAACAAATTATTCTAAGTACAAGTGTCGACACTATGGGAATGTGTCGACACTCAGCTGAAGTCACAACAATAAGAAGAATGTGTCAACACAAGGAGCTGTGTCGACACTTAACAAGTATCAACACTGAAGACATGTGTCAACACCAAGAAGAAGCAGTGTCGACACTTGGCAGATACAACACATGAAGATGTGTCGACACAAAGGTGTTGTGTCGACACTTAGAAGAATTAAGCAAAATACAGAAGATCAAGTAATTGTGTCGACACTCAATTTCAGTGTCGACACATGAAGAAGAAGCAGTGTCGAGATAAAGAATCAACACACAAGGAGTTGTGTCGACACCTTGTAGACTAGTGTCGACACTTAGACAACATGTGTCGACACTTGGTCTATAAGTGTCGACACTTAAAGACAGAAAGTCTCGACACTATCAGACAGTTAGAGAATTTTCAAGAACTGACTGGATGACTTGACAGCTGCCGTTCCAGCCGGTCTACAGCACTTGTCAGAGTTGTCAGAATTCAGTTATGGACCGGACCAGCCAGTTACCATGAAGAAGGCCTATAAATAGGCTCATACAGTCTACAGAGATTGTGATTGCAAGAAGAAGTGGTTCACAGAGTTGATCAAATTATTGATCAAGTATTCAACAAAGAAGATCTAGCTATTCCTTAAAGAATCAAGTGCAGATCTAAGAAGTTGGAGAGAGAGAGCTCCATCCAAGAAATCAGCAAGTAGCAGAACACTGAGAACAAGACAGGCACAAGAAATTATTCAAGAAAAATTCTGCTCTGTCTTCATCAAGTGTTCATCCTCCAACAAGCTTTCAAGAGATAATCAACTTCAATCTGTCTACATCATTCTGGAGAACTTTTTAAGAAGACCTACTCACCCTGCAAAGCTCTCATTCTTCCTGAACAGAACTTCATCTCAGGGGGAGCTTTGACACCATCAAGGATCCACAAGTCTTCTCTGTTGTTCTGAGAAAAGAGAAGACAACATCTAGTTTTTATTTATTTCACCCACTGTACACAGGGTTTTAGCTCCCTTCAAAAGTTAAACACTTGATTGCAAGTCTCCTGATCAAAAAGACTTGATTGCAAGTCTCCTGATCAAAAGACTTGATTTGGTTTTTAGGCACCTGATCAAAAGCCTAAAGGGTTTCCTGATCTACCTAAAGCAGATCTTGTGGTGACAGGTACCGGAGCAAAAACCTAATTAGTGGCAGGGCACCTGATCAAAAACCTGAGTGGATTCCTACCAGGGTGGTAGAAGAGTGGATGTACCCAAGTTTTAGGGGAACCACTATAAAATTTCTTGTGTCGTCTGTGATGCTATCTTATTTTTACTGTGTGCTGTTTGCTGATTAGTTTAGTTTTTATTTCTACACTATCTGTTTACACTTATAAGTATCACTATTTTACTTCTGCAATAAAAAATCTAAAAAGATTTTAAAATACTCTATTAACACCCCCCTCTAGAGTTAAATATTCTAACCCCTCAGGTGGTATCCTTCACACCATCTTTCAATTGGTATTAGAGCGTGTGTTTTTTTCTCTTTGGTTTCACAGATTCATATCTGAACCAAGATCCTTATTAGACTATTTTTTCTCTTCTTTAGTTTTCTATTATTACAACAATGACACAGAATAAAGATTATGCTAGCACCAGACCTCCAGTCTGCAACTTAAACAAATTTGCACTCTTGAAGGCAAGAATCAAGCTCTACATGAATTCTATTGATGAGGATATTTTCAATTCTATTTTGACAGGTCCTCCTCAACTAACAACATCTACATCTACAACAACTTCTAGAACTCATGCAGTTCTACCACCTGAGTGGACTGATGCTCAGAAGAAAGCCAAAATAGCTGATGCAAAAGCTATGAATATATTGGCTCAAACCATATCATATGACATCTTTCAAAAGGTGGCTGAGTGCACCTCTATAAAAGAAATCTGGGACTCTCTAAACCAGATAGTGGTAGGCTCAGCAGATGAAAGAAAGGACAGAAGATCCCTCCTAATATCTCAATATAAGAACTTCAAGAAGGAGAAATCTGAAATGGTGGCTGAGATGTATAACAGGCTCAATGTTATCATCAATGAACTAAAAACCCTGGATAAAGATATATCCTTGACTGAGATCAATGACAAGATCCTGATGTGCTTCCCTAGTGCTTAGGATTCCAAGATCTGGCTAATAAAGGAAGCTAGAAGTTTGAATGAGATATCCACTGAATCTCTACTTGGAAAGCTCAAATCCTATGAGCAGTTAATTAAGACCAGAGAGGCTGCTGAACTGAAGGCCTCAACTTCTTCAAGGAAGGAGCACAATATTGCTTTCAAAGCAATAGAAGAATCAGAAACCCTTCCTGCTAATGAAGAGTTGATGAGCTTGCTGGCCAAAAGGTTCTACAAACTGGCCAAGAAAGACTTCAGGAGAAGGCCATCCAAGAGTGATGATAAACCTAAGTATGATAAAACTCCTACCAAAGAGATTGTTTGTTTTGGCTGCAGAAAGCCTGGGCACATTCTTCCTGAATGCCCAAAAGCTCAGAAAAGAGACAGAAGAAAAGAGAAAGAGAACAAGAAGAATTCAATCAGGCACTCAAGCAAACACTACTCCAGCAAATATAAAAGAAAGGAAAAAGGCTTCATTGCTGAATCTTGGAGTGATACTGATAAAGAGACCTCATCTTCCAGCTACAGTGAAGATGAAGAAGAAGCCAAGGCAAGAGAAGTTTGCCTCATGGCAATCAATACCTCATGCAGCAGGCCTAATACTGAAGATCAAGCAGAAGCTCATTCTAAGGAATCAGAGGCAGAGGAGGATCAGGTAATCTCTTCTTTTGACTTCAATTCTATTGATTTTAAAAATGAATTCAAAGCCTTATGTATGATCTAATAAAATCTGAAAAATAAATCAAAATGCTAAGAGATAGACAAGCTGAATTTGATAATATATTTGCTGAAAACAGTAAGCTTAAGGATGATTTAGTTTTGGCAAATGAACAGATTATTTCTCTAAAAACAGAATTATGTGAGGCTAAGCAACTTGAGGAATCTCTCAATGGGAGAAGCCATAAGTTGATGGACATCACAAGTACAGTCATTGCCAGACTGAATGACAAGCTGGGCTTAGGTGCTTTATCAAGCTTACCTCCCATACTTAAGAAAAATATATTATCAACCCCCATAAAATTTATTTAAGCTAAAAGAAAAGAAGTAATAAACAATAAGCAACCCACATAAGACTTATTTAACTCTAAAAATCAAAAGAACAGAAACAAGAAAAATCTAAATAAAAATAAAGTTCAACAGATTTCGTCGAACTTAGATCGACGAAATGTGGCTGGTTCGTCGAACTCCGATTGATGATTTATGAACGCCAACATTAGCCATAATAATTCGTCTTACTGCGATCGACGAACCTTGTATGGTTCTTCGAGCAGAGATCGATGAACTTGGAGCACAAAAAATGAATATACTCATTCTCTTAGCAGACATCGACGATCTCATCCCATTTCATCGAACTCCGATTGACAAACTTACAACATTTCGTCGAACCCAGTCAGACTCAACAAAAATCATAACTTTAACATGAATTTTAATCAACCTAGAAAACCAATTAATCTATTTGCTAATTGGGAAATTCCACCTAGGAGATACCATCCCTTAGGATATAAATCTCAACATGAATTTTCTGTTATATCAAGTTTTTCATATCAGAAAAACAAAGGGCCCAAGGTAATCTGGGTCAAGAACAACTAATTGTTTCCTTTGCAGGTAAAGAGCTGTCCAACTTTAAATTAACAATGGTATCTGGACAGTGGATGCTCCAAGCATATGACTGGCAGCAAGGATAACCTAAATAATTATAAGTCCAAGCTGAGACCAAAGATGATCTTTGATGACTCAAATTGTGGTCAGTCTGAAGGCTTTGGAGAAGTTAAGATTGGAGCAGTCACTTTCAAAAAGGTTACAAATGTAAGTGGACGGAAACATAACCTCATCTCCATAAATCAACTATGTGATTAAGGTTATCAGGTATATTTTAACTCCAGCTCTTATATTATTTCTACTAAAGAAAATCAAATTATTTTAATTGGAAATAGACAAGGCAATATATATGTAGTTGATTTTCATTCTACAACATCAGATTTATGTTTACTTAATCTTGTTAGCAATTTAAATGATTTATGGCATAAAAGATTAGGACATATTAATATGAAAAACATTGCTAGGTTATCTAAAAACAACCTTGTTAGAGGATTGCCTTCTGGTCCCTACAAGATGGAAGACCTCTGTAGGGCATGTCAATTAGGAAAGCAAACTAAATCTAGCTTTAAATTAGTTAATAAGAGTGATTCACCTAGGATATTGTACTTACTATACATGGACCTTTTTGGCCCTATTACTATACAAAGCCGAGGAGGGAAATCTTATACTCTAGTTATTATAGATGACTTCTGAAGATTCATTTGGCTGTTCTTTCTGAGATCTAAGTCAGATACATTCAAGATTCTTACAGATTTTCTCAAGACCATACAGATTGAACACTCTACTCAAGTTGCATTGATCAGAAGTGATCATGGTACTGAGTTTGAGTCTCTTCTTATGCATGAGTTCTGTGAGAAGGAAGGTATCAGATATTGCTTCTCAGCTCCTAGAACTCCTCAAAAAAATGGAGTAGCTGAAAGGAAAAATAGAACCCTAATTGAAGCTGCAGGCACATTACTTGCAGATGCTTACATGCCCCTATCCTTTTGGGCAGAGGCTGTGAGCACATCAAACTATGTACTGAATAGAAGTTTAATACAAAAAGTTAAGAATAAGACTCCCTATGAATTGCTTAAAGGGAAGAAACCTAAAATCACCTATTTTAAAATATTGGTTGCATATGCTATATTCATAACAATGACAATAAATATATTAAAAAGTTTGAAGCTAAGGCTGTAGAGGGAATTTTTCTATGATATTCCCAAGTCAGCAAAGCTTATAGGGAGTTTAATAAATCTACCTTAAAAATTGAGGAATCTATTCATGTGACTTTTGATGAAGCTAACATGTCTTATAAGGAGAAAGAAATTTCTACCAACAGCACATTGTAGGTACCTAACTTGTGTGAGAGAGTAGATGATCTAAGCCTCACCCAAGAGGTTCCAACACATCCCTCTCCACAAGTTGAAGAAGAGAGTGAAGAAGAAAGTATAGAGGTGACTGAACACTTTCCAACAGCTAATGAAATTCCACAAGAGGAATTTATTCCCTAAGCTGTTGTCCAACCAGCTCCTCCCACTGATTTTGTCACACTTAGAGATCATCCTAGATCTCAAGTGATTGGAGACATTTCAGCTGGTGTGCAAACAAGGCATCAACTCAACCCTGACTTGATGTTTTCTTATTTCCTCTATCAACATGAGCCCCAATCCATTAAAGATGCAGAGCAAAATCCCCACTGGATCATTGCAATGCAAGAGGAGCTCAATCAATTTGAGAGATGTAGAGTGTGGGAATTGGTTCCAAGACCCAAAGTCTACCCAGTCATTGAAACCAAATGGGTATTCAGAAATAAATTGGATGTAGAAGGCAACATTATGAGGAACAAGGCAAGGGTAGTAGCTCAAGGCTATAGGTAAGAGGAAGACATTGATTATGATCAGACATTTTCTCCTGTTGCAAGACTTGAGGCTATAAGAATCATCCTTACATATGCTGCATTCAAAAAGTTCAAAGTCTATCAAATGGATGTTAAAAGTGCTTTTCTAAATGGACAACTCAAAGAAGAAGTATATGTGGAGCAACCACCAGGTTTTATCTCTCCAACCTATCCCTCTCATGTCTTTAGATTGCATAAAGCTCTCTATGGTTTAAAGCAAGCTCCAAGAGCTTGGTATGAGACCTTAGCTAGCTTCTTGTTAAAGCATAAATTTTTTAAAGGCATTGTAGATAGGACTCTTTTTATTAAGCATCATAAAGATAAAATCTTATTAGTACAAATTTTTGTAGATGATATTATCTTTGGCTCAACTGATCCCAAACTATGCAAAAGGTTCTCTAACTTTATGCATTCAAAGTTTGAGATGAGTAGCATGGGTGAACTTTCATATTTCCTTAGTCTTCAAGTGAAGCAATCATCTGATGGTATCTTCATCTCCCAATCTAAATATGCTAAGGAGCTTATTAAAAGATTTGGGATGGGTGATGCCTCAGCAATGAAGACAGCCATGGCTGCAGATACTGTGATAGATTCTGATGAGCATGGAAAATCTGTTGATCAGAAGTTGTATAGGGACATTGTTGGGTCCCTATTATATCTCACAGCAAGTAGGCCAGACATCATGTTTGCTATATGCATTTGTGCTAGGTTCCAAGTGAACCCTAAAGAATCTCACTATATTTTGATAAAAAAGAATTTAGAGATATATAAAGGGTTGCCCAAATCTAGGACTTCTATATCCATCATAGTCAGAATTTGACTTAACTGGAATTTTAGATGCTGAGTATGCTGGATGTAGAGTGGACAAAAAAAAGCACAACAAGAACATGCCTGTTCCTTGGTGATAGGCTAGTGTCCTGATTCTGTAAAAAGCAAACCTCTATGTCCACATCCACTGTAGAAGCAGAATATATAGCTGCTGACAGTTGTTGCTCACAAGTTTTGTGGATACAAAACCAACTACTGTATTATGGATATAACTTAAATAATTCAACTATATATTATGATAGTACCAGTGCTATATCCATAGCACAAAATCCAGTGCATCATAGTAGGACCAAACATTTAGAAATATGACATCATTTCATTAGAGATTGTGTAGACAAAAATAAAATTAATCTTGTCTTTATTTCCACTGATTTACAAAGAGCAGACATCTTCACCAAGTCATTGGATGAGAAGAAATATTTGTTTTTCTTAAATCAGTTAGGAATGATCAATGGAGATGAGTTAATTTATATTTTGTCTGTGGTCGACGATTTGTTGACAGTTCGTCGAACGGAGATCGACGATCTGTGAACTCCTTGTTGGGTACATTTGAAAATGTGTACCAGATTTGAAGAAGCCTCACCCTACTCAATGATATACATCAAGGTGTATTTGATGTGTTTTGAGTTTATTTGTGCAGGTTAAATAACTGCAGGATTGCAGGAAAAATTCTAAGTCCATGTGTCGACACCTAGAGATGAAGTGTCGACACTTATGAAGGCTTGTGTCGACACCTAGAGAAGCTGTATCGACACTTGGAGTAATTGTGTCGACACCAGGAAGGCAGAGTCGACATTAGAAGAAAAGTGTCGACACATACAGGCAGTGTCGACACACTGTGAAGAATTGTCAACATAATCTGTGTCGACACCTAGAGGCAGTGTCGACACCCAGAGAAACTTTGTCGACATCAAATGTGTCGACACCAGGAGGCTGTGTCGACACTCAGCAAACTTCAACAAAGTTAAAGTACTTGTGTCGACACAAAGGATATGTGTCGACACTCAGCAAGTTTCAACACATGAAGGCATGTGTCGACACAAAGGAGATGTGTCGACACTCAGCAAATTTCAACACAAGAAGGCTTGTGTCGACACAAAGGAGTTGTGTCGACACACATCAGAATTCAACTAAGTATTAAAGAAGAAGTATTTGTGTCGACACACTCAACCAGTGTCGACACATTCAACAGAAGGCTTGTGTCGACACACAGAATCAGTGTCGACACATTCTGAAGAAGCAGTGCCGAGAAGCTGTTACAACAACACAAGGAGTTATGTCGACACCATCAAGGCTAGTGTCGACACTTAGTCTACTTGTGTCGACACTTGGTCTATTTGTGTCGACACATAATTACTATCTGTCTCGACACTTTCAGACAGTGATAGTGATTTCAAGAAGTGACTGGATGACTTGACAGCTGCCATTTCAACCGGTCAACTGCAACTGTCAAAGCCATCAGAAGGTTGTTAGAAATCAGATCAGCCGGTTTCCTTGGAGGAAGACTATATAAAGACCTTTATCCTTCAATAGAGAAGGATGAATCACAATAAGAGAAGGATCACAATTAATCAAGAGATCTAATAACACAAAAGAAGAAGACCTTCGACGGAAGATCTAAGAAGTTGGAGAGAGAGAGCTCCTTCTAAGAAGAGCAGCTGCTGAACCAAGCTGCAAAGTAAGATTCAGATTGAGATCTGAATCTCAAGACAGAAGTTGATTGAAGATCATCTTCATAGGAGATTCAACCCTACTGTGTTCTAATTCAAGAAGCTTTGAAGAAAGACAAGGGAGGTTGATCTCTGCCAAGTTCTTCCAAGAACTCATCAAGAAGCCAGTCAACTCATCTCTCCCTTTCAGAGTTGCGGTTAATTACTTTGTATAATCAAAATTTCTGTAGGATCTTGTATAGATCTGAGCTGTAAGCCTATTTTATAAAGGCTGAGTGTAGGAGACTGTGTGCTCTGAGTGTAGGTCTTGTTGAAGACTAAGGTAGGGCCTTGTGCCTGAGTTGTAGGAGACTTTGTTCTCTGAGTGTAGGTCTTGTTGAAGACTGAGTGGTAGGGCTTTGTGCCTGAGTTGTAGGAGTGGGAACACTCTGAGTTGTAGGAACCTGTTTGGGGTTCTGAGCTGTAATATCTGAGGATCTGAGGAGAAGTGCTGAAGTTAGGCCAAATCTAGTACACTACTAGATAGGCGAAGGGGGAAAGTGGATGTACCCAGACCTTGGGGAACCACTATAAATACTGTGTGCACTCTGTGTATGTTTGCTTCTATGATTGCTGTGTTGTGATAGTTGTAGAATTGCATTTGCTGAACAGAATTTCTGCCTTAAATTTAAAAAGATAAAATTCACCTATTCACCCCCCTCTAGGTGATTAGGCACTATTTCTTTCAAGTGGTATCAAAGCGAGGTTACTCAAAAAAAGACATAACAGTCTGAGTAAGATCCTGTAGGTAGATTTAGAACAAACTAGATTCAAGAAAATGGGTTCTAGTGAGAATCACAAAGAGCTGGGGTCCATGAAATTGCCAATCTGTAGAAAAGAGATTTTTGGCATATGGAAAGAGAGGGTTAGACTCTTTATGGAAGCATCTGACCCAAGAATATACATTACAGTCAAAGAAGGGCCATATGTGCCAATGAAGGTATCTATTCTGGATGCAAATCAGAAAACTCCCAAGGATTATTCAGAAATGACCAAGGATGAAATAATCTTGGCAACTATGGATAAGAGGGCTCAGAACATCATAGTGAGTGCCATTGATGATTCTACCTTTCAGAATTTGATTCATTACAAGACTTCAAAGGAAATGTGGGATACTTTGATAGTCTATATGGAAGGGTCTGAAGAAGTAAGACAAGACATGAAGTCTTTGTTAAATCAGGAATATGAAAGCTTCAGATAAGGAAAGTCTGATAACATTACTGAATGCTACAAGAAGTTCTATATGATAGTAAATGAATTGATGTCCTATGGAACAGAATTCAGCAACTTTGAGCTGAATGATAAGTTCTTAAGATCCATGACTAAGGATTGGGACACCAAGATTTGTGCCATTAGGGAAGTGGCCAAACTAGCTGACATACCTCCTCCAATTTTGTTTGGAAAACTGTTATCTTATGAGATGCAGTTAATGGCTAGAAAGGAGGAGGAGAAGTCTACTAGAGTGGAGCACAAGGAAAGAGCTGTGGCTTTCAAGACTGAAGCCACTAGGAAGTATAGAAGCAAGTCTCCATCTCCACCTCAAATAGTTGTTGAGGCTGTGACAGATAATTCAGAAAGCAAGAATTCAGATAGTAGTGAAAGTGATGAAGACTTTGCAGCTTTCACTAGACATTTTCAAAAGTTTCTGAAGAAGAAGCAGTGGAGGTCTAAGCCTACCACTTCTCAGCCAAAAGATGACTACTATCAGCAAAGAAAGTCATCAAGGAATGACAGAAGCAGGTCCAAGCCAAGCAAAGCTACATCTTCAAAAATTGTGTGTTATTGCTGTAATAGACAGAGACATATAGTAGCTGACTGTCCAGAAAAGAGAAAGGAGTCAACTGACAAAAAGAAGACTCAGTTTAAGGGCAAAAAGGAAAAGTCCTTTGTTGCTAAGAAAGTCAAAAGTTTGACTGATCAGTCATCTTCAGAAACAGAATCAGAAGCTGAAGCCTATATTGGATTGTTTGCTGAAGAGGAAGAAGATGAGTTCATGCAGCTAATGAATTCAATTTATGAGCATGAGTACAATCAGTGCAAAGGGCTGATGGATTTATCTAAAGGAGACAAAATCCAGGATCAGCCTGGACCAAGTAAGGTACAAAGTTGTTCTTCTAGTTCAATTTCTAGTACTGAGTCAGAATCAGATACATCTGCATCAAGTGATGTGGGTGGGTCTGAATCTGAAGGAGATATTCATCAGTTAATTGATGAATACATGGATTTGTTACAGGCCTTGAAGAAAAGCAAAACCTTAGCCAAAACTCAAGCAAAGGAGATTGCTAGTCTTAAATTGGCTGCTGCTGATTCAGACAAGTTGTTTGATCAGAAACTGAATGAAATAGCAAGACTGAAGAACATTATTGTTATTTAGAGGAGTACTATTACATTTAAGAATGATCAAATTAGAAATCTGGAGGCTAGAATTCAGAAGGAGAGAGAGATTGTTGCAAGTTTTTCTAAACCAAAATCTGTTTTACCTTTGATAGATGAGTTTGTACCTCAAAAGGGTAAGACTGGATTGGGGTTTACAAAACCTGCCTGGAAAGCTAGGTCCAAATCTAAGGGCAAAGCCCCATCACTAAACAAGAAGGCTGCAGTAGATAATCCAGCCAGGGTTGTAGCTAAACAAAGGTACAACAGATTTGAGTGCTGGTGTTGTGGCAAGATAGGCCACTTTGCCATAGATTGTTGGCACAATTCAAGTGTCAAGGAGAGTAGCAAACTGCCTGCTAGAACAACTACAGGTAGTTTTGTTAAAGGTCAGACTAACCTGCACCAAGGACCCAAGAATTATTTGGGTTCTAAGGTTAAGTAATCTGTTTTGCAAGTGAGTCCAAGTGGCCATGCCCCTATATGGTACTTGGACAGTGGATGTTCCAGGCACATGATTGGAACTAGGGGGTTACTGAAGAACTATACACCTATCAAGGATGACCCTAAAGTTACCTTTGGTGGTTCAGAAAAAGGAATCATCAAAGGCTTTGATAACATTTCTAGTAACCAAATTACAATTACTCAAGTGGCTTATGTAAAGAGTTTGAAACATAACCTCATTAGTATAAGTCAGCTGAGTAATTTAGGATATGACATCTCATTTGTCAAGGATGGTTGTCATATCAAAAGGTCAAGTGATCAAAAGATCATTCTGACAGGATATAGGAAGAGAAATGTCTATTGTCTTGACTTTGTACGTGAGAACAATGTTTCTCCTATTTGTCTTGTAGCTGATGAGAAAGTCTCACATTGTGTTAAATGACGCAAGAGGCTGACTTATCTTAACTATAAGACAATTGGCCAACTCTTTAGCAAAGAGCTAGTGAGGAATGGTCCTCAGGTTAAGTGTATAAAGGATGGGATATGCTCAGCTTGTCAAAAAGGCAAGCAGACCAAATCCACCTTTCATAGCCTTGAGAACAAGGATTTTGTGAGGTGTCTATACCTCTTGCATATGGATCGTTTTGGTCCTATGCCAGTTCACAGCCTAGGTATGAAGGTCTACATATTTGTGGTTGTAGATGACTATTCAAGGTATTCCTGGGTGTTCTTCCTTAGACAAAAATCTGAAACCCCAAGTATCTTATATAGTTTTGTTAAACAAATTCAGAATGAATTGGACAGTACAGTGGTCAAAATCAGAAGTGACCATAGAACTGAATTTCAGTCTGAAAGTATGACAAAACTGTGTGAAGAATTTGGAATTTTTCAGGAATTTTCCTCACCAAGAACACCTCAGCAAAATGATATTGCTGAAAGGAAAAATAGAACCTTGATAGAGGCTGGTAGAACCCTATTGAGTGACACTTTTCTCCTAGAATATTTCTGGGCTGAGGCAGGAAACACTGCTTGTCATGTGATCAATAGGGCTACTATCACCAATAGCCACAAGAAGACCCCCTATGAGATTGTGAAGGGCAGAAAACCAAATTTATCATATTTCAGGATCTTTGGTTGCAAGTGCTATATCCTTAACAATGGTAAGTCTTATCTAACCAAGTTTGCTGCCAAATCCCAAGAGGGGATCTTTATTGGGTACATCAATAATAGTAAGGCTTATTGGGTCTACAACTTGATTACTCAAGTTGTAGAAGATTCTGTTCATGTAGTTTTTGATGAAGCTAGACTCATTAACAATGAATTGCCAAGAAGTGTTTGCAGCTCTACAGGTGTAACTGAGAAAATGGACAAGCTTACCATAACAGAAGGTTCTTCTGCAAGTCAGCAAGTGGAAGATGGTGGCTGTTGTCCAGGGGGAGTACAAGATACTCCTGATGATGAAGAAAACCAAGAGGTGCAGCTAAATGAAGAGACTGAAGTTGTACAACCTGAAGACAGGCTGCCTCCAACAAATAGACACTTAAAGGATCATCCAGCCAATCAAATAATTGGAGATCCCAGACAAGGGGTGCAAACAAGGAGCAGGAATCTAAGTACAGTTCTTTACTCCAGCTTTCTATCCCAAGTGGAACCAAAGAAGTTTGAAGAAGCAATCCTAGACCCTCATTGGATTGAGGCCATGCAAGAGGAGCTGAATCAATTCAAAAGATGCAAGGTCTGGGAGCTAGTTCCTAAACCCAAGGACCACAACATTATTGGAACTAAGTGGATCTTTAGGAACAAGTTGGATGAGAATGGAATCATCATAAAGAATAAAGCTAGACTTGTTGCAAAGGGATATAGACAGGAAGAAGGTATTGATTTTGATCAAACCTTTGCTCCAGTAGCAAGACTGGAAGCAATTAGGATGTTCCTTGCCTATGCAACATATCAAGGATTTAAGGTATATCAAATGGATGTTAAGTCAGCTTTTCTGAATGGAAATCTGAAGGAAGAAGTCTATGTAGAGCAGCCATCAGGTTTTGTTGATTCTATTAAACATGATTATGTTTATAGACTTAGGAAGGCTTTGTATGGGTTAAAACAAGCCCCAAGGGCTTGGTATGAAACCCTGTCTAGTTTCCTCATTGAGAACAAATTCTCAAGGGGGAAAATAGACAAGACTCTATTCCTTAGGGAATCCAGAGGCAAGATTATCTTAGTCCAAATATATGTAGATGACATAATATTTGGGTCTATAGAAAGTAGTCTTTGTAGGAAGTTTGCAAAAATTATGCAAGGATAATTTGAAATGAGCAGTATGGGGGAACTTAAGTTCTTCTTGGGTCTCCAAGTTAGACAGACTGAAGATGGCTTGTCCATATGCCAGTCTCAGTTCACCCTAGAGTTGATAAATAAGTATGGTATGGAATCATCCACTACCATGAAAACTCCTCTAAGCATGTCTCTAAGCAAAGATGATGCAGGAAAACCTGTAGATGAGACTTTATTTAGATGGATAGTTGGTTCCCTACAGTATTTGACTGCTAGTAGACCAGATATCATGTATGCTACATGTGTCTGTGCTAGGTACCAAGCTTGCCCTAAAGAATCTCATCTGACAGCAGTCAAAAGGATATTGAGATATCTTAAGGGCACACCTTATCTAGGCCTTTGATACCCTAGGAATGGAGATTTTGTACTGACAGGTTATTCAGATGCAGATTTTGCAGGCTGCAAGGAAGATAGGAAGAGTACTACAGGAACCTGTCAATTTCTAGGTGGAAGGCTGGTGTCATGGAGTAGCAAGAAGCAGACCAGTGTGACCATCTCCACAGCTGAGTCAGAATATGTTGCTGCAGGAAGTTGCTGTGCACAACTCTTATGGATTCAACACCAGCTAGAAGACTATGGTATTCAAGTAAGTAGAACACCTTTATTTTGTGATTCTACAAGTGCCATTTCTATTGCAAATGATCCTGTCTCACATAGTAGGACTAAGCACATAGAAATTAAATACCATTTTCTAAGAGAACATGTAGAAAAATGTGACATTTCCCTAGAGTATGTTAAGACAGATAATCAGATAGCTGATATGTTTACTAAGCCCTTAGATGAAACCAAATTCAATAATTTTAAAATTGAATTAGGAATGTTAAACTTAGAATAGTTTACAAAAAATTGGCTAAGTAAAATAGTGTCGACACACAGAGTTGTCTGTGTCTACACATAGAAGTGGTGTCGACATTTCAGAGAAATGGTGTCGACACAAATAGACAGTCAGTGTCGACACTTCAGAGAATTAGTGTTGACACATGCAGAGTATGTGTCCACATATCCAGGGTATTGTCGACACTTAGGATTTAAACAGAATTCGTCGAGTAGAGTCTCGACTAATCGTCGAGCTGAGATGTATAAGTGTCGACACATATATTCTGTTGACTATATTTGTGTCGAAACATAGTTGTCGAGACATTAGAAGTAAGTGTCGACACTTTTCAACAGTGTCGACACATTTCAAGTATTTTGACGCGCCTTTTCACCTTCGATTTTAGAAAGGTATAAATAGGACTTCACCATTGTTTGTCGACACGCTCACCGTAGTTTCGAGCCCAAACTTGTGTGTCGACATCTCTCTTCTCTAAATTCAAAATTTCTTCAAACCCTAATGACGCCCAAGATAGAAGAGAACATCAATGAAGGTTATGAGCTCGTGCGACACGCCTTTGATGACGCATAACCAGAAATCCAAGGTGTGGTAACCCTAGTTGCAGAGACTGGGTTAGAGTTTCTTGTTTCAGAACCAATCAAGATATGGAAGAAGGAGGTCCTCAAATTCTTTAATGCAGCTACCCTAGATGAAACTGGTCTTAAGATTAAATGTAAAGTCCACAGAGTTAAGGTGAAGGTCACCTAGAAGAATCTCAGAAAAGTTGGGTACATTGGAAAATGTGTACCAGATTTGAAGAAGCCTCACCCTACTCAATGATATACATTAAGGTGTATTTGATGTGCTTTGAGTTTATATGTGCAGGTTAAGTAATTGCAGGAAATACAGAAAAGTTTCTAAGTCTATGTGTCGACACCTAGAGAAGCAGTGTCGACACTTATGAAGGCTTGTGTCGACACCTAGAGAAGCTGTGTCGACACTTGGAGTAATTGTGTCGACACTAGGAAGGCAGAGTCGACATCAGAAGAAAAGTGTCGACACATACAGGCAGTGTCGACACAATGTGAAGAATTATCAACATAATCTGTGTCGACACCTAGAGGCAGTGTCGACACCCAGAGAAACTTTGTCGACATCAAATGTGTCGACACCAGGAGGCTGTGTCGACACTCATCAAACTTCAACAAAGTTAAAGTACTTGTGTCGACACAAAGGAGATGTGTCGACACTCAGCAAGTTTCAACACATGAAGGCATGTGTCGACACAAAGGAGATGTGTCGACACTCAGCAAATTTCAACACAAGAAGGCTTGTGTCGACACAAAGGAGTTTTGTCGACACACAGCAGAATTCAACTAAGTATTAAAGAAGAACTATTTGTGTCGACACACTCAACCAGTGTCGACACATTCAACAGAAGGCTTGTGTCGACACACAGAATCAGTGTCGACACATTCTGAAGAAGCAGTGTCGAGAAGCTGTTACAACAACACAATGAGTTGTGTCGACACCATCAAGTCTAGTGTCGAAACTTAGTCTACTTGTGTCGAAACTTGGTCTATTTGTGTCGACACATAATGACTATCTGTCTCGACACTTTCAGACAGTGACAGTGATTTCAAGAAGTGACTGGATGACTTGACAGCTGCCATTTCAACCGGTCAACTGCAACTGTCAAAGCCGTCAGAAGGTTGTTAGAAACCGGATCAGTCGGTTTCCTTGGCGGAAGACTATATAAAGACCTTTATCCTTCAACAGAGAAGGATGAATCACAATAAGAGAAGGATCACAATTAATCAAGAGATCTAATAACACAAAAGAAGAAGACCTTCGACAGAAGATCTAAGAAGTTGGAGAGAGAGAGCTCCTTCTAAGAAGAGCAGCTGCTGAACCAGGCTGCAAAGTAAGATTCAGATTGAGATCTGAATCTCAAGACAGAAGTTGATTGAAGATCATCTTCACAGGAGATTCAACCCTACTGTGTTCTAATTCAAGAAGCTTTGAAGAAAGCCAAGGGAGGTTGATCTCTGCCAAGTTCTTCCAAGAACTCATCAAGAAGCCAGTCAACTCATCTCTCTCTTTCAGAGTTGTGGTTAATTACTTTATATAATCAAAATTTCTGTAGGATCTTGTATAGATCTGAGCTGTAAGCCTATTTTATAAAGGCTGAGTGTAGGAGACTGTATGCTCTGAGTGTAGGTCTTGTTGAAGACTAAGGTAGGGCCTTGTGCCTGAGTTGTAGGAGACTTTGTTCTCTGAGTGTAGGTCTTGTTGAAGACTGAGTGGTAGGGCTTTGTGCCTGAGTTGTAGGAGTGGGAACACTCTGAGTTGTAGGAACCTGTTTGGGGTTCTTAGCTGTAAGATTTGAGGATCTGAGGAGAAGTGCTGAAGTTAGGCCGAATCTAGTCCACTACTAGATAGGAGAAGGGGGAAAGTGGATGTACCCAGACCTTGGGGAACCACTATAAATACTATGTGCACTCTGTGTATGTTTGCTTCTATGATTGCTGTGTTGTGATAGTTGTAGAATTGCATTTGCTGAACAGAATTTCTGCCTTAAATTTAAAAAGATAAAATTCACCTATTCACCCCCCCTCTAGGTGATTATGCACTATTTCTTTCACTGCTCGTGAAGAGTTCGTTGAACGGAGTTCGACAATCCCTTCTTAGTGAAACAGTTTTCGTCGAACGGAGATCGACGATCCCTGCTTCAGTGAATTTATCATCAAACTGAGATCGACGATTTATTCGTCTTCTTCAGACTGAGATCGACAAACTCATTTTCTATTAAAATACTTCATCGAACT
Source organism: Platanthera guangdongensis (assembly GCA_039583875.1). Lineage (NCBI taxonomy): Eukaryota > Viridiplantae > Streptophyta > Magnoliopsida > Asparagales > Orchidaceae > Platanthera > Platanthera guangdongensis. The sequence goes on from CM077149.1 coordinate 101,127,911, forward strand.
CAGATCGAAGATCTTATCTTTTTTTTTCGTCGGACAGAGTCTGCCGGTTCATATTCTGGAAACCTTATATCTAGGTTTTCTTCGAACTCCATCCCGCGCTTTCAGTTCCTTTGCACTTGATCTTTGTTTCTCTCTTGCAGGTGCACTCATGGCGATTGTTGCGAGCGCTCTTTCAACAATGAAATTCGACATGGGTTTCGATATTGATTTCGACTCTTTCCAGTACTCAGATCCAATCTTTATAGAAATTCTGAAGTTATTTGAAGATCAACATCTGAAGAAGTTCATGACACTTAGAATCAAGATTGCAATGACAGAAATCAAAGAATGGGTGTTTACATCCTCAACAACAGAAGATAACATGACAGGAACTATTTCTGGTAATCAAATATCCCTCTCTCCTAATGTACTAACCGAAATCTCCGGTCTACTGAATGGTGCTGATGACATAGAAATGGACTCTGAGGAATATAATAATATGTTAATTAAAATGGGTCATTCTGGAGATAACCCTAATAAGCTGCTGAAGAAGAACTTGTCTACTGAATACAAGTTCTTAGCAGATGTAGTCGGGAAGGTGCTGCTAGGCAAGCACACAACACATGACTACTTCACCAGACACTAGTTCTTGGTGATGGGTGCATTGGTTGATAAGAAAGGAATAAATTGGGGTAAGTTATTGTTTGATCTGATTAAAAAGAAAAATAATAAGAAAGAGGTCTGCTTTGGACGGGTTCTGGGGATTTTTCTGTAGGAAAAGTCATCTGAACATCTGGTTTCCACAACAGTGTTCATAAATGCCTCTAAGAGGCTAACCTCTGCCCTGTTTGGCAGATGGGAGAGGAGAATCACAAAACCATACAAGGTTTCCTCCTCCTCCAAGCCTTCTGAGGGCACCAGGGCTGAAACAGCCACTACCCACCCTAGTGCTGAAGAAGTTCCTATTCCACCTCCCTCTTCAACCATGTCCACTCCAACAATAACTCCTCCATCTCCCCAGCCATCTTCCCTTCCTCCTCTGCAACCACCAGCTCTATCAATCCCTTCATCAATACATCTGCCAACACATACTCAATATCCATAACATATCACACCTCCTCAATCTCCACTTCCATCCCACCTACAAGACATCAACACTAAAACATTTCTGTCTTCCCCCACCTTTAATCTGCTCACCTCCTTACCATCTACACCCACCTCACCTATCCATGAAATTCCCAGTCCCACACCATCCCCTCCTACATCATCTCATCAGGATGACATCTTCCCAGATGTCACTCCTTCTGCTCCTCTATCTGTATCCACTCAAACTCCACCTGAGTTTATGGATACAGTTTCCCCTTCCCTATCCACCATCCTAGAGCACATCACTCCAGTGATTAGTACTCTTATAACAGAGGCCATTACACCTCTTGCTAATTCCATTTCTTCTCTTGCTGCCCTCTTTGCTGCTTCCTCTATCCCTACATCTTCTACTAGGGGCCTGATTCCAGCTTCCACTAAAATCAGGCAGGGGGAGATGCTCAATGAAGAAGCCACTCTAATTTCAATAGCAGCAGTAGAAGAAACAGATACTGATATATATATGGTTACAGATACATCAGTTACATATATTGATATGCTCTGCACAGATACAGCTACAGAGTGAACAAAAATAATAACTGTTGGTGATTGCATTGTCAATCCTACAGTTGATCTCTTCAGTTTGTTAAATTCTTTTGATACAATTTTTTTATGTTCTCTTCCATCTATCTTCCTAAAGCCCTCCTTGGCTATTGTACCATATACAACACCTATAAGTCCCACAGTTGCCAAGCAACTCAAGGATAGTTTTGCAGTTATAGAGAGTCATATAATATCAACTCCCAAAGATATCTCTTCTCCAGAGGCTGTCTCTGCTCCCACCTATAAGATGGATGACAGTACTCTTTCAGATTTGGATGAGATAATAATGACAGATATAGAAGCAGAGAATTTATCAGTTTCTGAATAGCCTCAAGCTCCAGTACCTCAAGCAGTTGATCCAGCTCCAAAATCTCAAGCTCAGTCTCAGGCTAAAAAGCCAATTGACAAAGATCTTCTGAAAGCTCTGGATGACTTATATGATAATACTCAGGGATCCTCCTCTGATAAATATGATGATAATAATGATGATGATTCTGATGATAGTCCCTCTGCCAAGAAGAAAATTTCAAAGAAAAGAAAGGCTCCTCCAGTTGCTGCTCCCAAGCCAAATCTTACACATGATACTCCTTATTATATTCTTCAGAAAATCACTCCATACCCTGGGATGCCAGCTTGGATGTAACTTTCTAAGAATGAACAAAAAGCTAGGAAGAAAAGCAGGAGATATTCTCCTCCTCCTCAGAGGCATTGGAAAGGACCTCCTCCTCCTCCACCTGCTTCTGGTACTTCAGGTAGCACTTCTCAGAGGTCTACCTCATATGCTCAAACCTATCATAGACATCATGGTATATCCTCAACATCTTAAGGAATCAGCCGACAGAGGTACTCTTCAAGCAGACATCAGCAACAACAACATCAACATCAGCAACAACAACTTCATCAACAACAACAACAACAAGCTCCTGAACTAGTAAAAGCTGATAGTCTTAAAAGTCCAGAGTCTCCACCCATTCCCTTTGTGGATCCAGAGACAGACAACTGCTAGAATGGCCAGGTTCCAGGAACTTGTTGGACTTTCAATGATCAACAAAGCTAAAGCTGAAGGAAAAGATCCATCCTAGTATTCTACAATGTCCAAATACAGAAAATAAGAATTAAAAAGTTATGAGAAAGCTAACAAATTCTTTAATGTCGTCGATGCTTATATGAATCTACATCCAGAGGATGTTGTGCCTAGAGCTACATCTCTGAATATTATTGGAGCTGATGATATGACTATGTCCAAGAGCTAAGCAGCTAATCCCAATAGAGAAATCAAGTTTACGCAGCATTCTGACAAAGAGAAAGAGGACAAGCAAAAGGAGAAGATGAAAAAAAAAGAAATGAGTTTATTATGTTTAATTTCTGTTTGTCTGAACTCTTATTTACTGTCACAAAGCTACATTGTAAATATCTGCTGCATGTTTTAATTTTTCTGCCAGATATATCTTTTCTGCTTTGTGAATGTCTTTATTTCATTTGTATTAGTGACCTCACCTAAATAGGGGGAGATTTTTGGATCCCTAGTTTGATTTGGGCTAGGTTCACTAACTAGGATGTTTGACCACCATGTATAGCCAGGGTCATGTCATTATGTCCTATAGTTTAGGCCAAGTCCTTAGAATTAACCACACATGGACCAGCCAACAGAAGACAATAGAAGACTCAAAGACTTAGAAGAAAATCAAGTTCAGAAGTGAGTTCGACATTCGTCGAACTTAGCTCAATGAAAGTCATGCTCCGCTCGACGAACTCAGAGTACTTTCTCTGAGCTCAGCTCGACGATATTCGAACTCAGGTCAATGAATTCTGGAAGTTCAACTTCAACACATTAAGTCTAGAATACTTTCTTTGAACCCAAGTCGACGAAGTTTTATTATCAGCTCGATGAACATGAAGCACAGAATTGGGAAGTTTTTCTCCGGAAGCAGTTAGCTGAACTCAGGTCGACGAACTTGGTTCTCAGGTCGACAAATAAGAATTCCCAGGTCGACGAACATGATTTCTCTGGTCGACGAACTTTGATCTTAGGTCGACAAAATCTGTTCTCTGGTCGACGATTGTTGTGCAGTTCCAAACTTAGAAATTTCCCTCATTTTGTCCTTATTCTATAGCAATAATTCTTGAGTAATTAATTCTTATATTCTCTGAATATAGCCTTTAGTGACAGCATTGATTACGATCTTCATCAGGAATATTGCTATTTTTAATGGGACAGTTAAGAAAATTCTTAAATGCAAATAATCTCTCTAGCCGCATTTTCATTCTCCAAGCAGTCAACATTTAATGAAAAGGTATTCAAAATTCAATGGAGAATTAGACAGAGACATATAAAAGAGATTTTCCTCTTTCAGTCGACAGTAGTAAGAAAATAACAAGCAAGTAGCAGAACACATAGAGAACAAGACAAGCATAAGAAATCAGTCAAGAAAAATTCTTCTCTGTCTTAATCAAGTGTTCATCCTCCAACAAGCTTTCAAGAGACAATCAACTTCAATCTGTCTACAGCTTTCTGGAGAACTTTTCAAGAAGACCTACTCACCCTGCAAAGCTCTCATTCTTCATGAACAGAACTTCATCTCAGGGGGAGCTTTGGCACCATCAAAGATCCACAAGTCTTCTCTGTTATTATGAGAAAAGAGAAGACAACATCTAGTTTTTATTTGTTTCACCCCACTGTACACAGGGCTCCAGCTCCCTTCAAAAGTTAAACACTTGGTTGCAAGTCTCCTGATCAAAAGACTTGATTTGGTTTTTAGGAACTGATCAAAAGACTGAAGGGTTTCCTGATCTACCTGAAGCAGATCTTGTGGTGACAGGCACCGGAGCAAAAACCTGATTGGTGGCAGGGCACCTGATCAAAAACCTGAGTGGATTCCTACCAAGGTGGTAGAAGAGTGGATGTACCCAAGTTTTAGGGGAACCACTATAAAATTTCTTGTGTCGTATGTGATGCTATCTTATTTTTACTATGTGCTGCTTGCTGATTAGTTTATCTTTTATTTCTGCACTATCTGTTTACACTTATAAGTATCACTATTTTACTTCTGCAATAAAAATCTAAAAAGATTTTAAAATACTCTATTCACCCCCTCTAGAGTTAAACAGTCTAACCAATCAGGTGGTATCCTTCACACCATCTTTCATAATTGTTCATATTTGTTATTATATCCATTCCATGTTAAGTGCACTTTTGGCCCATTTTCAATGCGATACTGTAGTTATTATACTTTTGCCCTACTTGGTGTTTTTCTGTGTCTGGAGAATGTGAAATGCCCATTTTGGTGCCTCTTCTATTTTTGCTGCAGGTACAAAGGTCGTGTGTGTGTTCCCGGATTGTTTTGGAATGTTTTTCGCCTAAGGGCCACTGATCGTGCATTTTTACACGTGCACGGTCAGTGGACTCCTTAGCGCACGACTGCTGGTCATGCGCGGTCAGTTCATCGAATCCCAAACGGTACAGGAATACTACGCACGATCATTGGATCTATAGCTCATGACCACTGGTTGTGAGCCACTGATCGTGCGCACTATTCTCCATTTTTCCAAGTCCTGTCTGAGGCAATCGCACGATCATTGGACATAGTGCGCACGACCTCTGGTCTTGCGCCACGGATCATGCACATTTATTCCATTTTTCTAGAGTTCTGACATGGCTAATCGTACGATCATGGGATCCAGTGCGCACGACCTCTGTCGTGCGCCCCTGATCGTGCTCTCTGATTTTCTGCTGCAATATTTATACCCGTGCTCCGCGAATTAGGGCAATCCTTTTCATTTTTCCGCCCTGCTGTTGCACGCGAAGCACCGTTTCTCACCCTTACAGGTCCTCCACTCATCTCCACTCTCCGGGAAGCTTTCTCTGGCGATCCGAAGCCATCTTCAACCCTTCGGAGATTTTCCGTCCACCAGTAGTGTGCAACAGAGATCTTTCGGTACTACTCATTTGGGGAAAAAGGAAGAAAAGATTGAAGGAAAGGGAAGAAGATGGAGGAAGACAAGTGGATTGACAACCCATTTACCTCCGGACGCAACCAACGGTCTGAGCCAAGAAGTGTCCTGACAGCCCACCATTTCGGCCAAGAACCACAACTAGGCTTTCCCCCTATCGGTTTATTCTACCTCTTCTCATAATGAAGTGTATTTTTAAGCTTGTAATGAACCTGAACTTACTTTTATTTGTCTATGAATGAAGTTTGCTTGGGATAGTTACATATTCTTTGTTAGCTGTGATGCACCCGCCTCCATTCACATCCACTCCACTCGCGCACTAGAATCACTCTAGCAAAGGCTAGTGTTGGTAGTTGAAGAGGTGATTGCGACCCTCACTCTCCGCATGTGTGTTCATTCCATCCGCTTGCTCTCCGTCCATTCTCCTCATGAAGCACGACATAGCGGCATGCACTAGTTCCATCCACCAAGCGAAGTGGTGCTTACGACCCGCATTAGTTCTCTTTTTGTATTGTTAGCATTAGGAGTCAAAAACCAACCTCCTTTGTTGTTTCATTTAACTCTTAGTGACGATCTTTCTGCGACGCTATCATGATACCCAACCTGAATTCCCTCGAGATCGACATTCGGGGAAGCTATTCCCAAAATTATTACTTGACAGCGACCGGTGCACTTGACGACGCATCAGAGACCATCACTTCATAAGTTGAGCTAACTAATGGAGGATTTGCAGCAATCTCCAAGCAGTTCAAGAGTATGCTAAACATGAGGAGTGAAAGAATTGGTTCCTAAACACCTAGAGGGGGGGGGGGTGAATAGGTGTAATTCCTTTTTCTTCTAAGGCAGAACTTTTAATTCAGTTAATTAACAAAAATAGGTAGTTCTACAGCTATCACAGCACAAAAATAATAATACCACACACAATCACAGATTGCACACTGATTTATAGTGGTTCCCCAAGGTCTGGGTACATCCACTTTCCCCCTTCGCCTATCTAGCAGTGTGCTAGATTCAGCCTAACTTCTTTCCTTCTCCTCAGATCCACAGATCTTACAGCTTAGAACCCAAACAAGGCTCCTACAACTCAGAGTGAGTCCACACTCCTACAGCTCAGGCAATCTTCCCTACCTCAGCCTTTAACAAGGCCTACAACTCAGAGATGACAATCTCCTACAACTTAGGCTCTCAGCCCTACCTCAGCCTTCAACAAGGCCTACCACTCAGAAAACTTAATCTCCTACAACTCAGCCTTTATAAATTAGGCTTACAACTCAGATCTTTAAAAGTTCCTACAGAAAATAGATGTTATTTTTAAATCTACCACCACCCTGGTTGAGAGAGAAAGGATGGACAGTTTCTTGATCAGTTCTTGAACGAATCTGATGATAGAGATCAACCTATCTTAGCTTTCTTCAAAGCTTCTTGAATCTGAACACAGTAGGGTTGATCTCCTTTGAAGTCGATCTTTAATCAGCTTCTTTCTTGAAATTCAGAAATCAATCTGAATTCTTCTTGGCAGACTGGTTCAGAATCTGCACTTTAGAAACTTATTAATGTAAGTCTCTTGCTTCACTTGAATAGATGGAGCTCTCTCTCTCCAAATTCTTCTGAAGATTCTTCTGAATTCTTCTTTTAATTCTCTTGACAAACTCTGAGTAGATCACCACTTGAGAATGTCTTCTTAGATCTTCTGTTGAAAATCTTCTTCTATATGTTATTGTGTAACTCTATGTGTGTAACTTATCTTCTGTTAATAGAGAATGTCTTTATATATATTTTCTCCATGGTAACCGGCTGATCCGGTTTCTAAAAAACTTCTGACAGCTCCGACAGTTGCAGTAGACCGGTTGGTTATGACAACTGTCAAGTCTTCGAGTCACTTCTTGAAACTCTGTATCTGTCAGCAAAGTATCGAGACTGAACTTTATCATGTGTCGACACAAGTAGACTAAGTTTCGACACAAGCCTTGGTGGTGTCGACACAACTCTCTTGGTGTTGACACTGCTTCTCGACATAGCTTCTGTAGAATGTGTCGACACTAGTTCTGTGTGTCGACACAGACACTTCTTTTCTTCACAAAAATCAACTTTGTTGAAACTCTACTATGTGTCGACATAAGTCCTGTGTGTCGACACAGTTGATGTCGACAAAGTCTTCTGTGTGTCGACACTGCCTCTGTGTGTCAACACAGTTGTTGTCGACTAAGCTTTTCTGTGTGTCTACACTGCCTCTGTGTGTCGACACAGTTTCTTCTGGTGTCGACACAACCTTTCCAAGTGTCGACACAATTGACTCCAGGTGTCGACACAGCTTTTCTTCAGTGTCGACACAATCCTTCATAAGTGTCGACAAACCTTCTTCTGGTGTCGACACATGGACTTAGAAACTTTTCCTGCATTCCTGCATTTTCTTAACCTGCACATATAAACTCAAAACAACATCAAATACACCTTGATGCATATCAATGAGTAAGGTGAGGCTTCTTCAAATCCGGTACACATTTTCCAATGTACCAAACAATCTTCCCTTATTTGGAGAAGTCATAACTCTTAGTCAATGATATACACCATTCATAATAAACACACATTATGATGTATAAAAACATTACATGACAGAGTAACTTATAAACAAAATATGTATAAAATATCATCACAGAATAATGATGCCAACATAATGAGCATTAATCATTGTTTTCTTTAAACTTTCAAAAGTTTCTTAATAATAGTTTACATAGATTTTTTTTAAAACTAAAGATTACAATGTTGTAACATCTAGTTAATCTCTTTTAAGGCTGATCAGGCTCTTTGAGGACTATGCCTTTGCCTGACTAGATCTTGGCTTGTACTGGAGCTTCAGTATCTTCAGCTGGCTTCTTGCCCTTCAGATCTTTCTTCTTTTGTTCTTCAGCCCTTATCCTTTGCCTTTCAAAATAGTGAAAAGGCTTTGGGAAGTATTTTCTAGGCTCCTGAGCATTGGGAGGTAGCTTCCCAGCTTTTGCCTTTCTTCTATATTGTAGAATGACTTCCTGTCTAGCTTCATGCTTTTGCCATTCTTGCTCAGTGTACCATTTAACCCTATCATGGGTCTTGTCCTTTACAGCTTTCTAGGTAGTCACGATAATATTCCTAGAAGTAGGACTCCACTGCTCAAAATCAGGCTTTAACTCAGCCTGTTCTCTGAATCTTTTCTTTGAAAGTTGAGCTTCTTGCTCCTTATTCAAAGCTGCCTCTGACATTGCTACTTTCTCAATGATAACATTTGTAGTACCCTCTGGAGGGCTGTACATTGACTGTACTTCTTGCTAAATTATATCAAAATCTGCTGGAGGGTAAATGACCTGAGCAACTTTAGGTTGATCACCTTCAAAATAAGCAGGTTGCACAACTGACTCAGCTACATTATCATCATCACATAGGGGTGGATATACAAGGGTGGCTCTGATGCTATTAGATATCCATTTAGCATGATCTGAGCCTGCTTTGACTAACACTCTCTCCCCCTTTATGACTTCTCTTTCAATATGATCTCTGAGATCATCTTTCTGAAATCTTACTTGTCCATCTAGATAATTAACACCATCTTTATAAAATGACCTTAGTTTCAGTAACTGATCAGAAATGATCTTTTATGAAGTCTTAATAGCTGTTATAGCAGCTAGTTCTTCCTGGAATTGTTTATCAAAATCTGACTTGGCTTTAGCCCTTGCCTCAGTCTAGGCAGCAACAGTATTCTTTAATGCTGTAACAATCACATTATGTGATTCAGTCAGATTGTCATTCATCCTTAGTTGATTTTCAAGGACATAGCCTTGCTTAACATCTATATCATCAACTTGAGTTTTTATTCCTTCTTGTTGTTTTGCAAGATAGACTACAACCTTGCCACCTTTGTGGAAGCAATCTGTCATTTCCTTCTTGTTTTGATTGACTTCAAATCTTATGGATTTAATATCTTGAGCCAAGGAGAATTGCAGATCTTTATGGGTCTCATCCATATATTTCTCCATGGCTATCCTTTGTTCATCTAACTTAACTTGCAAGGATACCAACAAAGAGCTATAATCAGTGGCTGGGGCAGGTTGTGGAGCAGTTTGTAATGCCCTTTTATAGCTTTGGCTTCTTCTTTTGAAAACCATCAGCTTTCTCTTCTTTGCTTGTATTTCTGCTTCATCTTCAGAAGCTGAGGTACTTGCAATATCAACTCTTTCCTTAGGACTAGGAGGCAATTCTTGTTCAGTCCTAGGTTGCTCCCCCTCAATGTGAGCTTGCTCCCCCTCAGTTCTTGCTTTCTCCCCCTGAGTCCCTTGCTCCTCCCCCTCAGTCCTGACTTGCTCCATATCAGTGAACAACTCTTATAGGGTAAACTCTTTTTGAGTTGGGACTTGAGGCACTCTGAACTCTGGAGCATCTGCAGCTGTAGATGTATCCTCCATGATAACATCTCGTGCTTGACTATTTAGTTGAGTGGTCTCAAGAATAGTTTGAGTAGCTATTTCACTTTCCAAGTGTATTGGCTGTTCCTCAAGATGAGGCTCCCCCTGCATTTGAGCACCATCTGTAATGTCTTGTGCAAGAGATTTTTCAGGAATCTCTGGCCTCTCTTCATCAGGCATGCCCTTTGTTAGGACTCTGTCCCATCTAGAGATTATTCTTAGATCCATTCTCCTCATGTGATTGATCATGTATCCAGCAGTCTGTTCCATTACTTCTGGAATTGTTCCAGCCAAGTATAGACTCATGATTATTCCCAAATTTGGGTTCTTCATACCTTTCTTAATCTTTTCAAAGATTACTGCAGACCAATCTATGTTCAGTCTGAAGATAATCCTGGTCATCAGGCTGAACATATAGGCTGAAACCCTATCATGTCCCCCTGTCTTGCAGAGAATGACCTTTCCAACCAGTTCAGAAAGGAATTTTCCTTGCAGATTCATCCTTTTCCTATTTATTGCAGATCCAATCTTCATGGTGGGATCCAATCCACACCACTGAAGTGCTTCCCTAGTCTTGGTAGAGGTAACTTCTTCTTCTTGAGTTCTGGGGAGTTGAAGAGTTTTCCTCAAGCTCTTCAAGGTAAGTTTAACTTTAGCTCCCTGAACTGTAGATTTGATCTTAAGTCCAGTCGAATCTAAAGTAGCTGCGCCATAGAATTTCAGTATTTCTTTCTTCCATATCTTTGTAGGTTCGGATACCAGAAATTCCAAACCATTTTCTGCAATTGGGGTAACTACTGTTTTAATCTTGGGTTCCGTATTATCAAAAGCGTTGCGAACCAGCTCATAGCCTTCGTTGTCGTTATCTTCAAGCTTGGGCTCCATTGGGGTTGAGAGAAATCTTAGATTTAGAAGAAAGAATTTGTCGACACAGGGTTTTGGTCTCAAAAATATGGAGAGTGTGTCGACAGAATATGTTGTTGACCTATTTATACCCTTCTAAATAATGAAGTTCAAAAGGCACATCAAAATTCTCTTAATGTGTCGACACAGTTAAAATGTGTTGACACAGACTTCTAATGTCTCGACTGAGTGTTGACTTCTATGTGTGTCGACACAGACAAATTTTTGTGTCGACACAATTTTACTTAGCCAAATTTGTTAAACTAATTTATGTTCAACATTCCTAATTCAATTTTGAAATTATTGAATTTAGTTTCATCCAATAGCTTAGTGAACATGTCAGCAATTTGTAAATCTGTATTAACAAATTCTAAAGAAATATCTTCTTTTTCTACATGATCTCTAAGAAAAATGATATCTTATTTCTATATGCTTTGTTCTACTATGAGAAACAGGATTATGAGCAATAGAAATAGCACTAGTAGAATCACATAATAATGGAGTTCTACTTGCCTGAAAACCATAATCTTCTAACTGATGTTGTATTCATAACAGTTGTGCACAACAACTTCCTGCAGCAACATACTCAGACTCAGCTGTGGAAATTGCCACACTAGTCTGCTTCTTACAGCTCCATAACACCAATCTTCCTCCTAGAAATTGACAGGTGCATGTTGTGCTTTTCCTATCTACTTTGCAACCTGCAAAGTCTGCATCTGAATAGCCCATTAGTAGAAAATCTTAATTCCTAGGATACCAAAGGCCTAGATTAGGTGTGCCCTTAAGATATCTCAAAATCCTTTTGACAGTAGTATAATGAGATTCTTTAGGGCAGGATTGGTACCTAGCACAAACACATGTAGCATACATGATGTCTGGTCTACTAGCAGTCAGATAAAGGAGTGAACCAACTATCCCTCTATACAAAGACTCATCTACAGGTTTCCCTACATCATCTTTGCTTAGATACATACTTGTCCCCATTGGAGTTCTCATGGTAGTGGATGACTCCATAACATACTTCTTAATTAACTCCTGGGTGAACTTAGATTGGGATATGGATAAGCCATAATCAGTATGTCTTACTTGGATGCCCAAGAAGAACTTAAGTTCTCCCATACTGCTCATCTCAAACTTCCCTTGCATAAGTTTTGCAAACTTTCTACAAAGGTTGTTTTTAGTAGAACCAAATATTATGTCATCAACATATATTTGGAATAGGATGATCTTTCCTTTGGATTCTCTAAGGAATGGAGTCTTGTCTATTTTCTCCCTTGAGAATTTGTTCTCAATGAGAAAAGTAGACGGGATTTCATATCAAGCCCTTGGGGCCTGTTTCAACCCATATAAAGCTTCCCAAGTCTATAAACATAATTAGGTTTGAGTGAATCAACAAAACCTGAGGGCTGTTCTACGTAGACCTCCTCTTTTAAGTCTCCATTTAAGAATGCTGACTTAACATCCATTTGGAACACTTTGAAGCCTTGATATACTGCATAGGCAAGGAATAGCCTTATTGCTTCCAACCTTGCCACTGGAGCAAAAGTCTGATCAAAGTTTATGCCCTCTTCCTGCCTGTATCCTTTGGCAACTAGTCTTGTCTTGTTCTTCACTATGATCCCACTCTCATCAAGCTTGTTTCTATAAATCCACTTTGTCCCTATGACTTTGCACCTTCTGAATTAATTTAACTCCTCCTGTATAGCATCAATCCAGTGTGGGTCTAGAATAACTTCTTCAAATCTCCTGGGTTCCAGTTGAGATAAGAAGCTTGAGCAAAGAACTGTGTTTGAGTTCCTGCTCCTTGTTTGTACTCCATATCTTGGATCACTAATGATCTGGTATACAGGATGATCCTTTAAATGTCTAACTGCTGGAGGTAATCTATCAACAATTTGACCTTCTTCAATCTCTTCATTATGCTGCACCTCATGGTCTTCATCGGCCTCTTGAGTGTCTTGCACTCCCCCTGGACAAAACTACCATTTCCTCATCCAGCTTTGCTGTTGGATCTTCTCTGATAGTAAGCGGTCCATATTTCTGTGTATACCTGTGGAGCTACAAGAATACTAGGAAACTTACTGTTAATAAGTCTAGATTCATCAAATATGACATGAATAGACTCTTCTACAACTTGAGTATCCAATTATTGTAGACCCTGTAAGCCTTACTATTATTGTTGTACCCAACAAATATCTCATCTGGGATTTGGCAGCAAACTTAGTTAGGTGAGACTTGCCATTGTGTTAAGCACATAACACTTGCAACAAAGATCCAAAAATAGGATAAGTTTGGTTTTCTGCCTTTCATAACCTCATAGGGTGTCTTTTTGTGGCTTTGGTGTGGAAGCCCTATTGAGCACATGGCATGCAATGGTTACTGCCTCAGCCAGAAATATTCTATGAGAGTAGTATCACTCAATAGTGTTCTTCCAACCTCAATCAATGTCCTATTCTTTCTTTTAGCAATGTCATTTTGCTGAAGTGTTCTAAGTGAGGAGAATTCCTGATGAATCTCAAACTCTTACACAACCTTGTCATACTTTCAGATTGGAATTCAGTTCCATGGTCACTTCTGATTTTGACCACTGAACTATAAATTCATTCTGAATTTGTTTAACAAAATTTCAGAAGACATTTGTGGTTTCAGATTTCTGCCTCAGAAAGAATACCCATGAAAATCTAGAATAGTCATCTACAACCACAAAAGTGTAGACCTTCCTACCTAGACTATGAACTGGCATAGGACCAAATAAATCCATATGCAAGAGGTATAAGCACCTCACTGAGTCTTTTGTTTCTAGGCTATGAAAGGAGAATCTGGTTACTTGCCTTTTTGACAAGCTGAGCATATCCATCCTTAAAGCACTTAACTTGAGGACCATTCTCACTAACTTTTTGCTAAAGAGTTGGTCAATAGTCTTGTAGTTAAGATGAGCTAGCCTCCTGTGCCATTTGACACAATGAGAGACTTTCTCATCAGCCACAAGATAGATAGGAGAATTTTTATTCTCACACTTAAAATTTAGGCAATACACATTTCTATTTCTATAGCCAGTCAATATGACTTTTTGATCACTTGACCTCTTGATATGACACCCATTCTTGACAAATGAAATGTCATATCCAAGATCACTCAGCTGGCTTATGCTTATTAGGTTATGTTTCAACCCTTCACATAAGCTACTTGAGTGATAGTAATTAAGTTGTTAGAAATGTTACAAACCCTTGATGACTCTTTTTCAGAACCACCAAAGATTACTTTAGGCCCATTCAATATTGGTGAGTAGTCCTTCAACAATCCTCTTATTCCAGTCATGTGCCTGGAACATCCACTACTGTCCAAGTACACATATAAGGGCATGACAACTTGGACTCACCTGCAACAAAGATTACTTAACCTTAGAACCAAATAACTTTTGGGCTTGGTTCAAGTTAGCCTGAAACTTGACAAATCTGCCTGCAGCTCTTCTAATAGGTAGACTGTGCTATCCTTTCTGACACTAGTGTTGTGCCAACAGTCTAAGCATAATGGCCTATCTTGCACAGGACCAGCACTCATACTTATTATACATTTTTAGGTACAATCTTAGCTGCATTGTGGCAGCAATCTCTTTTATCTTGTGCTGGGGCTTTGCCTTTATATTGGACTGTGCAGCCCATGCAGTTCCCTTAAAGCAATCCTGCTTACCCTTTTGAGACACAAAGTCATCAATTAAGGGTAGGACTTTTGGCTTAGAGAAACAAGCCACAATTTCCTTCTCTTTCTGAAGTCTATTTTCCAGACTTTTGATCTGATCATTTTTGAATGTGATTGTACTCATCTGAATAACAGTTATATTTTTCAACTTGGCAATCTCATTCATCTTCTGATCCAGCAGCTTATCTGAATCAGATGCAGCCAACTTAAGAGCTGCAATTTCCTTAGCCTGATTTTTTGACAGGTTTTTGCTTCTCTTGAGTGCCTGCAACAAATCCCCATATTCATCTATAAGCTGATGAATATCTCCTTCGGATTCAGACCCATCCACATCTCTTGATGCTGATGCATCTGATTCTGACCCAGTGTAGTAATCAGAATCTACAGATAAACTCTTTACCTTACTGGGGCCAGGTTGGTCCTGGCACTGGTCTTCTTCAGACATAGCCTTCAGTCCTTTGCACTGATGGTCTTCTTGCTCATAGATAGAGTCCAGTAATTTTAATAACTCATCCTCTTCTTCTATTGTAAACAAACCAATATAGGTCTCAGCCTCAGATTCAGACTCTGAAGTTGATTGATCTGTCCAACTTTTCTCTTTATTAGCTACCAAGGATTTCTCCTTCTTGCTCTTGTGCTGAGACTTCTTTTTATCAGCAGTCTCCTTCCTTTTGTCTGGACAGTCAGCCACAACATATCCAGGTCTGTTGCAGCAATAGTAAATAATCTTTGATGTAGTGGACTTGCTAGGCTTTGTCCCTCTCCTGTCCCTCCTGGATGATTTCCTCTTCTGATAATAGTCATCCTTGGACTGAGATGAGGATGACTTAGATTTCCACTGCTTCTTCTTTAAGAATCTCTGAAACTGCCTTGTGAATGCAGCAAAGTCTTCATTAGAATTACTGCTGTCTGAACTGTGATTATCTGAATTTTCTGTGATCACTTCTGCAGCATTCTTAGGAGAAGATGGAGACATCCTCCTATTCTTCCTTGTAGCTTCTACCTTGAAGGACACTGACTTTTCTCTAAAGTCACCTTTGTATTTTTCTCTTCCTCCTTCTGGCCAACAATTGTATCTCATAAGACAACAATTTGACAAACAGTGTTGGAGGTGAAATTTCTGCCAGTCTGGCCACTTCCCTTATGACACAGATCTTTGTATCCCAATCCTTAGTCAAAGACCTAAGGAATTTATCATTCAGCTCATATGTACTGAAGATTCTTCCATAGGACATTAGTTCATTTACAATTCTGTAGAACTTCTTATAACATTTAGTTATACTATCAGACTTGGCTTGTCTGAAACTCTCATATTCTTGATTAAGCATAGACTTTCTATCTTGCCTAACCTCTTCAGAACCCTCCATGTAGACAACCAATGTGTCCCACATCTCCTTGGAGATTTTGCAGTGAATAAGATTCTGAAAAGTTGAGTCATCTATGACACTCACTATAATATTTTATGCTCTTTTATCCATTGTAGCCAAGATGATCTCATCCTTTGTCATTTCTGAAAAATCCTTAGGAGTCCTTTGATTAGCATCAAGAACAGAAACCTTCATTGGAATATATGGTCCTTCTGAACTGTTATATAAATTCTAGGATCAGATGCCTCCATAAATAGTCTGACCCTTTCCTTCCATATTCCAAAGATTTCCTTCCTGCAGATTGACAACTTCATTGAACCAAGTTCTTTATGGTTTTCTCCTGAACCCATCTTCTTTAACTTAATTCTGCCTTACAGATCTTACGCAGACTGTTATGTCTATCTTTGAGTAACCTCACTTTGATACCACTTGAAAGAATTGGTTCCTAAACACCTAGAGGGGGGGGGTGAATAGGTGTAATTACTTTTTCTTCTAAAGCAGAACTTTTAATTCAGTTAATGTAAAAAAATAGATAGTTCTACAACTATCACATCATAAAAATAATAATACCACACACAATCACAGATTGCATACTGATTTATAGTGGTTCTCCAAGGTCTGGGTACATCCACTTTCCCCCTTCGCATATCTAGCAGTGTGCTAGATTCAGCCTAACTTCTTTCCTTTTCCTCAGATCCACAGATCTTACAGCTCAGAACCCAAACAAGGCTCCTACAACTCAGAGTGAGTACACACTCCTACAGCTCAGACAATCTGCCCTACCTCAGCCTTTAACAAGGCCTACAACTCAGAGATGACAATCTCCTACAACTCAGGCTCTCAGCCCTACCCCAGCCTTCAACAAGGCCTACCACTCAGAGAACTTAATCTCTTACAACTCAGCCTTTATAAATTAGGCTTACAACTCATATCTTAAAAAGATCCTACAAAAAATAGATGTTATTTTTAAATCTACCACCACCCTGGTTGAGAGAGAAAGGATAGACGGTTTCTTGATCAGTTCTTGAACGAATCTGATGATAGAGATCAACCTATCTTAGCCTTCTTCAAAGCTTCTTGAATCTGAACACAGTAGGGTTGATCTCCTTTGAAGTCGATCTTTAATCAGCTTCTTTCTTGAAATTCAGAAATCAATCTGAATTCTTCTTGGCAGACTGGTTCAGAATCTGCACTTGAGAGACTTGTTGATGTAAGTCTCTTACTTTACTTGAATAGATGGAGCTCTCTCTCTCCAAATTCTTCTGAAGATTCTTCTGAATTCTTCTTTTAATTCTCTTGACAAACTCTGAGTAGATCACCACTTGAGAATGTCTTCTTAGATCTTCTGTTGAAAATCTTCTTCTATATGTTATTGTGTAACTCTATGTGTGTAACTTATCTTCTGTTATAGAGAATGTCTTTATATATATTTTCTCATATGGTAACCGGCTGATCCGGTTTCTAAAACTTCTGACAGCTCCGACAGTTGCAGTAGACCGGTTGGTTATGACAGCTGTCAAGTCTTCTAGTCACTTCTTGAAACTCTGTATCTGTCAGCAAAGTATCGAGACTGAACTTTATCATGTGTCGACAAGTAGACTAAGTTTCGACACAAGCCTTGGTGGTGTCGACACAACTCTCTTGGTGTTGACACTGCTTCTCGACATAGCTTCTGTAGATGTGTCGACACTAGTTCTGTGTGTCGACACAGACACTTCTTCTCTTCAAAAATCAACTTTGTTGAAACTCTACTATGTGTCGACATAAGTCCTGTGTGTCGACACAGTTGATGTCGACAAATTCTTCTGTGTGTCGACACAGTTGTTGTCGACTAAGCTTTTCTATGTGTCGACACTACCTCTGTGTATCGACACAGTTTCTTCTGGTGTCGACACAACCTTTCCAAGTGTCGAAACAATTGACTCCAGGTGTCGACACAGCTTTTCTCCAGTGTTGACACAAACCTTTATAAGTGTCGACACAGCTTCTTCTGGTGTCGACACATGGATTTAGAAACTTTTCCTGCATTCCTGCATTTTCTTAACCTGCACATATAAACTCAAAACAACATCAAATACACCTTGATGCATATCATTGAGTAAGACGAGGCTTCTTCAAATCTGGTACACATTTTCCAATGTACCCAATAAGGAGACAATAAAAGAACAACCATCATCCTTCTCCGGCTCCAAGAAGCAATACACGCAGATAGATCCAAGAAGAACCCTAGGGGGTACATGTATGTTTACAAATAGAACAAATATGTTAGTACTGACATTAACTGCTACTACTATAATAGGTCTTGACATGTTATTGATGACTGCCCCGTCAATAGAAAAGAAAGAAAAGTCGCATATGAAAAGAAGCATCATAAGGGAAAGAAGTATGAGAAGAACTTCTAGCAATTAAAGAGATGAGCTGGAGTGTCAATGACTCCGCTCATTGAGTTAGAAAAGAAGAAACCTATATTGGGATTATTGCTTTGTCTGAAGAGGAGGAATAATCTGCTGCAAGGATGGCATCAGGGCTCCTTTGTCTATCTAATAGTGACAATGAAGAAGAATGTTGTGGTCTTATGGCTATGCCAAATGAGAAAGATGGAGATGACTCCCATCCTGATGAATAATTTTTAAACACCATTATCTTCATCATATTCTGATTATGAAAAATAGTGCAAAATATATATACTCATCATCTAATGAGGAGGGTGAATCTAATTCTGAGAATGAGATTAATAACATGATTGGCAAATATGTGTGCTCTTCTGGAAGCTCTAAAGAAATGTAAGAAACTGTTAAAAAGGCTAATGAGATTGAATCCCTCAAACTTCCCAATTCCAAAAGCTTTGAGATAGCTACTAGGATAACTCAAATGAGTAGTGAAATCAACAAGCTGAGAGCGATGTGAATCATTCATATTGGCACCATCAGTCAAAATAACAAGATCATTAAGGATCTTGAAGAGAACCTCCTCAATGAGAGGAAGCTGGTAGCTAGATTCTCCTAGCTACAAACTGTGCTTCATATTATTGACAGCTTCTTTGCTCCATTCAGAAGTGGAGTAGGATTAATAAAAATACAGTTGTTGGATAAAAATAAAGAAAAAAAGTACAACAAACCACCTTTCAAAAGGTATTGCTTCCATCCAACAGTTATGACCAGGACATCATGTATGGTCACTAAAAATGGATGCTCCACCAGTAAAGCTAGCAAATGTTCCTCACTGAGGAGGAAGAAAGGGCTTTGGTGTTATAGTACGCTGAAGGTTCCCCAATAAGAAATACA